>OY987280.1:12585611-13139964 GCA_963920785.1 Sphagnum contortum
TGTGACAAGCACTCAATGCTTAGCATTCGATTCAAGCAGTTTTCACCACATGCCACCTCCCCATCGGCTGGCGTTTTACATTGACAAACCATTGCCTGTTGTCCACTTGAAATATACAGTCACTCCATCAGATACAGTGAAAAATAGTAGGAACCAACCACAACTTCTTGTTCTCCCAATACTCTGATAAGGAGCAACAGTTGGCACAAGTATAAGGTGCAAGCTTACCTCATCAGGATCCTGATGTTTCCGGCTCCTATGGTTGAATATATTGTGAGGAATCAGGGTCCAAACAGCTGGGCGATTCTCTACACATTTGCAAACACAAGATTTTTATGCAGAATTGAATGCTTAAAAGACCAAACCTTTCCTCTGTTAAGAATGTTGTGAAAGTCAAAAATGCTGGATATATCCACTGACCTTGGATACAATCTTCCATTGGCTTGTCACCAGTAGCATCAGTGTCATCCTCTTCATCACACAATGAATTCTCTGAAATCTCCAGCTCCCTATTTATCTCTGCATCACTTTTTTCTTGAGGTATGGAGCAATCCGCAAACTCTTTGTTGGGATTATCACTACAAGACCTGCAGTCATGTGGCAAGAGAACACCAACCATTTGACTTGAATCTTGCAAACTGGTTTACATGAGCATTTTCTGGCCAGTAGCTTGCAAACTCCACAGACAGTGACATCAGAATGAAAACCTCTCATGATCTGAGCAGTTTTTGGAATCTTTCACTTGCAATGGGACATCCTTGAAAACAAGCTCACATTGCCCATTTACTGTTCAGGAAGTCATTCCTTCAATCACCCAGTATGCTCTACAGTTGGCACTGAAGACACACTTATTGTATGCTGCCTATTCTTCATGATTCTCAACTAGCACAAATCACTCCTTGAGCTGCATCAGAAAACCAATAAAACATACCAGTAGCGATTTGTGACATCAATCTCATCTGCGAGATCAACTGGGATGCATCGCCATTTTTGACAATTATCACATAGTACCCAGCTCGCTCTTGGGGTAGTGGCAGCACTATCATCCACCTTTTCCGTTGTAGTGTTTGTAACCCCCTCAGTGACTCCACTTGACACCTCTTCTCTTAATGCAACACTCTCTGTGTCTCTTGCCAGGTCTCCCAATGCGCCTGTCAATTATGGTACCATTCTCATCACCATGCTCAAGTTGGCTATAACTGATGCAGCTGTCAATTCAACTTCATTTGTCTTCATCATCATCAAAGAGGTAACCAGATAACCACCCAACTAAAGACTCCCTAAATTAAGTGGCCTCATGAAGGTAGACTGCAAGGCACAGTGGAAAAAGTACGATGGAATCACTGACCAGCACTGCTCCCTGCCTTCAAAGAGCCAAAACTATCAGCACAAGCCCTTCCCATCTCTTCCTTCACTTGCTTGACTGGTGCGCTCTGAGCATTTTCAGCTAAATGTGTTGAGCCCTCCCCTTCTCCTTGTGCAAGATCTGATGCCAATACATCACCTTAGGCATAACTAGCATTCAACAGAAAGGAAAAGAAAGAATATTACATTGCACACATTATTCCGGTTAACAGCCCACCTTTCTCAAAAGACAGTGCTTTGTCTCCTGTGTGGTTCCCACCTGCAGTATAATTCTTTGTCACTGTAGCCTCTGGTCGTTCTTTACGCCTACTTTTGTTAGTTCCACCTGGAACAAACATAGATAACTGTCAAATCACAACTGATGTCATAGGTCAAAACTCTGGGTCAACAAAGATGAGCTTCAGACTGAACAAGCCAGGTGTAAGATCCTTTACCAGGCAACATCCAAAGTCCAGATAAGAGAATTACTATCTCTAAGGAACTTTCATTTCCTTTGGCTCCTTGCTCCTCGCAACTAGTTTTGCAATAGTAGACACTTGTTCTTATGAACCATTGTTGAATTTCCAGTAGTCATTTGCACCAGTACACTTGCATAGTACCACATTATAGTCAATAGACTCACATCATCCCATGTTCAACTTTTCAATCTGATCTGTACCACAAGTAAAAGTGGGGCCTAAGGCCCAATCTATTCTTCAGCATCCCTGTCCTCTCCTCCCATGTTTTCTACATTCCCCTAATCTTCTGAACATCTATATCTGTGGGCATATACCCATTCTTAATCTTAGAGGCCAAACATCTTCCCTCCCACCAAAATGCTTACCTGAGTTGTGACCTCCTTGCTTGCCCAGAACAGGAGCCTCTACAGCCAACTCCTGTTTCCTTGCTGCAGCAAGAGGTTTGGCCACTGGGGTATTACATTTGCGGATCTGCAGACTACCTGTAGAAAATCCATCTACTTAAGTCAACTTTTGGAGCCAGCTTTCTATCCACCCTTGCACCCAAACCTTAAACATCACAATGCACACCTACCATGCTCATCTTCGTCCACAACCTGTGAAGCCCGGTTCCATTGCTTGCAACTTGCCTTCCCTGTTGGTGCCAGATCATCAGTAGTTTTAGCTATCTCATGGGACATCAAATGGCCTTCAGAGGCCTTCAGAGGTGCCTTGTCCTCTGCTGGGCTCTCCTTTTCAACCACATGTTTTCCCACAGCTGCCTTGTGGTTTTTGCTATGTGATGTCCGCCGGTGCCTGGCTTCTGATTTTTTGGCTTTTCCAGCACTGCAAACATCATCCTGAGGCTCAGTTGCTTGTCTCAACTTTTCCTTTCTGTTTCTCATAGGCAACTCGGTCTCTGAGGCAGCCCCAACTTGTTCATACTGTGCCTTGGTGCCTCCAGCATCTGGAACACCAGAAATCATTGCTTTGTGGGTGTTCTCAAGACCATGTTACAAAACAATAAGAACACTAACAACAAGAACAACAAATTGATGATACCTGGAGCCAGTGACAGAGAAAATCTTTGCTACTCTGTAGTATTTTGATAAAGGTGCTACATATAGTTTACTCCGATAGCTACTGGCTTCCTTTCAAAAGGTGGGCTCTATTGGTGGCAGCACAAGGCTTCATAGCTGACCCACCCCAGTACTTTTTACCAAGCTGATTAGCTTCAGAGTTTGGATGGGATTTGGGCTATCCAGTCACCTCTGACTGGATGCATAAATAACATGAAAAGGCCTGATCTTTTGAACCCAAAGATGAGCAGCTGCATCCAAGTGGCTCCACACACAATGTCAGAGTGAAGTAGTCAAGAAGCACAGGACAAGCATAGAACATTTGAATTCCAGCAAGCCACACATCTGACACTTTTCATATGAAAAATGCCAGGTAGTGTTGAAGGACCCACACCCCAAGAAATCATAAATCCTACAGCATAACATGGCATAGACTCTGTAGCCATGAACTTGATTTCAACTAAGCAAAAATCTACCAAATAGAGACTACTGGATCTCTCCACGATAAGGGTTAACAGGCTTGCTACATCCATCAATCCCTCAAAAGGACTATCAATGAGATGAGGAGTGCCTGGAGTTGCTGACCCAGTAGCGAGAAGGACTGAAAGATTCCATGCCAAGGCTTGTCATTTGAGCCATGACAAACCATTTCAAGAAACAAAGCCTTCAAAGAACCTGTAAATAATTCTGGTGAGTATCAAGAAATCTCCATACTCACAATTGAGGAAACCAGGAACAGATGAGGAAAAATTCCTTTTCCTTCAGAAACTATATGACTGACTACTGACTACCCCAAATTTTGGCAGAATCAGAAATATAGAAATAAATACACATGTACCATGTTATTTTACCTACACATTTCTAGCTTAGAATACTTGTCAAATTGCCAATGTTCTAAGAAAGCCAATGGGTATTGAATCTAGGGATATTACTTAACCCAAAAAAATTGCAAGAGAAGCCATTAAGCTGTCACTGATGGAGTCTTTGTCTAGATACACAAAGTCAGAGAAGTCAGATTATTTGCAAACCTTCTGACAAAGAGAAACTGGACAAGCATTAGCATGGATAAATAGAGCACATGAAAAGGCAAATGCAACTATCTGCAAGAGAAGAACCAAGAAAATTAGGGTGGTAAATTGCAATGCATTTGCACCTGTAACTTTACCTGTAATGTCTTTCATGCTTCCATCTCCATTTCCAAATGACTTGTGCATTGTAGGATCCCAGGAAGTCACAGAATCGGCATCCTCCCTAGACACTCCACAAAATATCCCCCTCTGGTTGCTGTACTCTTCTTTTGCAATGTCCTCAGTAGTCTCTCCAACTCCCCCTTCCTCCTCCTCTCCAGACTCGAATGTTTTAACAGGCTTAACCACAGCCTCAACCATATGAACAGAATTCACTTGGACATTGGCCAGTGCTGCCTTCCCAACATCAACAGGTTCCTCTTCCCCTTCATTTCCTGCATCTGCAGAAGGAGGCTGACCTAATTCCTGTGACAAGCTTCCATCTCCACAAGTGCTTAATCTAAGTTTATCACTGCCTGCTTCTGTCTTATTTCCTGTCATCCCAGCTGATAAGTTATGATTTCTCTCTTCCTTCAGCTCATTCCAAGCCTCTTTCAATACCCTAGAGAGACAGGGAACCCTATCCATGATTACAGCAGAGTTCTTCTCTTCACCTTCCTCATTGAGATCTGCATCATCATGCCAGCCTAAGTCGTCCAATCTCTTCACTTTGAGATCCCTTTCTTCACCAAATCCTTGTTCCTCTGCAGACAAAGCTGTCCCATTCATACCACTTGCACCAATGAATTTGACAACCTTGCCATCTGATGTTGTTTCTTGCCCCAAAAACCCAACCCCTCCCCTGACCCTGAGTTCTTTAAACTGCCCATCAACATTTGCTAAAGTCTCAGGCTGCTTATTCCTCTGTCCACTGCTATGAACATCCTTCAAATGAGATATTTGCAAGAGCTGGATGTTGTCCAGTGGCTCAGCTTCCTGTGCCATATCCTTACAAACTTGCCCTGTATTTTGTCTATTTCCAGCTGAGCTGCTTTCCAGAAGTTTCTCCACTTCCAAGGGCTTCAAACCACCTTCCCAACTTGACTTCCCCCCAGTCTCCTCCATTAATGTTGGAAAACTTGGGCTGACACTCTGATCAATTTCATTCCTGTTCAGAGTTGCCTTTCCATCAGCATTCCCCCTCTGATTCTTCCCTCGCCGCTGAACTTTTCTTTTCTGGACTGTAGTTGGTGCTCCTGGCTCACTCACCTCCCCTTCTGTACTGGCTGGAGCTTTCTGCTGAAGGCGACCCTTTTTCTTTACCTTGACAATTCCTTTTGCTTTCTTCTTTACTGCATGCCCTTTTACTGAACCCTGAGCTTCAGTCATGGGATCTAATATTGAATCAACATGAGGACCCTCTAGCCCTCCATTCATTGCAGGAACAGGAATGTCCCCATCCTCTGCAGCATGGATGGTGACAATGTTGCCCCATCCTTGCCTGCCCCCTCTGCCCATGCTCCGCTTCCCTGTCTTCTTCCCTGTAATAGTCCAAAATAAGAATCCACAAAACAAACATGAATGGAGCAAAAGCCAAGAACAAAATCCTCAGGAAAAAAACTCAATAGCAACTCCTGACATGCCCCAGTTATCCTGTATCATGTCTTCAGTTACCAGAAATGACCTTACTCTGAAAACAGTTGCATCCAGAACAGAATTCCTTGAAGAGTCTTACCTGGAACATCTACCACACCTTTGGGACATGCTGGCTCTGGATCAGTGCCTTGACTGTGACGAAACATTACTGTGGCCCTACTTCGAGTCACACGAATCCTCCCAGTCTCATTCTGGAATCTGAAGCCTTCTGCCAAGTTTCCATCATCAGCAGCATCACTTGTGCTTCCCTCCCCATGGAAACTAAAATCTTTGCTACCAGATTGCTTTCTGGCTCGTCCAGGCCTCCCCACATGTGCATCCAAGAGTGCTCCCAGCTCTCGTGACACTCGCCCACCCTTTCCCCGTGTCATTGTTGTTGTTGTCGTTGTTGATGAAGGAGTACCTTTATCCTCCAACAGCTTCTGACTATCTTCCATCATCCTCCCTGCATCTGGGGAAGCACACACAAAGCAAACATCTAGCAGAACTCACAGAAAGGGTTTACTACACTGTCGACGCAATGAAAGTGTAGCTAAAAAGCCAGTTTGGGACAAGGATGCCTGAACTGTGTAGGAAATGCTGCAATGATGTAAAGCTCTCTTCAGTGCAGGTATGTATGAATTGAATGAATCTACCTCCTTCAATGTCATGTCTCCACTTTTACCTTCCTGAAACAGAAACCCTAAATGAAGCTCAAGGCTTGCTTTCCTGTCAATGCACAACCTGCCAATGCTACAACATCTCACAAGAGTTATATATTTCTCATAGATGATTCCTACCTGCTACTGTACAACTCGGAGCTTCTCCAACAGGCTCTTTCTGATGGTTTCTGTCCTCTGCATCTCCACAACTTTCAAGAATTCTTTCATCGTCAGAGCCTTGGATCTTGTTGAAATTTCTCAAAGGACTTGGCTGTGATTTCAGCAGCTTGGGTGCGGCAGCCAATCGATCCCCAACATTGTCACCATCCACAGCACAGGGATCTGGTACCTCCTCACTATCTTCTTCTTCTCCCCCCTCGCCCACTGCCCCATCTGCTTGCCCATGCGACAAGGATACAAACCCTATTGCACCTCCATCTCCTACTGGACTCCTCTCCTCCTCTTTACCATGCGCATCCTCATCGAAAATTGATGGTGGCATCTTCGGAGCTATAGAACAACACATGGATGGGACATCATCACTTGCCTTCTGGCCACCGCCACCCCGGGCATACCGCCCATGGAGGTTGAAAGCAGGAACATCATCCTCCAGTTCCTGGTAATGGTCTTGGTGGACACCTACTCTCCCCAGTCGCTCCTGCGCCTCCTGCCCACCCGCCGCATTGGGGATCAATTCCCCTGTGCCACTATATTCACCGTACTCGAAACCTCCCGTCCCACACCCTAATCCACAAGCATCATCACCACCACCGTATCGCTGTTGAGCTCCGCCCTGATTCTCAGAACAACCCGACCCAGACACAAACGACACACTGTCACCTCTATGTCCCGTTTGCACGTCCTCAAAAACATGCACCCTCTCATCCTCCTCTTCCTCCTCCTCTTCTTCTTCGTCTTCCTCCTCCTCCTCCTCCTCCTCCTCTTCCACTCCCGCGGCCCTTAACCCTAAATAATCCAAACCTTGATCATCATCATCTCCGGGCAAATTCCCGGAACCCACAACGCCGCCACCACCACTAGCTACTTCTTCTCGTTCTCCTCCCTCTTCTTCTTCCTCTTCGTCTTCTTCTTCTTCTTCGTCTTCTTCTTCTGCTTGCTGTTCTCCGTCGCTACTACTCTCCGCTTTGAACAGATCCGAATCATCAGCACGCTCTTCCGCCCCCTTACTGGAAGTCGTCGTCGTTGGGTGTTCAA
The DNA here is from genome assembly GCA_963920785.1 of Sphagnum contortum. Lineage (NCBI taxonomy): Eukaryota > Viridiplantae > Streptophyta > Sphagnopsida > Sphagnales > Sphagnaceae > Sphagnum > Sphagnum contortum. Next base: position 12,593,012 of record OY987280.1, read on the forward strand.
ATCGCTCCACATTCATGATCACCACGCCGTGCGCCAATTCCAAGGAAGACGAGAACAACCCTTCCTCCTGTCTTCTGACGCCGACGACCCCAGCCCCATGCTCCAGCAGCGGCCCGGCTTCCTCATCCTCCATTCCTCTCTTCTTCCCGACCCACTACCCTACTACTACTTACTACCACTACTCAAATCACAAACACCCACAACACAACACCCACCTCTCAAACCCAACAAACAAAACTCACTCACTCACTCACTCTCAATTCCCAACCAAGCGTCCCTCACATCGCTACCATACCTACTAGCAACAGCAGCAGCAGCAGCATCATCATCATCACCATCATCTGCACCACTACTGCATCACCATAGTGAATCTTAAGAAGCAGCAGCAACAATAACACCCAGATGAGATGTAGCCAGATGAGATGCAGATGCAGATGAGATGAGATGTTGTGGGAGGGAACAGCAGTGTTAGTGGTATTTGGAATAAATTAATGAGTTAGTATGAGTGGTGAGAGTGGGAATCATTTGCACCTCCTCTTTGTTCTTCTTCTTCATCTTCTTCTGCCTTGGCCTTCAATGCCCTCTGCAAGTGTATATACAAGTATATATCTATATATACTTATATATTTTAATATCTACCTGCATATTTACCTCTTTGTCTCTCTTCTTTTGCCTTCTAACCACAAGCACATGTGCACCCCCCCAAACAAAGAAAACAGCAAAGAAAACAAGGGGTATCTACCTATCTCCCTAACTTTCTCTATTCTTTTGGCCTTTCCAAAACCAAAGCAAAGTATGCAAGTGTGCCTGTGAGAAAATAGCAAAGGAAAGAGGAGTCTCTATTTACCTACCTACCTATCTCTATTTTTGAGCCTCCCCAAGGCAAGCTAGTATCAAAAGGTGCTATTAAAACAGTAAAAAAACATGTTTATCTACCTACCCATCTACCTACCTATCTATTGCCCTTCTCTCTACTGTTTTTGGACCTCCCAAAGCTAAGCAAGCAACAAAAGGGTATGAGGAAGAAAACATCTGTATATACCTACCTATCTCTGTACTTTGGCCTCCCTAAAGCCAAGTGAGCTCCCCCAAGAGGTTTAGGAAGAAAATAGCAAAGAAAAGAGGGGATTAGTATTTATTTACTTGCTTGCCTATCTCTATTTCCCTGCCCTCCTAAGGCCAAAAGCAAGCAACTCAAGGGGTAGAGGAAGAAATAGCACAAGAAAGAGAGTATTTATCTACCTACCTATCTCTCTTTGTTTTTTGACCTCCCAAAGTCAAGCAAACAGCTAAAGGGAAAAGGAACAAAAGGCAAAAGGAAGAGTGGTATTTTATCTACCTACCTATCTTCATTTTTTGGCCTCCCAAAGTCAAGGGAAGGAACACAAGGGGCAAGGGAAAAAGCAACATAGGGCAATGTATAGATTATTACATGATTTATGTGTGTTCTTGTTCTTCACCATCATGCTTAAAGATTAAAATTTTTGAATGTTTTATTATTCATTGTCGAGTTTAAACCAGTGTTAGTTTGGTATCAACAAAATGTCGGGTATAAATTTGAGTATGCACCAAGGGATGAACTATTTTACCTATAGGTTATTACAATTCATATATTATGGCTAAGAACCATACTTTTGGCTTAGGGTTCGGGGAAAGTTACGGTTAACCTAAAGAGGCGGGTTTAGGGTTGTAAAAAATCGACATGATACAAGGGTTCAATGTTTTCTCTTGAACTCCAATATCATGATACTAGTATCAAGGTTTTGTTCCATCTTGGATTATGAATGTTCCATTTGGAGGCAACGTTGGTTTATGAGTGTGTGTTTTAAAGATGGCAGCATAAGACTTTGCAAGATCCTTCCTACATCTAACTTTCAACGACCATCACAAGGAGGTGTTCATCTTGAAGGTGAGTTTTTTTACTTTATACTTTGTATGTGCTTCTTACATTCAAGGTTTCAAATTGATAATCGAGAAGGTTTGTGACAATGTAAGCTCTTCATTGAAGCTCTACCTCTTGTTGTCATTCTTGATGCATTGAAGTTTTGCATTGAATCCTTGCTCTCTAGTTGTCATGCTTTGTGTTGGTGCTTTGTATCGAAGTTTTCATGGTTTTTTGTTGTCCTTATCATGCATTGAAACTTTCATGGTTTTTAGTCATCCTTATGGGTGAATTGAAGCTTTGTGTTGAAGTTTTGAGGTCTTTGGTCGGAATTTGGATGCATTAAAACTTTGCATTATTCAACTCAAAGGTTTCAATTTGGTTAAGTGTATTGAAGTTATATTGTGTTGAATCTTTTGGGTGCATTGAAGCTTCATGTTGAGGCTCTAGGGTCTTTGGTTGTCCTCTGGGTGCATTGAAGTTTTGTTTTGAAGTTCCAGGTTCTTTGATTAGGCGCATTGAAGCTCCAAGGTCTTTGCTCTAGTGCATTGAAGCTCAAAGGTCTCTTCTTAGGTGCATTGAAGTTTTGTGTTGAAGTTCTAGGTTTTTTGTTCTAGTGCGTTGAAGCTTTACATTGGAGCTCCAAGGTTTCTAGTCAAGTGCATTGAAACTTTGTGTTGAGCATCCAAATTCTTTACTTTGGTGCATTGAAGTTCCATGGGGTCTCTGATCAACTTGTGTGTTGAAGTTTTGTGGTGGAGTTTTAAGTTCTTTGTTATGGTGCGTTGAAAATTTGTGTTGAAGCTCCAAGTTCTTTGTTATGGTGCATTGAAAATTTGTGTTGAGGCTCCAAGTTCTTTGTTATGATGCGTTGAAACTTCATGTTGAAGCTCCAAGGTCTTTGGTCAAATTGTGGATTGAAGTTTTAGGCTTTCTACTCCGATGTATTGAAGTTTGAAGGTCTTTGTTCGGGTGTGTTGAGCTTCACGTTGAAACTAAAGGCCTCTAGTTGGCCTTTTAGATGTTTTAAAAGTTTACATTGAATTTATACATCTCCATTATCTGTGTTTCAAACCTTTGCATTGAAATTTCACATTAGGTCGTCAATGTTTTAAAATTTTATGTTGATGTTCCAAGGTCTCAATTAATTGTCCTTCTAGGTTTGTCGAAGTTTTTTGTTGAAGCTCAAAGGTTTTTAATTATCCTTTTGGGTTTGTTGAAACTTTATGTTGAAGTTCCTTGGGGGGTTTTTGGTTGTCTTGAACTAGGTGCATTAAAACTAATACTATTGCCTTTATCTATTATTTTTCAATCTTCTTCACTTTTTTATTTTACAAATTATGTCTACTTGATACAAGTTCCTAGACATTTATTGTTAAAAGTTCCACAATACAAGGTTTGATGATGTGGTTATCAACGAGCTTGAAAACTTGATTTTGTTAGAAGAGGTGTGCAAGATATTGAGGCAATAGCTAATGAAGAGCGATGAGTTGATAAGCATTTTGGAGGCAAAAATTAGCTTAGCTCACCACCAATGCAATTTTTTGCGTTCCTTTTCATCGTGTAGCAAAATTGTGGGCCTAGTTTTGAACGACAACACTACTGAAGTTGACATGCAAGGGGTGCAACTCATGAGGTGTGTGATGTGTCACTCTTCTAAAAATTCTTCAAGTTTGCAAAATTCAACCAAGTCTCAAAAAGGATTTGTAATTTACAATCTTAAGCATGGCATTACATCCATGCAGAAACATGTTACAAATGAACATAACTTGAATTTGTAAAAGTTTTTTTCCACAAAATTTTTTATGCAAAGGGCAAAGATGGTGGTAAAATACATAAATGCATCAAAGGCATCTACCACACCTACAACCATCACCAATTTTTTTAGAAGTGTGAAGCCTTACAAAAAATCTAACCTTATTCAAATGGGGTTTATTGAAGATCTAATTTTTATTATTATTAAAGGTTATATGTTTTTGTCTATTGTGGAAAGCCCTTGGTTGAAGTGAATGGTGTTGTGCCCTTGTTGTCAAATTTAGTTTCCTTCTCATAAACAATTTGTTCGTGAACACCTTCCTACTATGTTGTAGAAAACCATGGCAACTTATGTGTTCCTTACCATTGCTTAGTGTGCAACTATGACAATAACATTCGATCACTAAATGTCAAGGTCAGCATATGACACTTTTGCTTTGGTCATCAATTTCATTAACCCAAATATATTGGGCTCTTTGTTACATTATTGTTAGAGTATTTGAAGCACCTAATACTTTACGTGTAGCTCTTGTAAAACAAGTGAAAGTTTTGTTGGCAGAATTCAACTTGACAAATAAAATCATCGTGTATGTCAAGGATGAAAGAGTTAACTTGAATTCTCACATAATGGCCCTTAGTACTATTAGGTCATGTGAGCTTCTACAGTTACTTCAACCATTTGTTGGCTTATGCTTTGGTAATGTTATGTCAAAGGCATGTTAGTATGCCACGAATGAAGCTAAGGTGGATGTGGACATGAAGGAAGTTAATTTGAAATAGACACAAATTGGTTTCCAAAAGACAATTACTTGGAATAAGAAGTTTGGTAAGGGAAAACTTGAATGGGAAAAGCTTGCCATGAAGCTAACATGCAACACATAAAACTCAAAACCCCGGTGAAAACACATTTTACTTCCAAGGTAATTATATTCCAAGAAATTTTGGAGTATGTGAATGCTATCAACATCTGTTACACTCAGCAAAGTTTAGTTTTACAAGTTAAGGTTCCCAATGGGTTGACATGGGCTATTGCTCGAGCAATAATTAAAACCCTAAACCCAATTGTTCATCAATGTTTATTGAATTAACACATAGGGTACTAGTTAGTATATGATGGATTGTTTGCCACTTTGGCAATCATGGGGACAATGAAGAAGGAATATGCACATTGGGCTAGTGTTGTTCCTCTACTTCAATGTGGTGAAATTGATCAAAAGATAGAAATCTTGAATGGTAAAATGGCTACTAAAGTCATTAATGTGTTACGTTTTTTCTAGGTTTTATAAAAACCTTCTCTCAAGACAGATCTCATAATATGGTTGCTTTGATGTTAGATTCATGCTTCAAAGGCATGGATTGCATCATGGATTATATTGGCAGGGATCAAACTACCACATTGGTGCAACAATATGATGATTTGATTATGATGCCCATGTTGAGAATTGTTATGGGTTTTTTGAATCTAAATCAAACTAGAAGCCTAGATCCTTCACCACCAGAATAATCTTCGACTCATGTGGATTGTTCGAAACAATAACTTCAACTCAAGAAGTTATTGAAGGTCTTCTCAAAGTTAAATTATCATTGTTTCATAGATTCCATGTGGGAAATGTAGATTGTTTTGGTCCATTGATGTGGTGGCTACCAATGACTCTAGGTTTCCAAACATGGGTTTTTTGGCACGACAAATTCTAAGCATCCTAGGTTCACATATTAAAATTAAGTTGATTTTTTCAATTGCAAGTTTGCCCACTAATTTGCAACAATGTCACCTTGGAGTTGAGAATCTTGACAAGATTATCATGATATACAAGAATTGGCTTTTAGATGCACAATTTGATTGCAAGCTTGTTGATGGAGACAAATTAGTTAAATTTTTTGTGGTTGAAGACACGTTGTTGGAATGAAATGAGGATATACTTGAAAATGCAAGCTATTTGGAAGAGATAGAATTCTAGATGACAATTCTTGATGTTAAATGATCTTGGATGGGCTGCATATCTACTTAGATTTTGCACTCAGGTTTTGTACAAGACATTCATTTATAAAACCCACAAGGATTTTTTATGTTAGATGATCTTAAATGGGCTACATATCTACTTAGATTTTGCACTTATATTTTGTGCATGGTGTTCCTCTATAAAACCCTACACTTTACATTCTTTCCAAGCTCCAATTTTTTCTTTGTTTGTTTTGTTGGTTTTTCTTCTTGCTTGTGGTCAAAGTCACTTTGACAAAAAAAAACCTTAAACTTAATACCTAAAAATGGGTTGATATTTGGCCCCCTATCTTGTGCCTAATACATGTGTTGATATCGGTTTGTTGAATAACAAATATGTTATTATTGATAACATTTTGGTATCAAAAAACTAAAATGTTAATAAATTTAAACCCCTACCCGACATAAAATAAAAACAAACCTAATACCAAGAACCACTTAATATATTCAAAACCTAATACCAAACCAACAATGGTTTGAACCTAATAACAACCTACTTCCTATCATTTAGGACAATATTATGTTTTATTGTATTTTTTAATTTGCAAAATATTCATCAAACCTTGCATAGGATGTTAAAACAAAGTTCATAATTAAGATTTATTTGGCATCTTCTAATGGGTGGGTACTTCAATATCTAATTTTTCATTCACTAAAACATATAATAAATTATTCACAAATAGACACTTCTTTTTTTTATCATCTTGTCCCATTTTTCCCCTTATTGCTTTTAAAGGTTATTTTGTGTATAAGGTTTTTAATGGGGAATATGATGAGAATAGGTTTAATTATGTTATTCAAGTCACAATACAAATAGCCCAACCTGATTGTGAAAGTCACCATTGATTGAGGATTGACTTGTAAAAATGATCTACGGGGGTCAACTTTTCTAGCTCCATAAATAACCATGTTGTTTTTTGAATGAATTTTTAAAAAAAGTTGTCCAATGAACTCAAATGATTTTAGGGTTGCATTGCCTTATTAAATAATATACTAAAAGACATTTGCATGCAACAAACAAAGAAAAGAAAAGTCTTTAACAAGAAGAAATAGAAAGACACCTATGTTGTCATTAAAGGTGACTTCAAATCAAAGACAACAATTATTAATTATTTGTGCAATGGAAATTGTTTCAATGTTTTTATACACATTAGGTTTTGCTTGTTGAATAGGGCCTTTGGAATAAACAAATTTGCTTGCATTCTATAGTTAGTTTTTTTTACATGAATTGAACTTAAGTTGAAAGAACATTGCATAGGTATACCAATCCAAACCTCTTAACAAAACAAAAAGAATGACACCATAACTACTTTTGGTCTACCTTCTGTAAAAAGGAAAAAAAAGAGTCAAAAATGGTAATGTAGTCTTCAAAATAAACACAAATCTTAAATTCATGTTTCAATTTGAATTCTCATAATTCTTTCATGGTTATAGGAGAAAAACATTGTTAAAAAATAAATAAAATAACTGAAACTTCTAATTCCTTTGTTGATTCACATTAATTTTTAGTAAAACCAAAAAGAATTCCAACATCCTATGAACACATTAAAACTTTTATATTTAAATTTGTTCAAGACTTGTTAAAGACGTGTGTGTTTTGATCCACTATAAGCAATGTTAATAAGAATATTAACTATGCAATTGATTAAATGACATTAACAAATTGTTGAGTTTCAATGTAAAGAAGGGGCAAGGGTAGGAAAGGAAAATATATAAACATTATAATAGAATTATTATGATGTAATTGTTTAATGAAGTAGGACCTTTTAGCAAGGTTGATAACAAGGTTTATGTTGTTGAAATTATCAAATGTGAAAATAGGTTACATGAACATGGAACTATGAGAGTGGCAAGTGCCATGAAAGGAACATCAAATTCTATAAACAAGGTAGACCTACTTGCAAATTTCAAATCAAATTGTTTATTATTGCAAGCAAAAATTATGATTATCTTTTATGTGGAGGGTAACATTAGGAGACATCATGTGATCATGCATTTTGTAATATGTGCAACTTGTTATCATTTATAACTTCAACTAGTCATTTTTTGACATTTTTACCTTTGGTCCTATGTACGAATTGAAATAAAATTAATTGTAACTAATCCTTCCAAGGGGTGGATTGTGGGTGAATTTTCATCCACCTAGCCCAACATATATCACATTAATTTTTTTGAATAACAAAATACAAATAAGGATATGGACATAAATCCCGTAAATGTATATCAAAGGTTTACTATTGTATATCTAAGGCCATATATATCTAAAGGCTTATATGGGTAGGTTTGGGGGCTAATAACATGTAATTAAGTATGTAGATTCCTAAATAAATAAGTCGGTGTTTCATAATTCATAGGTTATGGGTTTGTGATTTAGGTGGGTAGTTATGTATGTAGATAGATTATTATGTAATATGTAAGTAAATAGGTAGGTATGTAATGGTTGGGTCAGTAAGTAACTAGGTTAGGCAAATAAAGTAACTAGTTTAAATAGGTATAGGTGCATTGATAAGATAGTTAGACAAGGTAATAGGTTGATTAGTGAGCTACTAGGCCCATACTAATAATTATAAGCCTAGGCCTTGCAAGTAAATTATGTTACATTGGGTTATAAAATAGGTATGTGAAATTCAAATAAGTTAGATTAGATAAGTTTGGTTAAGTAGGTAGGTAGGTTAGGCTACATATGTAGTTAAGTTAAATAAATAGCCTATCTTTATCTTACATGCCTGTGGTTACCTACCTACCTAACCATTATTTATTTAGGGTTAAATGCATGTTTGTATATATAATTTCTTATGCAATGATTGTTTCAATCAACTTGGGAAATTATATGATATTGTATGATGTAACAAATGAAATAGCTAAACAAATCAAAAAAATCATACCAGTTTTTTAATGATGAACCATTCAAATGGATATGATGTTTATATTTTGAACACATGGTTTTGATATAGTTTTCAATTTGGTTATCTAATTCAATATATTCACTGGACAACCATCCAATTTTTATTTTAAAAATATTATTTTGGATTTGAAAAAAAATATTAAATGTATTACAAATTATGAATGGATTGCAAAATATTTTATTTATTAAATTATGCATTTAAATTATTCGCAATTGGAGGCACTACGACAAAAAATGTCCTTGTACACCAAGTGAATTCATTGGATTTTGAGTGAACTCATTACTCTCAATGAATAGGACCTAGTGGGAATGTAGTGAATTCCTTAGTTTAGTGATTAAGGACTACTGAATTACACCCACATTTTGTATTAATGAGGTTTATGTTGAAAATTATCAACAATTAATTTTAATGGATGAAAGTATGTTTGGATGTTGATTACGCATGAAACATGTTTTCAAAAGCTTTCATATTACCTTGATGTTTTAGACAATTTCTATGCTGAATGATAATGGATTAATTGTTTTGATCATTTTTTAACAACACATTGATTTTCTTATTGTCAAACTCAAATTTTAACCATTTTTTCAGAACATTTGTTTAATGCTTCGAGCTAATTATTAATAATTAACCAATGCTTGAAACTAAACCTCCTTTTGAAAATGGTATGTTTCTTTCATTAAAATTGAAAAGTGAAGTAGTTTTCAAGTTGTGTTAATTTTACATACAACGAAACATTCTCAAGTTTGTGAACTAATATTGGAGGTAAGAAACCTTGTCAATTCTTGGTTTTGCAACAAAATGCAAACATAAATCACATTCCTTAATTTTCAAAAACAAAAAAAATAACAACTCTTAGATGGGATAAATACAAGCTAATTTTTTTTAATTTGAAGTGAAATCAATATGTACAAACCAATAAAAAAGTTGAACTTTTACAATTTGGAACGTAAATGGTGCACAAATGAAGTCACATTCAAAACACATTCACATTATTGTTTTTCTTTGATTTTTAATTTTTTTTCTCAAGTGCATATTCTTGGAATCTATACTTTAGTTCATATTAATATATATATATTTTTGATGCATGGATTTATTACCATTTCACACTATAAAATGGATTTTGTGTGAATTTTTTTCAAAAATCAGCCATTCAACCATACATGCACCCTATATTTTGTAGATAGAAACATGGATTCCATGAAATTGGCATAAATTCCCAAGTCATGAATCTAGTCATTCTGCAATTTCATAACTCCTTCATATGGATTCTAATTCAAATGTTTTCCTATAAATAGTTATAACCTTCAAGAAAATAGCTTTTCAATGACATATGCCACACTCCAATAAAATGTGATTTGATTCTTCTATCAAATATTTTAATGGTTGAAAATTGAATTGTCAGTTTAACTCAAAACTATTCAAATGGCACATTATGAAGAACGTATTTATGTATCACATTGCATTTTTTGGGGATGCCCATTCTAAAACTTTAACCATGTCATTACTAAGAAGGATTTTCATAATGTTTTTTGCATATGATAGTGGGACCAAAACACAAAAAATTAAATAGTTGAAAACATTACATTTTTTGATTTCATATGATGTGATGTAAAGGTACATTTGTGCCCCCAAAAGAATGTAACAATGTACTAAAAAATGAAAACATATTCCAAAAACAATTGAAATGATTTTTAATCTTTGTAATACATACAAAACATAATGACCATCTATGATTATACCATGTTTGTGAACCATGTGAAAGTTTGATATAGTGCATTAACAAGAGATTTTTACAAAATATGGGATTTATAGTCGTTTGTCAAACATAATCCTTATTGTAAGTTTAAAAGACTATTGAATAGTTTTTAAACCTATTTCATTAATTTTATGGTGATAAATTAATTTGCATTCATGTTACATGTAACATTCTTAATCATTTGAACATTGACCTACATTAAAACCACCACTATAATCAATAAAAAAATGTAAGGGAAATTCATGATCCACATATAAAAATATCTATAAATGAAAATTTTGAAGTTGAAAAAACCATCAATTTGAATATTTTATTGGTAATCAATCTTCATGACCATGAACATAATGTCAAACGAATAATTGATGCATAGAAACATGTTATAATGAATATGAAAAAAGATCATAAAAGTAACAAATGTAGGGGAAATTTGCCTTACATGGGCTATAATAGGAATTGAAAGATCAAAAAATGTAAGAAATAAGTGTTTGCAATATGGAACAATTTTTTTGAAAAACCATTTGAAAACATAAATTCATAAACTTGTAACAAAACTTGGTTCAATGCCACGCATAAATATGACATGCTAACCATTTATGTATATTGTACAAGCTCATTAAAACTTCTCCCTCTATGTCATAATGTTGCCTTCTCTATTGCTTTTATTAAAAATATATTTTCCAAGGCCATTGTTATTTATCAAGAAAAAAATAACATTAATGGATTTGATCTTAACATCATAATTTTTTTCCCAAGATTGTTGAGTCCAATAAGAAGAAAATGAATGGACAAAATTGTAATAGGATGACACAATGGTGAAACATATTCAATGTAAGCTAGAGCAAAGGATATTGCACCAACCTAGGAAGATGAATTTTGCATAATGCTAACCAAATCAATTGTAAGTGGATGATATCTGCTAGATATTGAACGATAATTTGATTTGGTTTAATGTTGTGCCAAATTTTTCTCACCAAGTTATGTGTAGATGATTAATTGAAACCTTGTTGTATGAAAGATTTCATTTCCCTCAAAAAAGAAAAAGTCTATCCTATAAAAACATCATTTATATAATTTCATTTGGTGATGTATATAAGGAAAGGTTGGGAATTAAATCTAGGGTCAAAGCAATATAAAATATTTAAAAAAAATGTCTTTAGTTACACCATGTGTCATTCATATAACTATAATAAAATAACATCAAATTAAACAAAAAATATGTCGAGTATTGTTCACTTGTTGTATTTAGTTTATGAGAATTTTAAAAACTTAAAAAAAATGAACTTAAAAAAAGATGAATAGTACATTTGAAATTAACTAGTTAATGTGTGTTCAAACTTAATTTTTTGACAGAAAACTTAATGAACTAGATATTTATTGAATTATAATATGAAAGTCATCATATATTTCAACATACCATAAAAATATCTTATTGTTAAAATATACTTAACACCTATTTGAAATGAAAAAAAAACCATATTCAAAAATAGACATTAAAAGCTATTTGTATTCTAAAAATCTACTTGAAACCTAATTTTACAAGTTGGAATTTGAAATTGAATGCACATTAATGAAAAAAATCCTTATTTTTTATCATTCAATTAAAAAATTCAATGTTCCAAAATTTTATGTGGATTTTATTATTATTCTAATTTATTTGTTCTAGTTTTGACAAAGTAATGAAATTGTGCACTTTATTTTATTTACACCCACCATGGCTTTCTTCTCAGTCCCATTGTCTCATGTCCCATTGAAGGCGTTCAATAAACCCAAATCATCATAAAACCATAATTGATCATTCGAAAAAGGAAGATAAGAACTTGGGTGATCGAAAATCCCTCTTCTAATTTTGGGAGAATGCAAACAAGTTTAAGTTCTCTAGATCGAGAGGCAAAACTTTGAAGCTTCAAGGGGATGAGAACGAGCATAATTTAAGGTTACAACAAAATTCTATGCATAAACAACACCATGAACCTCATGATAGATCCAATTAGGTCATGAGCCTCAAGCAAGGTCATCTATGGGTCTACGTCATGTACCAATGGCCACATTTCCAAGCTCGAAGAAAAACCCCTTGGGATTTTATTTGAGTTGGATGTTCACATAATTAAACTTCATACCTAATTGTAAAACCTACATGAAATCATGCATCAAACCCAAATCAAGTTGATTGGGACATTTATGAGTATTAGTGTGCGCCTAAAAGGTTCTCTTATGGAAGAATAAGTTTTTCAAATGAGTTTTAATTTGGAAGATGTAAAGGTAATCATTGTTCAGATTGATTAAATTATAATATGTTCACAAGGAACATGACATGCGCATGCTATAATTAGATTTGTAAAATACCCCAAATTAGGGTTGTAAAACATCAATTTGACCCAAAACAAGGGACAAAATGAGAAGTCAAGATGAAAATAGTACATATGAAACTATATAGGGGACTAAACCTAGTTTTTTCATCTAAATTGTCTTTAAAATATTTTCGCCCTTAGTTTTGGATTTGCCTAGCTATATTTTGATTGCTGCTTATTTTCTTCAATTACATCAAGCTTTTGTCATAATAAGATCTTGTAAATCTTTTGAACTAACATCCAATTTTATGTAACCCATTCAACTCACTTTAAAATACACTCAAATTGGGGATGAAACATTCATTAGAAGGTCAAGCTAAAGGTCACAAATAGAATGACGACATTATCATATAGATATATCTAATAATAAAATATATTTTTTCAAAACCATAAATGTCAAGGTGGACCAATTTGGTCTACCCAACCCTAACTACAACTAACCTTTATTCCTAGACCAAAAATTTGAAGTGTGTGATGTTGAGCCACCACACTTTAGGAACGATCCCACTTGCACAATTGACTTGTCATGAAAAACTTTGGGTGCTCTTGGAGCATGAAGCTTGGAGCTTGGAGCTTTGTTGAATGTTTTTTCAAGCTCGTTGCAACTACCTACAAAAATGCCCATATTTTCTTTTTTCCTTACCCAACAAAAATTCAAGGAACAAGTTTTGTTTCTCTTGGCCATTTTTTTGCTTGAAGGAATAGCTTTCCTATCTTTTTCTTGTTGTTTTTTCTTATTGTTCATTATGTTTCTACATCCCACATTGCGAACATTCTTGCTAATAGACTATTGATGATTTTGTAAGTGAGTTTACTATTTCTACAAGCAACCATGGCTAAAGTTTCTACTCAACGCCATGGACCTTAGTTTTTCAAACAAACATTGAGCGAGTGGTGATGGTGTTGAAGTGAATTTGACACATTGCTATATCTTTTGCATTTTTAAAAAAAAAAAACAAGAAAAAATGCAAGATTTATTGCACCCATAATCAAGTGTTGATGGTAGCCTAAAGCCCATGATTTTTCAAAATCAAATAAAAATCATCAAAAAGAGGCTTTTGGCAATGTCACAAATGAGAGCTTGAGCTCTTTGCATGTGCATCACAAACACCACACCAAACCCCTCACCCAAAAACCTCACATCCACACATCCCCCACTCTCACGTTTCCAAATCCAAAGCTATGAAATTGATTGTTTCTCCTTTTGTGTTTGGGAACATGGGGGGAATGGACATGGGTTGGGAACAATCCCAAAGAGGGCTGAACTTTTTTTGGCCCAAAACCTGGAATTTTGATGATTTTTTCAAAGAAAGGTTTGGATGACCATGTTTGAAAATAAATTTTTCTCTCATTTCAACTTTGTTTTGGACAATTTGATTTCCACTAATTCATATGGATGCCTTTTTATTTACTCTAGAATTTTTTGAGCAAGGAAGCATTCTAACTTGGTCCAATTCTTAAAAAACTTGTAATTTTGAAAGTTGCATGAAACAAACAAGATCCAATTTTTAGAGATGGTATTTTTCCATTTCTCAATCAAATTCCGTTTTTTTTTCCACCAAACTATTTAGCATGAAGGCCATTGTCTTTCTACCTTGTCAGATTTTTCAAATTTTTGATTTTTTGCATGAGTTTCGTGTGCATTTGTGAGGGCTGGTCCATTATTTGGATGAGGACTGTTTTGGTCGAATGATGTTTAAGGGTTAAGATTGTGATGATTTATTTGCAACAAACATAATACTTGGTGTGGCATTATTTTCTCTTTCAATTTGCCCTAAACAAGTGCAAATCATATGCCAAGTGGTAGAAATACATCATAGAAGTGAGCAAGCCACTCTATATGGTGTCACAAGAATTCAACCAAGTAGAGTTGTCTTGAACAAGCCAATACATCTAATCCATGTACCATAATATACACCCTCTACTCCCATGCTTTTTCATTAGCCCGAGTGAGAAATTGTGACAAATAGTTTTAGAAAAATACAAATTTCATGCACCCAATGAGAAGGCTCAAAACACTCCTATCCCACTCTTTGAGTGAGGTCCCCAACATAAGTTTTATTTGATCTGGGTATGAAATGCTGAAACTCAGCATTTAATGCACAAGGGTTGAGGTAAGTAGAGTAGTTGGAAAAAGGAAAGAGTTGGGTCAAAACAGGATGAAACTCAGTTTACCACAAACATAAAATGAACAAAAATGGTGCGTTTCTGAGTTTCACCCCCTGGAAGGCTAATGTACTTTTTTGCAGGTTTTTTTTTTTTTCAATCTCACCTGGTTTTGGACCAAACTCAGGCTACTGGCGGTGTGTTTTTCTGACTTTACCGAAAACTCTAACATATAATTCATGATGGATGCAAAGTCTTCTCTAATATTGGCGTATGAGTAATGAGATTATTCGTATTGCAGCCTGCCAAAATTCTGACAATTTTCATACCTCAGTGTCAAAAAAATTGCTCAGAAATTCGCTTTAAATATTTAGAAGATTATTTAATGTTAAAACTGACCTTAGGGTAAGGGGTAAACTAAAATAATTAGGATTTTCGTCTCAGTTCGGTTTTGGTTTCACACATCTATACATATATAATTTCACTAAGTCTATCTGTCACGGTGGTTTTGGCGGGTGGGGGCGGTGGAGAGCCCGATGAAGCAGCAGGTCTTCCATGTTTTCGACCTAAGTCTGTGATTAGACTGATCTATCTGCAGAGTCACCCATCAGCTACTAAATTCAGCTTCAGTTAACAAACTGTGCAAACTGATTGCAGTAACACTAAGTCCCTGACGGAGGTTTTGGGGGGTGGGGGAAGGGAGAGGCCCGGATGGATGGATGGAAAATGGATGGATGAAGAAGTGCGAGGGAGTGAGATAGGATACACTATGTTGATGGATGGATGAAGAAGTGGAAGGCAAGACGTACGGTAGATAGTGAGGGTGGATGGATGAAGAATGGGAAGGAGGAGGTGGGCTACCTAATGTTGATGGATGGAAATATGGATGAAGAACTAGTGCCCAAGAACGGATGAGAAAGCCGGGATGGTGCGTGTTCATGTGTGGCAAGGCACCCGGTGAAGCAGCGGGCCAGGTGTCACGTGCCCACTGTGTGCCATTCATGTCTTCAATACTGTATTATGCACAAAATGAATGAAACAAAATCGCAATATCATTTGTCCACTGCATGACGTGGACTAAGTTATCCAATCAGTTTGAGTAGACCTCACCACCCCCCTCCCCTCCCCCCCCGAAGTACCGGATGAAAAAATCAGGGGAATAAAATCCCATTTTCATGTCCAAAAGTCATAACAACAGCCCTGCTATAGAAAAGGGCGAGAGATGGATAGATGGATGGATGGATGGATGAAAACAATGTTTGTACGTTAGTTATTATATTCATCCTTTCGACCAAGAATCATTAGGAATGGGCTGGCACTCCCGAATTTCGACCTGACAAAAAGAGGTCCCATCTCTCCGCAGACTAGGCCCGGTGTGGGGGGTGGGGGAGGGAGAGGTCTGTTATAGCTGGATGCTCATTCATTGGATGGTCTCAAAAATGGGAAAACCAGGTTGGTGCGTGTTCATGGGTGGCACGGCACCCGGGTCACACTAAATTCACTAAGTCCATGGGTGGGTGGGTCAGTGATTGGGCGTTTTGCTTGCATTTTCTACAGCAGAACCGGCCCGGCCTATAACTGACCACTGGCTAGCATTTTCTATGGTAGAACCGACCCGGACAGACGGACGGACGGGTTTTCCCCGGGAAAGAGCAGAGGTCAGAGCCTCTCCTTCCTTTGGTTTTTTGCTTTGCGCTTGGCTTCCTCTGGTTTTTTGCTTTGAACTTGGGTACCAAACAGAACATTGGGTTTGTTGTGGAAGAGGCAAGGGGGATAAGAGAATGAAGAGTAGAAAAAGAAGAGAAGTTAGTTAGGTTCTTTTCTTCTCTAGAACTTCTTAAGAAGGGAGAGAAAAGAGACAATAAAGACGGCTTTGAAAGCTTAAAAGCCCTCCCGCTTTCGTGGTTGGGTGGTGTTTTTGTGCCCTTCCGCACCCTTTTTCTTTTTCTTTACTTTGTTGCTTGAATTCTTGGAAATAATATAAAATATATGGGAGTCTTAAAACCATCGAAGTGAAGGGAAAAAAAAAAGGCAGGCATGGGCGGATAACCCATTAGTAAAAGGAATCCCGAATCTGGTTCCTGGTTTGAGCCTTCGACAACAATAGTAAACTCTAACTTTGGACTCATGTTCTGAAAATCAGACCCAGTTCTAGTAGGTAGCCAAAAATAAAAAAAGATTCTGTTTCTTTCTTTTTTTTAATTTTCATATTTAGTCTATAACCAAGTATGGCTAAATCATCTTATGTATGATCCCTCAAAATGCACATAGAAATAAAAAGGGAGTTGTTTACATTAACAAAAGTGGGTGAAGTCAAGTGGAAACAAGAGAATAATTAAGTTAATTTATACATGATATATTCTTCAAGTTGTTCCTAATACAAGCCTCATAAGTTTTGAGATTTGCTAAAAATAGCCACGGATATCTCAAAGTCAAGTCCACTACGGTCTCAAAATTAACAAAATTGCACGGGATCACCATGATGACGAGCATGAAGGGGACCCTGTTCTAGAAGGCGCATGCGTTGGACTTCACCCTCGAGATCGTCTCGACATACGCTCATGGTGACGTCACGGTCCAGTGCTTATTCTACTTGTACCAGGGCCGAGATGTGGTCGAGGTGAATGTCGCAGGGCGGAAGCGCTAACAACGTAGCGACATCAAATATTTCACGAAGTTGTTCTCCTTGTTCAAGTACTGTAGTCACCATGAGGGGCAACACGTGGCATCATGGATGGAGTACCAGGGGATGTCAGTCGACCAAAAGAAATAATATTTCAATGGGCGCATCAAGGCGACCGACACGCTGCATCACCATTTTGATCTGGACAAGGACACGTACGAGTTCTTCATCTGTACCGAGATCGTCAATGTCATCATTGGCGACCTTTTCTTCCGCGATGATGAACAACTCGAAAACATTGACGCCGATGATGGCGAACAAAACCCGACCAATGGGGTTCGCAATAAGCTCATCAAGAAGTAAAACGAGAATTTTTTTTTGATGAAGCTGTTTTGCAAGGAGGACGATGCGCTTGTCTACACGGTGACCATTAAGGACTTATGTTTCGACCTAGCTATGGACTATGTCAGCATCGGCCTGTTGTTTCGAAAGACGACAATAATTGTCCAGAAAGCCAAGGACCGCACAAAGACAATGAAACTTGCTAGCCTCAATGACCGCATCGTTAGTTAGTACACGCGCATCCTAGTCGCTGTCAAGCTACAGCAAATCGTCGGCATCTTCGACGATGAATCGGTTTGGGCCATGTTGCTGGCTGGCAACAGGAGCGCACATTGCGGCCAATCGTTTTTCAACCTACGCATACGTGTCTGCTATCGCGGCGAGCTAGTCAACTTGCACCTCGTCGTGATGCCCATGTTCGAACACCATTCTGTTATCAACATTTTCAATCTAATTGCCAAGTTCATGGACGTGTTGTAAATTAAGTGGCGTGCCAAGCTGATCGGCGTGTCGACGGACCGCGAGAACACCATGATGGGCCATCATGCTGGCATTGTCACCCGCCTCGTCGATTACATTGACAACGATGTGCTGCACATCTAGTGCGCACCACATCAGATTGACATTGTGGTCAAGGCAACAGTTGAGGGCATCGACAATGGCGTCTGGGTCCAACAGGCCTACACGTTCTCGGTCTACCTACATGCGTAGGACAGCCTGATCGTCACCATGAACATCAAGTGCCCAAAGAAGACGAATCGTTGGGCGCACTTGGGCCGCTTGGTGAACATTTACAAGTTGTATCACCACCCACTCCTAGAGCATATCAAGGACAAACGACCTGACTTGATGCTGTCGGACTAGTGGTGGATGATCACGTGTGCGATGGCATTGGCAATCGACGTGATCAACGTCACAGTGGCCCAGTTGTAGGCCAGGTCGTTGCTAATCAGCCAAAAGGAAACTCTCGTGCATAACTTGCTTAGCACAATCAATGCCATGTTTGAGATCAAGATTAGCGACGCTGATGGCAATGAGGCCCACAAGGACGACACCTATGTGAAATAAGGTTTGCTGCACATCTCAGCTATGGCGATTGTCAACCACATTGAGAATCAAGGCTCATTCGTGCGTGACTGCTACGAACGCCTTGAAGCAGTTGATCAACAAGATGTGATCAATCACATCGCCACGTATGCGATGGCATTGATCGATGGGCTTCATTCGGTCAAGGCTGAACATGACGACGATAATCGTGCATTGGACAAGGATGTGTTGCATGTGCTATTCGTTCAACTGGTCAAGCTGCGTCATGGTGTCTTCCTAAAGGATGTGCTAGAGTCGTTCCAGCAGCACATCTCCTCATTTTGGTCCGAGGAGAGCATGGAGCAGGTTGAGACCAAACATCGCATGTTTCTTGAGTCGAACTTTTTGATCCTGAAATGGGAGCTAGATGAAAATCTCACGGCACTCATGCACCTGTCGCTTGAAGGAATCTTCCAGGCCAAGCAGCGCCTTGTCCTGCAGACGTTTGTGCGTTGAACACATCGAGATCAAATATAACACCATGTGTCGTCTCAAAACTAAGCTAATTTGTTAAAGTTTAAATTTCTAAAAACTTACGAGGCCTGTCCTAATAACATCATATTTTCTCTCATATAATTGGGGAAAATGGTATTGGGTGATCACCCAATGCTATTTTCTGAATTTTTTTCTTGGAAAGGACAGAAAATAGGATTGAGCAACTACCCCCAAGGAGAAGAGTAGATTCAAGCCATTAGATTCTATTAAATATAAATAAATCCTTAGAAAAAATGCAAATGTGTTATAATGTAAGCATGTTGGCCATATTTTTACAAATCAATTTATATTGCATTCAAATTACCAAACACATTTTCAATTCATAACAATAAACCATTAACATTTCCATTTTTTCTAAAATAATCTGTATTTGATTACATGTATATACATCTTGCATTTTCCAATAGGTGACCCCCAAATGGTTTCACTAGCTATTGTGATTGTCACCATATTTTTTGTCATTTATTACACAAGGCATTCATTAGTCATCAAATGCAAAGGGTATCTTGTGGCTTATGCTTTTCTTTCTTTCTTCATATTTTGGAAACACATGTGCAAAAGTATTTTCATTTAGTAGCCACAAGATAAAGAAAAAGCTTAATACTTTTCTATTTAGGTAGACCCACCAATCACAACAACAAAACAATGACAAACACCATTCGTTCAAAACCATTGGACCTAAATGCAAAAAAATAAAATTACACTATTTCAAAGTTGTCAAACCTTCAAACAAACTATCATTCAATATTTGGTTTTTTGTCGCACATAGTCAAAACTCCTTCAAGAAAATTTCCAATACCTACCTAGAAAAAAAAATGAAAAAACAAAAAAAACAAAACTCTACCCTTAGACTCATAAATCCAATAAAATTTTAACCCTTTTAAATGGGGGTCATAATGATAAAAATGTTTACATTGCAATTGTAAGATTTCAACTAAAACATTATTTTAGGACAAATCATCTTGTGGTGGTGGAGTTGCTTGTTTATTTGATGACATTGAGATCTCCCAAAGCATGACACCCCCACCATGCTATTGATATCATTGGAAAGCCCATGATGCATAAGGGTGCATATAGGTGGTTTAAAAAATGTTTAGACCTATGATTCATGTAGTGATTGAATTTTTAATAATTTTAGGAAAATTTTAAATTCATACCTTTTTTGATTAAATTCACACCCTTTGCATGTCCGCTTTTATGCAAATTAAACTTTAAGAGTATGTTCCTTTATCAGTTCAATTACTTCTGCGGGCAAGTTTTCGAGTTGTGCCCTGATTGACCACAGACCCCATACTTGTGTCCCTCCACATTTAGGGTGAAAGAAAGGGTGTGAATTTAACCAAAAAAGGTGTGAATTTAAAAATCACCTAATTTTATCATTGATAATAATTTTAAAAAAAAGATTTTCTTAGTGGTGTTGTGCTCTTGATATTGTTGAAAAACCGTCAACAAGAAGGGCTGCTTAGAGCGACTTCATGATTTTTAGAATTAAGATGCAAGAGATAACAAATTTGAGAAAATTTTATCATTCCAAATCCAATAAAAAATTAGAAAGTATAGTTTAATGAAAATTTGATTTCAGAGTTATTTTAAAGAAGGTGTACCATTTTCCCTTTCAAAATGCATTCCATATTAATAATATATATTTGCTCAACTAAGTACACAGGCCACAGTGCACACTAGCACACCTTGAGAATGGGATATATGAGCACACTCTTTATATCCATCCTCTCTTTTGGAGGGACATTCATGGATGTAAATGTGTACTTCACATGTCAATAATATGCAATATTGAGCACCTACTATGTCTGAAATCATCTTGCAAACATTTGATAACCTTTCTTGGGCCTGGGGTTTGTGGTTTGGCTCCCCCCCCTGCACGACATTAGAAAATCACAACCAAGAATTGTGGGCCAAAATGAACCAAGAACCATCAACCTACCATCCATTAGAAGGCTTTTGGCTTTTTATGGGTGAAACTTTTATGATACCAAACCCTACTTTCCTAAAGTGCAAGACTTTGAAACAATGCAAAGTTGCCATACTTGCCAAAATGAGTTGGGTTGGACCCATTCCAATATCTTAACAGGTTGTGTTGTCATTGTCTAGCGCGCGATATTTCAACCATTTTCTTAGTTCAGAAAGGTCCCAAACACTGGTGAAAAAATAGATGAATTGTGTATGATTTTGTGTAGAGTTACATTGGATGGCTAACTTTGACCATTCATTCCTTCCTCGTCTCACCTTGGTTTTGCACAATGTTTTTTCCACATCATTCATATAGATGCCTTCTATCTACCTTAGAATTTTTACCCTCAATAAAGCATGGTATCCTTGGTGCATTCTTCCAAAAACTTGTAATTCTGAAAGGTGCTCAAAACTTTAAAAACTAAACTTTCAAGGGTGGTGACTTTCTGTTTCTGAACCAAACCCTATTTTTTTAAAAACCAAAAGATTCAGCTTCAAGTCCTCTCAAGCCGAATTTCTACAAAATTCATGACTTTAGGTCACACTTATGAGGGCTGGTCTGCCATTTGTATTGGGACTCTTTTGGTCAAATGTCAATTAAGGGTTAAAGAATAGGTATAATCTATACCTCCGCTTTGGTAAGAGGGATCTTCATGGATACAAGGTACCCTTCAAATACAATTAGGAAATTTCTCCAAGTGCTTTATGTTTTAAGCTAAGATCTGCAGAAATTTCCTAGTGTATTTTGAGGACGTGTTCTCAATTGTAAGTTCCCATTGTCTAAGGGGGGAGGGGTTATTTTGTTCTTTGAATTGGGTTCTTCTCTTCCTTATTCTGAACAAGCTCTTCTGTTCTTGGAGCTGGTTCCTCTTTTATGGTGGCATCTTTTGTATGATCAACTTGTTCTTTCATTCTTGGAGTTGGTTCTTCCATTTTTTGCAGGTCTTGAGTAGTGATGTACATTTATTTATTTCTTTAGTATTGTTACACATGGACGAGGCCATTAATCACTGGCATTGGGCCAACTCTCGACTATTGACTTCTGGGGGCCCTTGGTCCTATTAGTCTACACTAGTTGCAACCAACATGCCTATTGTAATTTGTATATGACAATTTTGTCAAAGAGCTGATTAGTGACCCAAAAAAAAGACATGATTGATTATCCGTAATGTCATAGTATCTTTGGACTTGCTTTCACCCCTATACCCTCTCTCAGTGGTATCCGCAAAGTTAAGAAAGTTTATTAAATCTCAGTATGAAACCCTGAAACTTAGCATGCACAAGGTTCGAGAGTAATTATAGTAGTTGTACAGGCAGGAGCAGTGAAAAAAACTGAGTGTTAAATCGGACAAAGGAAATGAATATAGTCAGCTCAAAAGTACTGTTGCGATTTTTTCCTCTGCCCATTTGCTCCATCCATATTTTCTCAAATGACACCCAGGCATGTTTTGCACTCGTAACCTCACATAACATGCCAAAATGTGCATAACATGCCAGAGAATGACAAGGTGAAAAAAAACAGGGCAAATCGGCAGACTGGAGGAAAAAATCGCAGCAGTACTGACTGACTGCATTCACTTCCTTTGGCCAAATTAACATTTTTGGTGAAAATATATGTAGCAACAGTGGAGGCGCTGCAAGGAAAGACAGGATGAAACTCAGTTGAGCACCAAAATTGCTGGAAAAACTAGTTTGGGCCCAAGTTATTTTGTTTTGTAAGATTTTCATTCCCAGTTACACGTTTGATGCCTTATTATGTCGAAACTGGCCATTATCGCCCCTAATGGGGTGACTTTATGCATAACTTTATTGTGGGTTTCTCTCTCTCATCTCTACTCACCGCATGCTATATAGTTCTTAAGGTAAGGCCAATTTGTGTGGGGGTGGGTACATTCCAAAGTAGATGTAAGAGGCTTCTGGAAAGTGTCAGTTGCCCGCGGCTGTTGACTATGCAAAAGTGATGTATATAAGGTGCCTTCCAAGTATGCCAAGAAGTTTCTTGGAGTGCTTTAGGTGGACACAAAAAAAAAAGATGAAATGGCTTATAAAATGGGCCTGAGTGATCCAGCCCCCATGATTGCACCAGTCCAGTTTTGGACAGAGAGGGCTTCATCCACCCACATTGGGTTGGCAAACCACACCTGCATCATCAGATTCATTTTGGGCAGTTTTTAAAAAATCGTCACTTTTGTTTTGGGCTGCTTTTTTTGTTCAAACCCATTTAGAAACCTACCAACCCCTTCCCTCCCTTGCAAACCTTCTTCCATCTTGTTTGGTACCAGGGTTTAGTAGTAGTTCAAGACTCCATCATGTCAACTCAATCACCACCTTTCATTGCCACCTGCTAGGAGCTCCATCACGTCAACTCCATTGCCAACTCCAACCCAAGCAGGTAAGACTCTAATCCACCCTTGCTCAAATAGTTTAGGTTATAGTTTCCTTTTCTTGTTGCTCAGCTCTAGGAGATGATGATGAAAAAATGCTTGTTTTCGTCTTCTTCTTCTTCTTCTTCTTCAGTTGTAGAAGACAAAGAGCAAATGTTCATCATTGTCTTGTTCTTGTTGCTTAGCTGCAAAAGACGACGATGAAAAAAAACTCATCATCATCTGGTTCTTCTTTTTGTTGCTCAATTGGAAAAGGCAATGATGAGCAAATGCTTGTTGTTGTGTTGTTCTTCTTATTGCTCAACTGTAAAAGACATCAACGAACAAAAGTTCATCGTCATGTTGTTTTTTTTGTTGTTCAACTGTAAAAGATGACAACAAACAAAAACTTGTTGTCGTGTTGTTCTTGTTGTTCAACTGCAAAAGATGATGACAAACAAAGCTCGTTGTTGTGTTCTTTTTTTTATTACTCAATTGCAGAAGACGATGACAATTAGAAGCTCATCGTTGTGTTGTTCTTCCTGTTGCTCAGTTGTAAAAAATGACAATGAGTTTTTGTTCATCGTCATCTTTTTCTTCTTGTTGCTCAATTGTAGAAGACAATGACGAACAAATGTTCATCATGGTATTTTTCTTCTTGTTATTCAGCTACAAAAGACGATGACAAGTTTTAGCTCATTGTTGTCTTTTTCTTCTTCTTATTGCTAAGTTGTAAAAGATGATGATGAACAAAAGTTCATCATTTTGTTCTTCTTCTTGTTGCTTAGCTAACAACTTTTTATTTCTTTTTCTTATTTTCAACTATAGAAGACAATAATGAACAAAAAATCATTCTTGTTTTATTATTCTTCTTGTTGCTTAGTTGTGAAAGACAATGACAGGTCATTCATTGTCATCTTCATGTGCTTAAGGTAACCTTACTTTGCTATAACAAATAGAGGAGGTATTTTTGTGATTTAAAAAAAAGTTTGATGATTATTTTTCCTTTGAAGGTCTTTTAGTTTTTAAAGACAAAATTTGGAGTTTTGTTTTAGGATGGGTCCTTAGAGGAAACGTGCACAAAAAGGCACAAAAGGTGTCATATATAATTAAAGAATAATCAATTGCAGTATATGCAGCCTTACCTTTTCAAGGTATGTCAAAAAAGGTGCATTCTAAATTTGCATATGGTCACATCCAAAATCATCCTTACTTTCCATGCAAGAGTGAAGATCGGTTTTTTTTGTTAATTTTTTATATAACAATACCTAAACATTTCAAATCAAATTTCTCTCACATAATAAAATACTACATTGGTTTTTGATTCACAATATTTTCCTCCTTTTTTATTTAGGGTTATGATTTAGTGCAACACTTTCACCTTGTTGTAATTGTGGTGGTAGGTTTACATGTAATTTTACATTATGTATGTTGATTTAGTGCAAAACCTTCATCTTGTTACATGTGTGGTGGTTGGCCCAGATGCAATACCCTCATTAGTTGTACTAAATATTACACTTCAAGAGGTTTTTCTTCCAATTCAATATGAACATCAAGATGCAATGGAGGATAATGAATAGGCTCACAAAGGCTCAAAATGGTGTTGCAAGGTGGATGCATGTTCTAATTCTTATGTGGCCAAATGGTTGTTCCATAAGCATTTGAAACAAACACACTCACTTTGAATGCAAAATGGGAAATTAGGGTGTCCATCTATTCATCTTGGGGGCCAAAGCAACAAGACCACAGTTCTATGAATGCTTATCTTTTGAACAACCCACATGCAAGACAAAAAGCAGAATGGGAAGAGGGCCCTTGATTGAATGAAAAAGAAAGTGGAATTATAATGGGATGGATTTCAAGCCCACGTGCAACAAATGGAACATGTTAGGCGACCCTTGTTGGTACGTTTAACCTTCGAAATCTTGTTGGGCGTCATTGTAGTTGAGCCCATAATGAAGTTTTAGTGCATTTACACACCATTTTGTATTGATGCATTATAGTTTAGGGGGCATGACATTTTTGTATCAATCTGCTTGTTTCCATTTTGAAATTTAATTATGAGATTTGTAGATTTTGGGATCCCCTTATGCCATGTTGCACACAATACCCTCATCCACCATAAATGGATTACATTTAGCATAAACAAAATGAACAATATCTTTATTTAATAAGGTTAACACATTCTGCGGACATGATAAAACATTGAAACAATACCTTCATGAATGCAGGTTGAAGTTCATTATTAAATGATTAACTATGTAATATTTTCATTATCCTTATCATGAAATAGTCGCACAATAACCTTAAAGAAATACTATATTTGAATACTTATATATAATTAGATTGGCCACTTTCATGAAATGACCCCTTGGTGCATAAACCAATTTCTTTATACATGTATTGCGAACTTTTGATATTTTATTGTAATGGTTGGGTTCTTCATTTATCCTTTGGAATTGCAATACCCGCATCATTAACTAACCCATGCTTAAGGTGCGATTTAGTTGCCTTTCTAGGAAGGACTTGGGCTATTTGTAGTTCATGTTTCTAATAGGTGCCCCATCTCGTGAGGATATTGCAAAACTTGGTGCATTGTCATTCAAGTCTTTCATTACATCATGATTGGTCTTGAGTATACAATAGCTTCATCCATCCTTTCACCATTGTGAAGATAAATAAAAAATAAAATACAACTATGCAATACCCACATTAAAGCATAAAATTCCACTTGGATTTTTTAGGTTTTAAGAAATATCCTCAACTTAATATGAGGGTATTATAAAAACTTGGTCCATTGCCATTCAAGTCCAACCACATCATCATTGGTGACCAAGAAATATAAATTTAGCCAAGAAGAAATATAGGCTTAATCAAAAGATAAAAGTTTAGCGAATGAAATATATATATTTAGCTAAGAGATAGAAATTTAGCCAAGAATTATAAATTTAACCAAGAAGAAATATATACGTTTAACCAAGAGATAGAAGTTTAGCCAATAAGATGTATACGTTTAACCACGAAATATAAGTTCAACCAAGAAAAAATATAGGTTTAGCCAAGAAATAAATGTTTAACCAAGAGGGGATAAGAGTTTTGTGAAGGTAAGTAATGGATTAGTTGTTAGTTTGTAAGCAGGGTTAAAATTTAGGTTAGTAGGGTAGCTAGGTGGGTGGGTAGTCTGGAGGTCAGGGGTGGGAAAAAAGTGGCAACAAAAAAACAATGGTCAAAGGTCAGCAGCCAAAAAAGATTGACTGTGGTAGAATGTTGACTAATGTGAGGTAAAGAGCCGGATGAAAAAGAGGCGAATCATCCAGCCCATCCTGTGGACATGACGGCCGACCGGTCCAGTCACGGGGGCTGGTTCACTCTGGCCAAATGAAAATGAGACCATTGGCCCCACATTCATCCATCATTGTTTTCGTGAAAAAGTGAAAACCATGACAAACAAATAACTTTTTTTTGGGCAAACTTTTTGTTCAAAAAAATTTCTTTTAAATATTCCCTAATAAAAGGGAAAAAGACAAATAAAAATTCTAAAAAAATCCCAACGTAGCCATGAGATTAGTAATGTTTATTTATTTATTTATTTATTTTTGGTGGCGAAATTTCATAACTGGGCAACAACAGAAAATCCACTGCAAAGCGTCCAAATTTTTTTGGTGCTAAAAGTCGCCATATTTTGAGAGAAAAAAGGTCTGAAGTCGCCATATTTAGAGAATACTCCTGAAAATAAGCAAGATTCTAATCTTTCATGTCTGACCTCTGGCGAAATTTGGTTTAATTCCTCTTGTCGATGATTGCGAGTCCATTTACATCACAAAATTGGGAAGAAAAAAAACCCTAGAGATTAGGTTATTGGGAACCATGGGAACGCAACATAGCAGCCACTACATTGCCACAACAATGCTCTTTTTGTTTTCAATATTCTGATGTATTGTTGTTCCTGTGCGCTTTATTTTTTGGCGAAAAAAATAAAAATCCAATGCAACTTTAACAAAGGATTTTTTTTGGCAAAAGTGACACAAAGTCGCCAGATTTTGAGGAAAAAAAGATTTGAAATCGCCAGATTTAGACAATAGGTTCCAGTAAAGCTTTTTTTATGTGAAATTACACCAAGTTGCAACAGGGTCTCAATTTAAGATTCCACTATCCTTGAGAATAATTCGCCATATTTAGACTTTTTCTGGGCCTGAATCGCCATAATTCTATCTCAGGCTGAAACAAGTATCCAAAAAATAGAAGGATGATCCATAAAATTTTCAACTTTCATAGTTTATTTATAGCCAAAATTGGCTAGACCTTCATGATGGTTAATCACAACTTGTGCTACAGCAGAAATTTTTAGAAAAAATAAAAAATAAACCGTGATAGGTTTGAGCCAAAATATAACAGGATTCCTAAAATTTTCTTCTGTAGCCAAATTTGGCTAAGGATGATCACCGGACTACGTACCTCACAAAATTGGAAAGAAAACCCCTAATTGAAACTTTACACCTATTAAGGATATGGTGGAGTCGGCTCTGTTGGATTATTGCAACAAATGAAAAATTGCAAGCAAATCTTTGTAAACAATCCCCCTACTTGACTGTCAAAATCTTGAAATATTCAAAATTGTAAGTGTTGGACTCATTTTTATTTTCAAATAATTAAAATATTTTGGACAAATCTATTGGTTAGTAAATTGATTTTTATAGTGTCATTAATAGAGAGTCTCCTAGTTAGTCCTAAGAAATAATTTAATATTAAATACAAGTTTTTAGAAAACTATCCAAGCAATACAAATTTGGGAATTGGTGGAAAACCCACTTCCAAGCCTTTGAAATGGTTGGGTTGGCAAATCTTTCCTTTGAAAAACAAGCAATTTATAACTGAATAACATTGAAAATTCGTTATTATTTTCTTGCCAAGGTGCCAAAATTTGCCCCATAAAAAAATAAAAAATCGTTCCTGCCATTGTTGCATGGTTCTTTACTTTTTACATAAAAAAACCTTCAGTTCCCATTCTTAAAAACAAATCAATTTTGTTTTTTCAAAAGATAAAATTTTATAAATTTCACTTTATATCATTTTGTTCCATTAATGTTTTTTTTGCAGTCTTGATTTGCTAGGCAAAATGCCAATGAAAAATTCATTAAATAAGTTCATTACAAAATACAAATAGACTCACCAAAAAAAAAAAGAACATTGAAAAGGTGTAAAAAATAAACGAAATACAAACAAAAATGTTGAATGGGTGCAATTTAGATAGAGAACAAGAAACAATTTGAATTGGAATTTGATCTATGACGAATTATAATCTGAAATGATTTTGAAATTTTTATAGTGATGATCACCAAAATATCCATCTTACATAAACCACATCATCACCTACATTTATAAAACGAAAATAAAAATAAATCTTGGTGGCTTTTCAAAAGAATTTGTCTAAATATGGCGACTAAGAAACAACAACCAAAAAAACACTTATTTTTGAGAAAAAGGAAAAAAAAAGGCGGTCCCAATTCGCAATTCGTGGAGATAGTAGAGGATGGAGGGTCAAGATTCCGCCAGGTGGATGATCCGGACGCGTGTGTTGGGAGGTTTTTGACTAACGAAAGGAAGGAAGGAAGGAAAGCGCACCATCAACGCTCTCTTCTTTCTTCACTTTCGCCCTCTCTTCCGTCTCTCCTTCCTCCCTCTTCCCGTGTTTGTTGTTGCTTCGATCCTTTCTGGCGTGACCGTTCTCTTTTCATCGCATCGTTTCTCGTTGCTGCTATTTTCTGCTGCTGCGGCTGCTGTTGCGCTTGTTTCGAACTTCCGGTAAGTGCGAAGCTATTTTTGCTCCCCTTTGCGCCTTTTGAACAATTTTGGTGTGACTTTGAAGTCAAGTCATAGGGGGGGACTTTGTGACCACTCCCTCTCGTTCTTTTAGTTGCTATTTTCTGCTACTGGTTCTACTATTGCTGCTGTTGCTGCGTTTTGTTTCGATTCCACTTCCCGTCAGTGGCAAGCTGTTATTTTTTTCCTCTCTTTTCTAACTTTTGAACAATTGTTGCGACTTGGAGTCAAGTAATAGGCGGGGTTCGTGACCACACCCCCTCCTTCTTCTTTGCTTTTGGTTTCCTCTTTGCGTTTCGGATCGGTTGAATTGAGGCGGTGCTAGTTTGAGAGGAAGCAAGGTTTTGTCTGCTTTGAGGTTCTTAAAGTGCACTTGTGAGCCTGGAAGCTGGTTTTGGAAGTTTGTGTCTTTTGATCTTGTCTTGTGTGTGATAGGCTGAAGTTTTGTATTTGGGAGAATTTTCTAGGTTTTATCTGCTTTGCATCTCTGCGGCCCCCCCCCCCCCCCCCCCGGCTCTCTCTCTCTCTCTCATCTCTTTGGTTTCGGTTAGATGCCTGCTGCTGCAGGCATCTCCGTTTCTTACATCTGTTCTGTCGGTTGATCCTTTTTATATCTTATAACTTCCAGGTCTGCAGGGTGGGGTTAGTTGATTGGAAGCATCTCACTGGTGAAGGAACAAAATCGCAGAGATGGCGAATACTGGGATGAAGCACATGCAGGCCAAGCTTGTGAGTTCTTTTCCTTTTACTGTGGAAATTCTCTTTTAGTCTTGTTGTGCTCAAAGAGGTTTAGGGTTGACCTCGTAGTGAGAATGTTTCTCAGCAAAGGTGTGTTTTGCTTGAATTGTCCATGTTTCCATAACCTCCAGAGTTTTATAGTCTTTGCTACCATTTTCCTTCAATATGTTGAACTGTCCAATGTCAGGGGTTTGAACCTTGCAAGGTTAAGGCCCTGAAAGGGTTTTTAGGTTTCATGGGGAAGGTGTTTTTGAAGATGGTTGCATGGAAATTGGTTTCTTGAAATTGATTATCACAGTATATGCACAATCCCTAATGAGTAGACATCAGCTCTCGTTCCAGCTGTAACCTCTGTTAGCATTTCTGTCACTTTTTTTCACCTTTGCCTTGTAACTATAGAGATGGATGGAAAACCTCCCACAAAAGGTTTTGTCCAGTCTCTTCTCTCCATTTTCATACAATTTAAGTTCATCCACTCATGGGAAATTTACTTGCTGTAAGAATCATTCTTGTAAGTTATTTGAGTGCTTGACTGAAAGGGGAAAGTGAAGTTTCCAGTATTTGCAGGGGTTTACTTTTGTCAACAAGAAGGTATCTACAAGTCTTTGATTGAAATTTTAGCAGCTGGGAGTGTATGGGTGTCTTCTCTTGTGTAGAAGCTGGAGCCATATCTAAGCACTAGTATCACCTTTGCTTTGCCCCTGTCATTTTTGCATTATGAAGGAAGTAGTTGATCTGAACACTTGATTGCTGGACATGATGTCTCAGGCTTATGTTCTCAAGCATTATCTACAGCAGGTACTGAGAAAGAAAATTCTATATGGCAGGTGCTATTGGGAGATATGGGGGCAGGCAAGTCTAGCCTTGTTTTGCGGTTTGTAAAAGGACAATTTTTTGACTATCAGGTTTTAGCCCCTTCCGTCTCCTCTATTCCACATGTGTCCCATCTCCTCTGGTCAAGGCATGCTTTTTGATGTAAACACTTCATTCTCAGCACATATCAGGAGTGGGTTGTTGAACATCTATTTCTTCAATTTCAATAAAGCCCTTTGGTTAGGGTTCTAGCACCCTGGGGCACCTAGGAAATATAGCACAAGTAGACAATTGCATCTCCCTAGCCTTGTACAATCTGTCAGATTTGTTATCAAAATTATCAGCATGGGAACCTGGAGTGTTGCTTCATCTTGTATACAAATTCTTGTTGTTAGTTGTGATCAGATTCTTGATAACTTGGGGTTTTAATATGTCTTGGTGCTTCTGCACAGGAGTCTACAATTGGTGCAGCATTTCTCACCCAAACACTGGCTGTGAATGATGTAACGGTGAAGTTTGAAATTTGGGATACAGCTGGGCAAGAAAGATACCACAGTTTGGCCCCAATGTACTATCGAGGTGCTGCTGCAGCTGTCATTGTTTATGACATAACAAATGTTGTATGTGCTTTCTGACTCTTTGCCGTCTTTCTTGACTGATTGTATGTATGTAGAGGACATGGATATTTCAACATTTTTGTGTTGCTTATACAAGCTGCAAATGGAGAGAAAGCCCTACACATAACTTAGAAAGGTTGCAGACCGAAAAGGGAGCATCTGTAAAAGCTAAAGACCTCTACGACCTAACTCATGACTCCTTCAAGTACTTTGTTTGGTTCCATGAAATTAGGCATGGAGGCAGCTGTGGTCCTTATAGACTACACAACTACAGATGAGATGTTGTAGAAGCAGACAGTGTATCTGCCTCAATCTTGTTGCAGACAAAAAAATAGTGATACTTGGAATCCATTCTTGGAGGAGTAACTAACTATCAGCATCATTGTGTGTTCTACATGATTGAGCAAATTCTCTGGTCCTGTCACAAAGCTGCCAAATGATCTTGTCATGTCAAGAGTGGGTGATAAGAAGAAAGATAACCTGTTTTGATATTTGATGAAAACTTGTTGGTATCTCTTCTTGTGTGAGATCCATTTTAGTAAGCTTTTTCCCTTTTGTGAAAAGAACTCCTTGTGGCACCTTAAAACAGGGTATAATAATGGTGTGTACCAGTGTTGTGATTTGTGTAATTCTCAAAACTTCCAAACCAGCTTGTTAATGCCCCATTTTACTTTTGTTAGGAACCCACTTCAGCATCATGCCCTATGTGGTTGCTCAGACTTGAAATTTTGGACATAGTTTACACATTTGCTTAATTGTGTGGCAGGACTCCTTCAATCGAGCTAAGAAATGGGTACAAGAGCTCCAAAGACAGGGTACTACATTGCATTTCTCTTTGTTTGTGCAATGATATGGGCTGAATAGTATTTTTGCCTTGAGAAATATGTAAACTTGAGGTCTGTGTTTCATAAGTTTTGTAACTTGTCATATGCAGGCAACCCAAATCTTGTGATGGCTCTTGCGGCAAACAAGGCAGATCTGGACTCCAAAAGAAAAATTGAGTCTGAGGTATGACTCATGCTACCTAGGCATATGTCAGCCTTTATGACTTGTGAGGAAGTAAACTAGATTTAAAAGAGCTGAAATCTATTATAGCTGTAGGGATGAGCAGCTCCATAGGTCCCAAGTTGCAGGAGATCAGTATATGAACAATTGTGGAGGTAGTATCTTTGTGCTCATTTCACTTGTTCACCACCTTTCAGTCTAGGTTTATCTTCTGGTTGAGTTATACACATGATATCTTTGTCATTTGTTCTGGGTGAGTTGTGTTGGCACTGAATTTGTCTGTGCAACTTAACAGGACTATTGACTTGCGATAATGTGCCATATCTGGATTGGGTTTGCAGGAAGGAAAGTCATATGCAGATGAAAATGGATTGTTTTTCATGGAAACTTCAGCAAAGACTGCACAGAATGTGAATGAGCTTTTCTATGAAATTGGTATGCTTCAAAGGACTTTACAACATCTGAATGAGCTTTCATTTAAAATTGGTATACATAGTCTGCAGATACTTCTTACTCTATAGGAAAAGTTTGAAAAATTTGGTGGGCTTTTCTGATACTGAGAGTTTGAAGGTAAGCTGTGAGTTAGGATTGTTCCATGGTGTTAACTGTTATAAGGACCTGGTTTATGGAATCCAAATCACTGATATGTGTGATTGCAATATGTTAATATTGGTGTGCATGTGGTGCAGCAAGAAAGTTACCAAAAGCTCAACCTGCACAGCAACCTGCTGGGATGGCGCTTACAGACAGACCAGCAAACCGTGGCCTTGCTCAGAAGTCAAGTTGCTGCTCATCATGAACTTCTCAGAATCTTTCCCCATGGAGTTTCAATGACAAGAACTGTGGAAATATTGGAGACACTTGTGGCATAAAATGAAAGGGCAGGACTGACACTCAGGTGAGTGTCAGCAGCCATAAGGAGTTTGAAGGTGATTGTTATCTGGCTTTTTCAATCAGAGGACAATCTGAATGCATCTGTTGGGATGAAGCAGGATAAAATCCATCATGTTTTAAATTGTATGTCAAACTACAGTCAGATGGAGAGATGGGGTTTGTCAGAAAGCTTTCTTGGCAGACCCTGTCTAAGGGAATCCTTTGTTTGCATAAAGCAGATTTGTGGTTTCTGGTTTATCTTAGGGTGTTGCTATATAATGCCTTAAAAGAATTCATTAGCTTTTGCAGAGATTTATTCAAGAATCTCAAACCCATGATAAAGATGATGTGCATCTCTCTCAGAGCCAATGTGTTGCTATGATTTTGTACAGGAACATTATGTTTTATCAAGTGATTTTGCACCTCACTCTTCAATCTAATCTCTCAGCCCTGTCCTGGATCAAATTAGTCAAAGTCTCATTCCCACCTGCCTGTTTGTATGATATACTTTAGTCCAACATTTTGCAATGTAATAGGTTTCCACTGACTCCTAAGGTATGTCAAGTTTCTTTCAGTAGATTGCAGAGGAACAAGGATACATGGCTTTATGACACTGATTTTTGCTACTGACCAAGGGAAAATCAGCTTTGTCTGTCATTGGCAGGTTTAGTAGACCTAAGCTTTCTGAGTGCTTAAAGTCCTTGGACATAGTTTATTGCCTCTGGAGTTCAAAGATATGTTGTGAACCTTCACTTGGCGCACTCAACACAGAAAAATCACTGAAAATGGACAAAATATGAGTAATATATTGGGTTTGGAAGTAGTGATCAATTTGGCAATTTAATTGTTTGGAGCTTAAAATCTTTGGACATTATTTGGTTGCATCTGGAATTCAAAGAGGGATTGTGAAGCTCAAGTTGGTGCACCCGATCCTTTCGGATTACTCAAAATGTACAAGAAATGAGAAAGATATGAGGTTTTAAAGTAAAGGGGTTTAATGCATGTTTTTCAATCATTTCGCTCTTTAGACATGGTCATTTTCTTCTTACTTCTTTGTCACTCAGTCATCTCTAAAGTTCAAAGAGATAGTGGAAACCTTCACTTGGGGCAACCATAGCCATGAAGATCACTAGCAAAGGACAAGAAATAAGAAATATATGACTATATGTTCAGTTATTAGCTTATATTTGGTGATGAATGTGTTTACAGTAATCCCTCACAACTTGCAGTTTCATCATCCATTGTTAATGAAAACATCTGAGCTAAGGCAAGAATCTCTAAATACAACAACGAGGTGGTGTGGTGAAACTCCAGCCTTGTGTTGCTGATACTGTAAGAAAAGAAATCAATTTAAGCTACTGTTGAATTGATTTTCTTGCCAGAAGGGCCTAATCATCAGCCATTGTGGAAATCCAAGGTGTGAATGAAATTGTAGACAACCAAATATATAGATTGTGTATCAAAGAGTCATTGTGCAACAAAACATCTGGAACTCTTGGTTTTCCATCCTCGTGGATCTTCACTAGTTCTTGGTACACCTTGACATATACCCAAGGGGATGACACTCTTTTAAACCGTTTTGGGAATCCTGTATGAATGTGACATCCTTTTAGAAATTCCAAACTTTGGAGTAGAAATTGAGATTTTGAATATTGCTTCTAAAAGAGGCTGCAGCTGGTATGCTCCTTTGGGGGTAGCACACACTTTAGTGGCACCCAACTTCATGGGTTTCTGCCCAAAAAGCTCCTAAATTTGACCCTATGTTTCTCCTACTCTATGCAGATGTTGCATAGGGGAGTAGGAGAATAATTGTCTATCCCCTATCATGCACTTCTCCCCTGAGCCCAATACATCAAACACAGTACTGTCACATCTCTTGCAAGGCTTGCTAAAATACCTCCTCCTCTTGCATTTACTACCTCAGAAAATTGATTGCATAAAACTCAAGCCATACCAAGTTCAAATCACACACTCCGGGCACAGTTATGTTCTCACCAACTCTGGGATATTTTGAGCATATCTGTGTAAGACCTTCGCAGTGGTCCTTCACCAGGTCTAGGGAAAGCTGATTGCCAGCATAGGGCAACTGGCATGATGGGTGCAACAAACACCCTTTGCACTCCCCTGTTATGGAGATGGCAAGCTATGGGACGGCACTGAAAAGCCTCATGCTAGAGAAAAAGATGTTCACACTCCCAGCCAGCATCAGTTATGATTTAATCACACAAAACCAATGTTGACACTTCTGCACCAAACATACACATGATGTCATTGTGTTCAGTTGCATGTCAATAATGTACGGGGTACTTCTGAGGGCACAGAAATTAACTCTGCTATGCCCCCTTATCATCCCCATGAGCCTTCCTTTGAAAGATATTTGCTATTTGTCCATATTTACAGCAGGCATGCTCCCAATGCACCCTGCCAAGAATTAGGACAGAAAACAGGATGCGCATTTCATCTTTCTGTTCTTCCTGTTCAAGTCACAGGAAAAATATGGAGCACCATGCAGCCATTACTTATGTCAAAGTATGAAAGTCACCAAGCCAAGGGAATGAAATGGAAAGTCAAAAGCACATATCACAGAGACTCGTGCATACAAGTGCTGCTCATGAGTTCTTTTGGTGTGCAAGACTGCAAAGGGACAGCAGCTATTCATAGTGGCAACTGCCTCATTCCACCAGGTGCCATCTCCACAAATCGAACTAAACATTCCCTAGTAATCTTCCACATAAGTGGAAACAAAGGTATACATTACAAATGCACAGCCTGAAGTTGTTGGTGGATGGCAAGAGTTCCAGCACAGCCAGCAATGGATGGATACATTGCCAAAGGGAATGAATCTTCTCCCTAATCTTCTACCAGTTCAGACAGATACTGTCACATATTTTAGCTGTAGGGCTTTCAAATTCAGAAGAAGAGGAATGAATGCTGTTTTTTCCAGCAACATAAAATGGTAAACATATCACAAACTCAAAGCGCCGAATTCTGTCTGTATAAGTACGTAGCGAATCGAGATAACCTGGCCTTTGGCACAAATGTCTGCCAGATTATCTGGCCGTGCAAAGTTTCCGTGTATAAGGGGCTATGTCCATTCTGCAAAAACCTACGTCAACTGTCAAGCACCCAAGCCTGTCAATGAGCGGCAAGCAAGCTAATAAGACAGGGACACACAAGGTACTACATAGACGGCTTTTGTAGACTCTAACATAGGGACAATCCACCGGGGGGTGTTGATGGTCAAGACTGTGCTATTCTTGAGATGGCAAAGGCTGAAATGTCATGCAGGAGATGAACAAATGCATCTAGAAGTCATTGGTCTGTCACGCAAGAAATGTATTCAGAATCCGAAGCCCTGTTGCCAAAAAAAGGAGGGAAGAGAAGGAAGTGTACACTTTGTGCTGCAAACCCAAAACCCAAAACCCATTTTGACAAGTGTGGCTAGAGACAGAAAATAGTGAGCAAAACAATAGGCACGTCAGCACATCTTCAGGCCCCCCAGTCTCAGACAGAACACATCACCGACGATAAGAAACGCACTCTACGATCCAGCCCGCAACAGAAGGCATGGGAGCATTGACAAGCAACAGTGGTTGAGCTTGAGGGACAAACCACAACCGGAAAAGCAGAAAAAAAAGGGTCAGCATTTCAGGTACATATTTGCTTGAACACAAGTGCAATAAGAACTTGCGGGGCAGAATGAATGTTGAAATGTCTCGTAGTCTGGAGCTTAAGATTGCCGTCAAAAGATCCGCGGCAGCACAGATGAGGACGCCGTGCAACATGGCCTGCGAGAGCAGAACACAAACATACTAAGCGGTTTAGGGTTTTCTGAGAGTTGAGAGCCTGTAGGCATATCTCCTTGTTTACCAAACCGGCTTAGGGTTTTTCCTGGGTGGGAGATGCAACCATCTGTTGGCTCGTTTTACGTTGTCAGTGTTTTTTTCTTTTTTTGAAAGAAAAGGACTCCTAATCAGGGTTTTTTTTTCCCCCAATTTTGTGAGGTAGGGGAACTCACGGCCATCGATCGACTGCCTGTTTTTGTCAAGACAATTGCTTACTAATGTAACTGAAGCTTTAATCACTGGATCTTTCCATTGTCGACCATGAAGTATCGAGATCTGATTCTGTATCACCACACCTCCAGTTCCTTCCGAGTTCCTTGCAGATTGTTATAGTTCTATGTAAGGAGGTGCAGGTGCAACCCATCTTACTCTTTTCTGCAGATGGGGCTCATGAAGAAGCATCCCTCAATCATTCCATTCGTGGTGTATATTGCCAATGATGAAAAGCACATGGAAAGGTTTGCAGTGTGTGCCAAGTACATGACCTTGGACCCAATGAAAACAAATATGTCCAAGTACATATGCAATATCCAGACCATCCAGGTGTACCTTTGTATGTGAGCTGATAAACATCTGTTGCCCAAAATCAACAACAGTAATGTGGGTAAGAGAGTGGCAGTGATTCATGCAACAGTCTTCAGCTGTCTGTGTAGCTGTAAACAAGGAGAACCTCTTCTTGATCAGGCCACTAATACTGTCAAGGTGGTTCACCAAGAGTACTTGAAACAGTATACATATTCAGCTTGGGGATCAAAGGGTATGTTCCAGTTGATGCTATGGGCGCATCTCACAACATGATGGCCATTGTGCATATGGATGGAACCATAGCCAAGGCATGGCCTCTTTCACCATTGCAGGTTGAGAAGCAACCTGTTGCCATCATATTTGCTGTCAGGGCAGTGGGCACCCAACTTGCTGGTCCCTTGTCAATTGCAAGGTCACAACTGGCAAATCCGGATTTTGGAAGCCTTGGTTTGAGTGCATGACCAGGTGATAAAGCAGGCAGCAGTGAGTTCAAAAGCAGTGCAATAGGTCAGAGCTTTGAGGGAGACTGAAGTGGAAGTGCTGAACACCATTCATCATTATCAGCTGGATTGGGGTTTTAGAAAAGGGTCAGTTGGTGTCTGTAAGCACTTCTCGTGCTCCCTCTCTCCTCCATACTCCAAATGTACAAGACTTGTGGGGGGCAGCTGTAACTCATCACAAATTGTGTTTGTTTTAACTGCAGCTCACAGAGGAGATTTGAGGTATCTGATAGTGATGAGAAAATGAGGAGGAGAAGGGTGAGAGCAAAGAAGAGGACGGTGGTTCTGGGCTGGAACCTGTTGAGGAAGATTTCTCTCTTTCACCTATGTCTTTTTGCTCCTTCTTCTTCAGTTCTTTTCTTAATTGTTTTTGTTCTTTTATCAGAATGCATAACAGCAATCATACTCACATGTGTCTTGATGTTTGTTTCTCTTGATTGCCACATCTGGGTGGGGTGTCTGTCTTATCAGATTTAATTTTTATTTGCAAGGGTAAAATGGTAGGAATGCAGTCACATGTGTCTAGCCAGGTACTTCACATGAACTAGAGCAGAGGAAGGTCTGCCTTTTTCCAGCAGTGTTGCCTCTCAGGTTTCTGATAGTGGCTTGGGTTTGAAAGCAGGAGGGCTCAGTGAATGATGGAAGCATATAGTCTGACAGTGATGTGAGTTACGTTGATGTTGATGAGGAGGATGATGCTTTTTGGGATGATAATGAAGCTACTCCCACTCCAAGGCTACCACCAAGTTCAGGAAAAAGCAAGCTGAAGACACGCATCATATGCCTACACTCATCTGACCTGGCAGCTGCAGGCTTCTAGTATGGAGGTGCATTTCTCATGTCTCTAGAGTGCCATCTCAAAAGCAAGATAAAGCAGCTCAATACAAAACAGGGTTCAATGTACAGCCAGTAGGCAGCAGTCTACAACCCTTTCAAAATTGCACAATATCTGAAGAATATTGTACAGATGATCTCCTCATAAAGTTAGCAATTTCTGTACACATTCAGCTACTATGCAGGAAAGACAAGTGTGGAGAGATGCTTGAAGAATCTGGAATTTGTTGAAGAACTCAGAAAGTCAGGTTCTTGGAGAATATGGTAAAGCAGTGATGTCTCTGTTGATCCATGGTCCCCTGAGTTTTATGTTCTTTGATCATTGCTGCATCATCTCCTTCAGCTTGATCTTCAAATGGTTTTCACTGTCTGCAAGTGACACAATCTTGCCAATCATTGTGGCAAAAGGAGCTTGCCAGTGCAAAGATTGCCATACCTTATGTTTCTTTGACTCATTGTGCTCCCAATACTGTTGTTCCCAATCCACGAATTTGTCTGAGGAATCACTCAGCATGGTTTGCATAGTAGGAACTACTCCAGATCTCACAATTTCCTCAATTGGTACTACAATGAAAATCAAACAAGAAATCAAAGGAGAAACCATTAGAATGGTGACAATGGTGGGTAGGCTATGCTAAGAAATATCTTCCAGGAGCATTTTGTTTTCTAAACTTGCATGTTCAGCTTTGCAAGCAGTTTTGTTGGATTTGCTTGCTGCAGAGAAGGAGATCCAGATGGGAGACAAAAAGCAAAACAAATGAAATGACTTCTTTCTCTGTACATATGAGTGTGATAATCATACTTGTAAAGAATGGAATCAGAAAACAGAACAACAGCTGGGGGATACTGGGAAAAAAGATGCAACAAAACAAGCATCTTTGCAAGCAGGTGAATATATTCAAGATGTTTCTTAATATCAAGAGACTCAGCAATCTTGAACAAGAGTGTCTCACATGTTATCTATAGAATAATGTACAAGCCAGCGTTCCTCAGTGGTCGATCTCTCTCTTCCTAGCAAATTTTGTAAGACATCACAGAAGAGTGTATGTATCTGTGAAAAACAAGGGCAATTTTCGTGGCGTTGGCGTTCAGCAAACAGTCAATGCCGTTGCTCCAATTCAGGTACAGTTGCATCGAGGTTACCTAGTCCTTAGAATACGCGAGTGTCGAGCATCATGCATTGGAACTCTGCAAAGTCTACTCGTCCATCTCCGTTTCTGTCCACGGAATTGATCATGCTGCGACAGTCATCGATTGTCAAGTTTTTCTCCCCCAAGCCTGACAAAACGTGGTGCAGTTCATCGGCGGAAATGAAGCCGTTTCCGTCAGAGTCGAAGACATGGAAAGCTGCCTTTATGTCAGAGGAGTAGTCCCCGCAATTTGTTGCCGCCCCTTCTGCTGCCTCTATAGCGTCAATGGCTCTTCTGTTGAGATTGATGAACTCTTGAAGGTCGATAAATCCGTCGCCGTCAGAGTCTACTTCGTTCACCATTTCCTCTAGTTCTTTGTCCGTGGACTCGATCCCAAGAGAATGAAGAACGAAACCAAGCTCCGTGGCTGAGATCTTGCCGTCTCCATTTACGTCGAAGTACCTGAACGCCTCACTCAGCTCTTCCGTGCGGTCGAACGGCGCAACAAATGCATGATCCCGCTGTTCAGAGAAGGACTTCAGAGAAGAATTCGACGCTCCTTCTGTCCGATTCGACACAGAGCCACCAGATCTGAGGCTGAATTTCAAAGGAAGCTTCCAAGAGTGCGCCGATGAATCCTTCTCTCTGGAAGACGACGAAGAGAAAGATGAAATTTCTGACGAATCCGACGAATCCAAGGAAGAAGCATGAGATTTCTTTCTCTTCGAGAAAAACGAGAACTTCATCTTAGCAGTCTTGCAGACGATCTCCAGCAAACAAATTCACGGGAACACCAAAAAAAACACACACCACACACACTTCGCTGGTATAAGACTATTCTCAAGACCTGTATTTCCTCTGAGCATAATTCAGAGGTTAACAGCTGGTGCGAAAAGGTGCGCTCTCTCTCTCTATGAAGTTGGCAATCTCAATAAGACATTTCTACTATAATTCCTTTCGCCTTCCAAAATTCAAATATCAGTACCGCACAAGAACCACCAGTAAATCGACTTCGTGCGTCTACAACACTCCTAGTGACAACAAAGTAACCAATCCTTATCTCCCCTTGTGCATTTGTACGTTTTCACTCTTCTGTTGCTGCAGGCTTCTTACCTGCGCCTTCACAGAATCCCGAATGCTCTCCCCGGCGACACCTTCTTACGTTTCCTGTATGTTCGGACCGACTTCATAAAATCTGCAGAAGGCATATCTTAGTTCTGCGCTCCTTCGACGCTCCTTCTTTTGCCAGCGAGTTTTTCCCAGAAAAGCTGGATCGCCTTGTCGTATAGCGTTGCGCGTTCGGGAAGAGATCCGGGATCCGAGAGCCGTAGTACCGTTCGTTCTCGTTCCGCGCTGCTGCTACCCAAGCGGTGGCCGACTTCGTGAACTAGACGAGGAAGAAAAAGTGATGAATCATCCATCATCCATCGTGTGTGCGGGATGCCGGCACGGTGCTCGCGGCACGGCCGACGAATTTTTTTGGATTATCATTATCGGACAACCAAGAATGTTAACTTTTAAAAATAAAAATATTTTTTGGATATGTTATCATTATGGAAAATTAAATTAATAATATTAGTTTAAAAAATAAAACTCAACTAAAACTACAGCTTTTGGATGTTATGAGCATTGCATATGAAAGAATGCTAAATTTGAAAAATAAAATAAAATGAAACTACTTTTTCTGGGATGTTATCATGATTGGACAAAGTAAGAAGGTTAATTTATAAAACAATAAACAATAAAACTAAATTGCTGCCTTGGCGTCATTAGATATAGAAAAGGAAATAAAAATGAGAAAAACATAATAAATATATTAAGAGCTCTCCACCCAACCTCATGATCGAATAAGTTGCTAGAAGCTTTCCGATCCACCTTCGTGTTTGGCAAGGAAATAAAGAAGAAAAAAACATAATAAATATGTTAAGAGATCTCCACCCAACCTTATAATCACACAAGTTGCTAGAAGGTTTACAATCCAGCCTCATATTTGGCTTTCTCTTATTTTAAGAGATTAAATCTCATGTAATGGCGACTTTAGACGAAGGTCCAGGGACCAATGAATTCAAGACCAAAAAGTGGCAAATTGAGGCTAAACCTACATGGCACATGTTTTGGAGGGAAAATCAATTGGTTCAGACCCAAAAAAACAGTGCTAAAAGGAGAGCTCCTGATTTGGAGAACCAATTATCAGGCTATGGACCAAGGTACACTGCAACTCAAGGATTCAATTTGCTTCAAATCAGTTCCTACAAAATTGGACCCTCGTCTAAATTGGGCCTAAGTATTACTTTTCCTAATATTGTGTCCTTAAACCAAAGGTCATCAGCCTTTTTAGATGTTACCCCCATGCTATGTACTGATGCTCCTAGAAAGCGGCATTCCTTCCAGTCAAAAATAATCACAACAAGTGTTAGGAATACAAATTTCAAGGAGCCAATGCGATGGCTGAAATGCACTTAGAAGGGCTAGTTTTATTTTCCCCTTCCCCTTTCGGGAAAATTGCATCTAGTGGGGATTTTTTGACATTTCATTAATTTCAAAGTGCAATCAAGGAAAAACACATCATTGAGGTCAAGGTAGCCACCACTTCACCATGAATGCCACTTGACTCAATTTGAAGTTCCAAAAAGGCTTGTACCAAGCAATCTTTTTGATTTTGTGTTTTGTCCTCCACATATTCTTTTGGCGCCTTAATTTATCCCATATGGTTTGGCTAAAGTTCTTGCCGTCTCACCTATATAGTTGGGCCAAATGAAATACATTATATCTGTAATATAACCTTCTATTTTAAGGAGCTTGTCATGTTTGAATTTAATATTGTAGTGCAATCTAAATGGCTCAATACCAAAAAAATTAAAACAGTTTGGGCAGCAACTTTTTAAACGAAAAATAATAACAAGTTACCTCCACAAATATGGTGAACATCAAATGCAACGAGATAATTGAATTATAGTATTTCATAATTTTGACAGTTGAGGGCACGAGGCTTAAATATTTAAAGTAACTCAGTAATAATAACTTGATTAAAATATCTCACAGTTTCAAACGTTAAGTGCATGAACCATAAATATCTAAAGTAATTTGGTAAAAATAACTTGACCAAAATTTAAGAAAATTTTCTAGATTTCTAAACATTGCTCGTAAGTTGCCAAAAATATAGAAAGATATTTTTAGAAATTATTTGAACTCATAGTTAAATTTGGTTAAATTTTTCAATGGATCATCACCACTTTAGCTATATCACAAAGTTGACAAAAAAAACTTTGTTACAAGATGATTTGTTTTTTGTTTTAACTATACATTTAAAAAAAAAAAAATTCAAAACAAGAACTTGTATGCTCATATTCTTAACTTAATTTATGCACTGAATTGCACAAAAAATTAATCATAGAACATATATAAATAAAATTATTATAAACACGAAATGTTAATATTAGATTTGCTTATTTAACAACTTAATCGACACAAACTAGCCTCTATTTACAATAATAGGAAAAATCTTTACAATTGTTAGTGAGATTTGAAGCAACATCAAGAGATGGCAAGCATGCATTCTAAAAGAATTGTAGTTGAAAAATGTTAAATCTCAATCAAGATGTTCAATTCATATCTATGATTGTGGGAGAAGCTCATTTGCTGCAAGGAATACGAGTCAAAACACCACCATGTAAGTTGTGGTGTTTTTCATGATATTCCCGAAAAGTTGATTTGCTTGCATCATAACTTTCAAAGTTTCCATTTGCAACAAATCAAGACTAACTTTACATAAGGTTGAATGTTTTCAACCGTGTCGATCACTTTGGTGGAACATGCACTTTGGTTCCTGTAAATTGATGAAAGGGTGTCACATAATACTTATGCTACTCATTTGTTCCCAAAAGAATTGTCAACTTTTCAACCCATCTATATATCTTGGACAATTTGCAATCACTCCTGAGTGTTTTTGTGACACTGGGTGTGAAAACAAAATCAGTTGCATGAGACAAATTTGTGAGTGAATGCCGCAAAATGTGTATGACTTGGCAGGTTGGCTTGTTCACTGAGCGGTAGGTAGCCTGGCGTCCGGACCGCCTTCACTTAAGTCCTTGCCCTCTCACGGTCTGTCCATTGAAGACAGAGTGCTTCTTGA
Organism: Sphagnum contortum; assembly: GCA_963920785.1. Taxonomy (NCBI): domain Eukaryota; kingdom Viridiplantae; phylum Streptophyta; class Sphagnopsida; order Sphagnales; family Sphagnaceae; genus Sphagnum; species Sphagnum contortum. The sequence goes on from OY987280.1 coordinate 12,637,473, forward strand.
ATCTCTATCGTTTTGCAGTTCTTAGCCTTCGCAATAGTCTAGGCATAGAGGAAATCATGAGTTGCTAGATGGGTCGATGTATGTTCGTTGTGTTTCTGGCCTGCTGAGTATTCGAGGTCTTTTGTTGATTGCGAAGTAGTTTTGGCTTTGAACCTATTCTGTAGATGTCACTGTGGGTCTAAGGACCCTGTTACAGAGCTCCCAAACATACAGGATTGGCCTTCAGCAGCTCCACTCCTGTAAGGCCCTTTAACCCTAAACCCAGGAATTTTTTTAGCCACCTTTATCTTTTCCTGCTAAGTTTCTCTTTATCCTTGTCCCTCCCTCTGCATTTTCAATAGTGAGGGACATGTTAGGAGTGTAGCCTCTCTCTTCTTTGCTATGCCTTATGAGGGCTAATTCTGATGCAGTGATTTTTAAGTTTTGCAATTCTGACAGCATGTACCCTAAACCCTAAACCATCCAATCAATCTCACAAAAATTCTAGATTAGTATACCAGCTTGCAGGCCTGGATGTCAAAACCCTAATGCACCAGTTTATGTTTTGGTTTTGTTGTGTGGGTTTCAGGTATGGTTTCAGCTAAGAGGTTGTGGAGTGCCCTGGTATGTGTTGCCTTACATGAGGTTTATATCTTTGACATGGTGGTGGTGGTGCCTGAAATAATGAGGTGATGCATGATCAGCATTTGCCAAAGTGCATTCTTCAACTGTCATGGTCAATGTAAGGATACTTCTTTGAGACTTAGCAGAGATGGAGGTAGTCTGCTAACATGTTCGGTATTTTGCAACAATGTATTGGCCAATAAGTGTTTTTGTCTATGGTTTCTGGTATGCTCCAAAGGATTGGGAAGTTTCTGAAACTGGTGATATAATGTCAAAATGTGCTCAAGTGGAACCAAGGATGGAGCCAAGTCTCAGCAGGTGCCTTGAGCAGCACCCACAGAGCAGTAGCCCACCAATATTTGTGGGTCTGAGTTCCATCGGATGGTTTGTTCCCAACTCCTTTTTTCTGCAAGTATGTTTGTTTGCATGCAGTATGGGGTTCATGAAGAACCCAGAGGGCATGTTGAAGGTGCTAAAAGCAGTCCTGGAAGCAACAAACAACAGGGCCGTTTTGTTAACAGCTGCATATCCACCATTGGATTTGGCCATCATCACCACATTTGAAGATGAGATCACACAACATGTGTTGCCCCAAGTGAACAGCAGGTTGTGAACTTCAGCAACTATTCTTTCCTCCTTTGTTATGTTATATCCTAGGCTGCTCTATTTCATTCAGTCAAAGAAAGACAAAGGGTCCTTTCCACCTGTATGCTAGAAGAAGTTGATTTCTACAGCACCCATCATCCATCACTCCTCAACAGTGATAGTATAAACACAAGAAGTTGATGGACCACCAGTGCCCCATGAATGTCTGATGATGAGGAGATCTTCAGCTGAGGATGGTCATGAAAGGTCACAACAGCAAGAATTCCACAGGGATATTAATATGACAAAAATGCTCGCAGCAGCAATGGGGTGTATGTCCACACAATGAGAAGAAATTCAAGTCCTCCTCCTCCTCCTCCTCAGGCTCGGCCTCAACTTAGTCTTGGATATGGGCCTGGCTATGATGCTCCTCCTCCTCCTCCTCCTAATGACTTCTTCTCAGTTGCACATGAGCCATCATCCATCCAGGACGTGAGCAGCACAAGTAGAACATCAGCACAAGTGGGAGTGATGTTTACAGGCTTTACAAATAAGTAGTTGAATGACCATCTACCCATCCACCAGCGCCAGAAAAACTCATTGTTCACATAACCAGGCCCATATCCAGAGTTCATAAGGACCACTTCTTCGTGACAACAATCTTGTGCAATATTTGTGTTCAATTGATAGCTGATTTAAACATATATTATGGCAGGCAAACTCATTTCAAAAAAGTTGCAGTTTTTGCAGAACTTTTTAAGCCCCTCCAGAATTCATGTTTGAGCCTGATTGTTGATTATTGCCCTCTTTTTTCCTTCTCTACATTATTAACCAGCACTTGTGGTATATGCAGGTGGCCTTTCAGTTTGGGAACACATTCTAGACACAAGGAAATAGGTTTTGCAGAGGAATGGTCCATTTTTGGACTGTTCTCTAAAGGGATCTTTACTCAGAAATGTAGTGGATATGATGGATTTAATATCCCAGACAACTCTTCTACATGGTGCAAGGAAGAGTTTCCATCCAGGGGGGGCTTAAGACTGGCAATCTTTGGGATGATTTCTGCTTGAATAATGAAGGTAAATTTTGTCTTTACTTTTGGATATGTGTTTTGTAACTTGAATTCGACAGTGCTGAAATGGGGGGAAAATTGACCTTGTCTGCACTCTATATCTGTGTAGACATTTCATTGCTACAGTATGAAGTGGAATGTCACCCTGGTGTCAGAGATGATATGTTCCTCTTAATAAAATGGTTTTGCAAAGACCATTCTCTTTGTACAGTCTATTGATACTCTAAAAAGGGGAATTTTGTGAAAGAAGGTGCAAGACCCTTCAGCTTCTTTTGAAGCAAAAGAGAGCTCACAATCTGAATGATGATTCTTCTCTTAATGCTCTCTCTCTCTCGGAGTGGAACTCTTCTATTTCATAAGATAGTATGCTATTCTACCTCATGTTAAACCTATATTCTTCTTGAGGAAAGGAACAGTGCATGTGATTGAATGTGGCAGAGTTGTTTGGGCTGTCGCTCTTGTATGGGTTGGCCCTGAATTTGAGCATCTTCTGGGTGGTTTGGTTATTTGCACAACTGGAGCAAGACATGGTTTCTGTGGAGAGAGTGCAGCAATATACTGACCTATCCAGTGAGGCTCCCCTTGTTATTGAAGACAGGAAGCCTAGCCAAGACTGGCCACAGTAAGGCAGTATCTCTGTTCAAGGCTTGCAGGTTGTGTGCTCAATTTACCTTCCCCTCATCATCAATTGTTAATGAGCACTTTTCAATCTAGACTCGTCTTCATGCCATGACTGATTTTTTGTTTGGTGGTTGTGTCTGCAATTCCAGCTGAGGTACCATGCAGACTCACCTCTGGTGCTCAATGGCTTGGCATTCAGTCAGAGGAGGGGAGAAGTTCGGAGTGGTTTGATGTACTGGAAGTGGAAAGACATCTCTCATTCAAGTGCTTTTCAGGATAGTTGAACCAACTGGTGGCTGTATCCTCATTGATGGCATCAACATAACAACAATTGGCTTGAATGATCTGTGTTCCAAACTCAGCATTGTTCCTCAGGAGCCCACTCTTTTTGTTGGTACTGTGAGGTTGAACCTTGACCCACTGGGGGAGCACAATGATGCAATTATATGGGAGGTTCTTTTCCATCTTCATATGTGATGTTGTTCTTGAGGATTGACTGCTTCTTTCTGCTAATGTACTTAATTTCCCTGTGCTTTTGCATAAGTCCATTATTCAGAGTATTGTTGGAGCTTCAGTTTCATCAGCTCTTAATTTATTGCTGCGTTTGGTGTGGTGTGTTGAGTTGTAAAACAGTGGCAGAGAATGGGGACAATGACAGCTCTTCTGCATGGGTCGTTTGCTTCTGAAAAGTAGCCACATCTTAGTACTTGATGAAGCAACAGCATCGATCAACACACAAACTGATGTCATACTGCAAAGAATGATCAAGACCAAGTTTGGCAATTGCACAATCATAAGCATTGCTCATCGAATTCCTAGTGTGATGGATATGACAATGTCCTTGTCCTGGATGCTGGTAAGGTTTATACACCCTCGATAAGGAGAAGAGAAAGAGGAGATTGACTTAAGAGGAACAAGAAACAAAGCCATTATGTACAACAACACAACCCAAAACGTCTGATGGAATTGAAAGATGTTTCAAATTCTGAGTTTTGTTTGAAAGCCAGATCTAGTGAAAACATGTTTTTCTGATAGATCAAAGCCTGCTTGCTGTCTTCAGGCATAGTGAAGGAGTTTGGCACACCATCAAACCTACTTGAGAATCATGTGTCTTTTTTCTCATTACTTGTTCAAGAGTACTGGAGTTGATCCAAACATCACAGCTCCACTTTGAACTAGGTCTGGAAAATTTCCAGTCTTTCTGCTTGCTTGCTGAATCAAGGTTCATCCTTTTCACCTAAGAAAGCACACTGTAAACAGTGTCGTTCATTGAATATCCAATACTACATTTTTGTTATGTAGTCAGTTCTGAAGTTCTTGAAGCTGATCACCAACTCAAAACCTGTAAGGACTATGACATTAACATCAAAATTCTAATTTGATGATTGTAACACAACAGTTTCATCTTTCTTTGGGAATGATAGAATATTGTAATGTCACAAAAAGGAGTTATGATTACGTGACCTGCAAAATGAATGTATGATCTTGTGACAGATTGCAATCGTTTTGAGATTGATTGAAATCTTGACCAAAACTGAAGTTAAAACTGAAAGATCTCCCTCCAACTGTCTGGAATCTCTCACTTCTGTCACCACCAAGATTTTGGGGTTGGTTGGACTCTTGCACAACACTGAAGTAAGAGCTGAAAAATCTCCCTCCAGCTGTCTAGAATTGTGCACATCTGTCATGACCAAGATCTTGATATTGATTGGAATTTTGCACAACACTGAAGTAAGAGCTGAAAGATCTCTCCAACTGTTGGGAATCTCACATCTGTCACCACCATCATGAGAAGTAAAAGCCAAAATGGAGTTGAAAAATGTTATTCTAATGCAACCTGAGAAAGACCAATCTGAGATGCACCATAAGCAATCTTTGCTGCAAAGATGCAGAGTGCAAAATCATTATGCAACCACAAATACTCAACAGAGCATTGCATGAATTCTTGTTGCAAAATTGCAGCTCAGAGAATCTAGAGGCATCGGCCAATAATGAACTGAGGCATATTGCACCATCTTTGCTGCAACCATGCAGCAGCTTGCAAAATCTAAGAATCATCAGCCAGTACGCAACATAGTAGCATTGCACCAATCTTTGCTGCAAAGATGCAGCAGCTTGGAGAATCTGAAAGCATCAGCCAGTACTCAACAGAGTAGCATTGCACCAATCTTTGCTGCAAAGATACAGCAGCTTGGTGGAGAATGTGAAAGCATCAGCCAATACTCAACAGAGTAGTATTGCACCAATCTTTGCTGCAAAGATGCAGCAGCAGCTTGCACAATCTGAAAGCATCAATCAGTGGGAACAGTGTGAATGTTGCAGCAATCTTTGCTCATCATACAATGTGGTCAGCAACAGCCTAATGGAAAGTCACTCACATAGGGCCTCGTTTCTTTTTGCACAGATAATCACTTTCCATTGGGAAGCTACAAGTGCTTTAAAACTATGTAATTCATCATGTTAAGAACTTTGGGAACACATGTTCTTATGAAAAAAGGTCAAATGTTATTGTGTGATGAGTCAAAGTTTGATTCATAACTCTCATAGCTCTTGCAATTGGTCAATGCTTCATTTCTAGAATTGTGAGATGATTATGAGCCACACGTATTTCGAAAAAACTTAATAGAAAGTTGTTGCAATCAAAGAATCTCTAATCATAAGAGCCTAATGAAAAGATACCTTTAGGCATGTTAATACAACAAGGCGTCTTGTTGACATGGTGAGAAATTATAAAACATAATTTCGGTCCGTACCAATAGTAGACGTCTTCCGTACCAATAGGAGACCATGTTGTACTGGCATTTCATAACTTCCCACCGTACCAGCAGGACGCCTTGTTGTACTGGCTAACCTTACACATGAACATTTCACAAAATAAAATGTCCATCCATGAGGCCATTATTCATTTGCAGTTTACTCAAAACATTTGAATAGGCAGTTGTGTGATATAACAATAAAATTATGTGACTCCAAACAGTAAAATTTATTACAAAACAGTCAAAATGTGCCAATTTAGCTTGGGAAATTAGTTTTTTTGCACCAAATTCATTCAGCTTGCCGTTGCTGGTAAAAGGCGCAACACAGTTGTGCACCTCCAAAAAAAGAGTATAATAAATTGGACCCAACTACAGCTCAGTATTTCTGATTGGTGGATCATAATGATTAGTCCACATGGTTTGCTATTAGTAGTCCCTCACATATATGCAGTTGCACTTACAGTTTTATTGGTGGGGTTGCCAAAAAAGAAAAAACTAAACTTAGACATTTAATTTTATTATCCAGAATGTCATACTGAGCACCAGTGGGGATGCTCTAAGAAAAACCACTAATGCAATTCAACAGCATATGTTCTAAAACATAATAAGTGTAAAAACATTATTTAAGCATTGTTGATTAGCACTATTTCAAAAAAATTCAATTGATTCCATGTTATCACATCAAGAACTATTCAAGAATTCCTTCAAAACGCTTCGACAATTTCTTTTATTGCATTTGCACCTCGATGCATGATAAACATGTGATTTTGTCACATCATCAAATAAACACACATGCCATATGTCACACCCAAAATCATTTAATTTGAATACTTGAAAGACGTTACATGTTGTGACAATTTATAAATGACTTGTAATGCACTGAAAAAGATTTATCCTCATGTTGAATAGGTTTCACATCAAATTCTCTTATACGATTTTTTCTAAATTACATTTTTGCATGGTGAAATATTTGAGTTGCTATAATTCTTCTTTTGCTGGAAGATACTTTTTAATGTAAATGGCAAGGCCACAGTGTGACACACCCCTTGTTTATAAAAGGAAGCTGAAAGAAAAATCAAGCTGGTCTTTACAAAGGGGAAGGGTCTGGAAATAGACACTTTTGAATTTTTGACCCACTCCCTCAGCCTACCGGCCTCAGGCCAGAATCTAAAATCTCGACAGCTCCATTTTCAGACCCTTCTTTCATACTCAAAGACCTGGTCCACATCTTTTTAGTGTAAGTGGAGGGTCTGTTACCCCGACATAATCTACCTCCTCTGTTTGGAGGGTGTTTTTAAGAAATTGTTCCCTTTTTGAAATGCGCTCTTTTCTACTAATTTTCTAGTGGTACCCGTCAAGTATCAATAGAAAAGTTTAAAAAACCGCATGTTTACATTTGGGTAACACCCGTCACGGTGAAGGTTATTGGGAATTGGGTCGCTTTCGGCTCTACATTAAGTGGGCCCTTTGTTTTTGTAAAGCCTGTTGCCTGGGGCTTGTATCAGAGCTACATATGTAGCTGTACTCCTTTGTCTTCTTTTTACCTGCTTTACACCGCTGGGGTACACAAGTTTCATGCTCTGGTACATGCATGAACTACTAGCACCCGCCACCTACAATGATGCCATGGTAAAGGACCCAAATTGCTTTACCATGGTAAATATCTTGTCCGACGACTAAGTCAGGGTCTCTGAGTCCAAACCAGCGTTTTTTTGTTGTTCGAAATTTTGCATTGTTGCGAATTTCAGGAGACTTCCTGTGACACGGTGTAAAGGAAAAACTGAAAAGAATTGTAAAATTTTCGCCAGAAACGCAGGCCTATATAAAGAAGTTGCCAGATTTTAAAAATAGGTTACAGCAGGTCGCCAAACTATAGCAGGATTCTGAATTATTTCTATTTCCCTATTTGACTTGCAACCAAATCTGGCTAAATCCTCTTGTGGATGATAACAAATGTGGCAACATCACACAATGAAATTAAAAACACTGGTCAAAATAGAACATTTCCAGAGTGAAATATGGCAACTCAAATGCCCCACTCAAGAAGGGGGGTGAATATTGATCCCCGTTTTCGATCTGAATGGTGCCGTTTGGATCATTTCGACGTGAACGATGATGTCATCAGATGGTATCTTATGATGACGCCATCGGATGGTATCTTCTTCAGGCTTTGATTTTCCTCGACTGTGATTAATTCTTTGATGCGGTTGTTGCCGCCTTTCCCTCTGGGGTTCCCGCAAGAAGGTGAAGGTACCAGGTGGAGGTGATTTATATAGGAGCATGGACCTGCGATATGTCACGCTAATTTTGTGCACACATGTCTGCAATGCCTAATGCAAGAAAATCCATCCTTCCAAGGGACCGATTCCAAAGAGTCGATATACCAACAAATACGTATTATTACGGAGTCACAGAGGAAGGAATGGACAAAGTAGATGTCGAGAAAAGGTCCCCATGAGGTTGTTTCTGGCGCTGCATGACTGCTTAGGGCCTAGCGCAAAGGCAAGTCTCTGCACCAAAACACGTGACATGATCGATAGCACAGGCTGCGGCAAGCTTATTGCTGTTCTCACTATAACAAAAATATTGCACGTCTTTTGCAACAGACTTCTCTCCACTCTGTGACAGTGGTGTGGTTAGGTAGACCAGGTCTTGTTAGTTGGTAGGCGATCTGCTTTTGGACTCTCCACCATGGCAACTTCGTCCATTCTCCACCCCAACGTAGTAGGTAGGGGGCTCCACCAGAGCCCAGGCTGGTGGCCAAATATAGGTGGCAAGGTTCAGATTTGGCCCTATTTGAACGTTTGACCAAAGCTCCCTTTCCCAAAACATGTATAGGGCAGTGGAGCGGCCAAAACTGGAGGATAAGACAAATCAAATCCCAGACTGCTTGGCATCTCTGAACAACATCCCAAGAATAAAGCTTGCAATTTTTTTCTTTCGCCCACTTCTTGCACTACTTTCAAAATTGTTGGGCACAATTTTTGGCGAAGGCTAATTATAGCAAGGGCAGAATTTCTATGTGTGATTCATATTATTTAGATCATGGGTGCGCACTCACAACTTTTCTTAAAGTTGGCCCATCAGCAATTTTTTTGAAACAGTGTGCATGCCCCCAATAGAAGCATCTCTTTGGACCCCCCAGTTACGAAGTAGAAACAAATGTGCACCTCGACACTTAAACTTTTTAGTTTATATTAAGGGGAGTTGAAATTTGGTCAAACCATGTGGGATAAAACCCATGTGCTATTGGGAACATCTTGGGGAATGCATTTCGAAACATTTTTGGAACTTGATGGGAACACATTGGGAACAAAGGAAAATCCCAAAAACTCCCTGTCGCCCCCCGCCCCCCACCCAAAAAGAAAAACACTGGATCATTCATGAGTGCATGCTGAGCCTTGGCCAAACATTGGCTGCATGAAATTTCTCTTTCCAAAACTGTTAGTCACTATGTTTCACCTAGGTTAATGGCAGGGGCAGAATTTTGGGGACATAGTCGTACAACTGGAAATCCCAGGAACCACATAAACAATACCCTACCATGGGTCAGATTTGACATAAACTAACTTGGGCTCCATTTGCTACATGCAACTAGTGACAATCAATTGATGGAAAAATGGAATTGATCATGTGGAAATTAAGTTTCATTCAAATGAAAATATCGAATAATATTGCATGGAACTTGAATTGATTTCAAATTCTTAAATTTAAATCAAATATACTGATTTAAATTCAAATTCAAATGAAGAGAAATAAGATACAAATTGGTATAGGAAGTATTGAAAATTTACTCATGAATATGGTGTTGAAAAAGAAACTCTAAAAACACCTAGATCCGAAAAAACACCTTTGCATTCCTCTTTACTTGGGAATCAAATAAACATATTTCAATTTGGGATTACCATCCAAAAGGATGATTTATGCCAACTAAAGTTGTTCCACATAGACTAGGTTCGATCAATCATCATCATTGGAATTAAAATTGCATGTGTTTGAAATTCCTAAAACATTTAGAGAAAATGTGCAATTTTTGAAGAAAATTTTGAACCATTTTTCGTATATATATATTCAAAATTAGATCTTTTTGCTTAGGGATTGCCAAACTTCACAACACAAGGTATAAAACTCCAAACATTGTTCATTTCCATAACACAAGTTAGAAGAGATTGGATAGAAAGCATGCAAGAGAGCTCCATTCACTATTACAAAACCATGCTTTTTACATTACTAGCATCATATCTAAAATGACTATATGGTCAAATCAGATAATATGTTTTCAATTATTATTCATAATTATTCAAATAAATAAATAAATTGAAAATTTGGAATATTGATGTATTTTTTTACTTTTATTAAAATTATAGAAAATAAATCATAATAAATGAACTAAATAGACATGCTAATCTTGAATTATTCAAATTCCATGATTCAATTATTGTTCATGATGAATCAACTGAATACATATATATCTCCAAATTGAACTAGCCCCAAACTAAACCATATTATTTATTCATTTATTTATGATAAAATTCAAGAGTAAAATGAAAGAATGAATTTTTAAAAATATTTTAATTACTGCCAAAAATTACATAACTAATGTACATGTGATTTAAATTTGAAATTAAAAAAAAAACCATTAAAGTTATAAACTTAATGTAAAATACATTGTACTACAACAACATTATAGCATTGAATTCAATTCTTTTACTTTTATTTTTAAAATTGATATGTGATTGAAAAGATACAAATTTCAATAACATAATTTCACAAGTGAACTTTTCTTATTATGATATTTCAGAGATATTTTGTTAAAACATTGATTTTGATAAATATATGGCATAAGTCATCATATGTCTAAAAATTTGGATTAGAAATGTTATACACTTGAATTTATGTATTGTTCCAAAAATAAAATAAAATAATAATGTCATTATAAATACCAATAATTAATTTTTAAGTCTGAAAATTAAATTAGTCATGCCATGTCAACTAATAACCTTAGTCACTTTAGTCATTTTGCAACCATTTTAATCATTTTAGATAGTCATTTTTAGTCACATTTGTGTTGAAAATGATTGGTGTGTTTTGATTACATTTGGTTTAGTCCATTGTCTAATGTGATTAAAAACTTAACTAAATTTAGTTTTTAAAACCAGCATAAAAACATGGTTTTGTGGTAGTGATTGTTCAAGAATTTAACTTAAATATGAAAAATTGGAGAAAAGATTGAATAGATGAAAACCAATCCAAGTAGCATAAAACTTAACATGTGTGTAAAACTTAATGTTTCACCTTAATATGAAAAATTGGAAAAAAATTGAATGGACAATGCAAGTGGCCCATTCAACTGCACATGCAGGTAAAGTTTAATGTCTAGCCAAATTTTGATGAACAAATGCTAAAGAATTGAGGAATCAATCTACCAAAACATTTGGAAACCAAAAATGAAGTACCAAAATCACCAACATTGAACCAATGCCCTAAAAAAATTATATTGGCATTTGATTGCCAAATTTGACTTATGAGAGCAATAGTCACAAATCTTAATAATACTATTTATTACATAAGGTATCAACCTTGAAATTTTAATGTGGAATATGGTGGAATCAAAACCATCTAGAATCACTTAAAGAATATGTTAGAAAATCAAGGATTTGCACCTTCAATTCTTCCCACAATCATAGGTACAAAAATAAATCTCATTACAACAACACAACAAACTACCACAAATGAAATATAAGCATATATTTAAATATTGATAAGTTTGTTGTTTACAAACTAACAATCTTTGTTTGCACAATCTTTCTTTCCCCATAAATCTAAAACTCAATCTTTAAATTTCAAAATCAACACCAAAAGTAATTTGAGACTTCTTTCTAAAATTCCCAACTTCACTCACTTAAGCTCTATAACATACATTTTTCAATAAAAAGCCTCCCAAAACCCATAAAACATCAATTCCTATTTAATATGCTTGAAGTCTCATGAACATTTATCTTGATGGAAATTCTTTTAAACAATGTATTTTTAATCAATAGTTCCCTTCAATCCCCTTTATAATCATATTAACTTTCCTACAAGACTACCAATTTCATTTTTTTTTTGTCTACACATATACACCACCTATTTTTTAATAAAACCATGGTTAGGTCATTTTGATCACCCAATGTGCACTACAAAACTTCAAATGACCTAATTAAACCCTCACTAGTGCACTCACATTAACACCAAGTGAGTCCGACTGTGGAAGTTGCTCATTGATGCCCCATAGAAGCATGTTCAAGCTCAAAAGTTTACCTTTCTTCTTCATTGCCTTGTATAAAAATCACCTATCAACACCCTAAATTTTTGCGGTTGTCCTTTCACTTCAAATGTTTTTAAAAACCACCATATTGTAAAACCATCTATCGTGCTTCACTTGATTTCTCTTTAAGGCCCCAACCTTGTGATTCAAACTATTGGAAAGATTTCAATGATGTGGGTCCCTTCCATTGCTTGCATTGGACATGCCAATTCAACAAGCATCAAAATTTGAATATTTGGATCTTCCATCAATTTTGACCAAGCTTTTATCTTCCAATACATGTTTTGAAGGTTCATCTCATTCATAAATTGAACCACAAGTTTTTTCATAGTGAAGACATTTGATGTTTTACTTACTCTATGACATCTTCAAAAGCATAAATGTTGACACTTAAAATTGCTAATGCCTAGGCTTCTTGCTCTACCTTAGCTTTCTACTCTATTTGAAGAGCTTTGCAACATTGTTGTCAAACCCTCCATTGCTCTTGAAGTTCTTTTCATCATTGTCAACCTTATTGTCATGCATTTGCATTCTTTGCATGAGGTGTCCTAAGCACTAAAATTAGATACAACTACACACAAGGAGAGGAGTTGTTTAGTGCCTTTATCATGCGACAATACATGAATAATATTAGGCATCATGAACCCATGGATATCCTACCCATGATTCACTATAAGAAATCACGGTTTATTTGATCGGAAAATTAAACCAAAAACTAATCATTTTGACATTTGGTCAATTTGACCATTTAATCATACTAGACAAGTCGATTTGAACATATCCAATTGGATTGGTAGTTTTTTTACGAACAATAAAATGGTCTTTTGGACTAATCAAATTGGACAAAAAATTGGGTAGCCAAAAAATTTTAATTAAAAAATAGTTCAATTTATAAATATAAAAATGTAAATAATAAATAAAAATAAGTACCTACCTACCTATCCACCATGGCTTCCTATCTACCTATCCACAACCCACCTAGGTGATATACATTTACATACATGTATAAAGTATAAATATGAATATACATATTCCACATGATATATTTTGGTAAAGGGGATTGAACCTTGGTTTCCTTTGCTCCACACCAATATCTTGGCCATCAAACCACCCCACCACTTTGTAAAACAATTTTATACCAAATGGATTTAACATGTTTCCTTGAACTTCCATGAATTTTTTTGTCAATGTGTATAACAACAATTTAATTTTAATTTTTTTCATAAGTAGGTTAATAGGTACCTAACTAGGTAGATAGGTAGGTAGATAATAGATAAGTAAATAGATAAATAAATAGGTAGGTAGGTAGATAATAGGTAAGAAGATAAATAAATAATAATTTTGGTAAATAGTAAGAAAATAGTAGTAGGTAGGTAAAACATAGGTAGGTAGGACATAGGTAGGTATATAAAGTTTTAAATACAATGAAACAAAAATTGACAAACACACAAGTAGACATAAGCAATGATACCCACACATACGTAAGCATAGGGATTTGTTGGTGCACACATATTCATTGGTAGAAGTACATTCAATAACAAACACCTTTAAAATCAATTCCTCTAACAATGTTTCACAAATACAAACACACTCAAGCATACACAAAACTGACATTGGCATATAGACGTACATAAGATGAATATTTGATAGGAAAGTGTAAAGATTGGGTGAATGTAGAAGGTTTAGACATTTGACAACTATTAATGTTTGTTGTTTGCAGGACTTATTCGATATTTGGAATGAATTTTGGGCTACTTTTCTAGAAATTTTGAACTTTGCACAATGATAATTTTACAAAGTGGTGTAGAAAGATATTGAGTCTTTTGAATGTCATGGTATTCTGATAGTTGTTATTTGTGAAGGGAGCATGGAAAATGAACATGAATCTAATGTGCCTTAGATTTTTAAATTTCATACTCTGCATTTTTTTTGTTTCTCCTAAACCCTAGAATTGCAAAAATGTAGAAGTAAGCAAAAATACCTGATAGTGGGGGTGGTTGTTGGGTTGTGAGGGCTTGAATGACTTTGGAATGCTCTTGATTGCCAAAAGTTGTCATAAACACAAATCATCGAATTGAGTGTGCTTGCTTTGTTGATAGAGTGTGAAATTTGGTGAGCACACTTGCTTCGCCAAGAGAATGTGAGAGGGAGAAAGGTAGTGAAATGGTGAGAGACACAAATTATGAGAGCATGAGAGAGAAAACAAAATGAGAGTGTGAGATATTAAGGAAGCGAAAGAAAAGGAGAACATTCAAGAGAAAATGAAAGTCAGAGAGAGAGATGGAAATCGGAAGAGTGAAAGTGAGAGAGCTAAACCTTAATTATTTGTTATTCAAGGGGTGACATTTGGATGGATGGATGGATGGAGTGTCGAAAAACATTTTTATTGGGGATTATATTTTATATGCCAAAAACATTTATGAAGGTAGAAGGAGAAAATATATATCCAAGAAAAAAATGAAAATAATTTGGGGATTTAATTTTTATGTCAAAAGTAAATATAGGTTGAAGGAAGAAAAAGATGAAAATTGGGGATTTATTTGTTGGCTAACAAAATATATATATCTACATTTTATGGAAAACAAGATGAAAATTGAAGGTAGAAAGAGAAGAATAAAATTTAACATAATTTATGAATTAATGATAATTTAAACTAATATATAACCCAATGTCCAAGCATCTTATGGTTTTATGGTAAAATTAAGGCATGAATGTTCAAGTGGTCTAGGGTATGGGTTGAACATGATTAGGGTTTGAGGGTTATGAGGATGTCAAGTTTAAGGTTAAGGGTTTTAAAGGGTTTGTGTTTAAGGTGTGAATGTATTATGGCTTTAGGGTTAAGGCCTGAATTTTCTATTATGTGATATTTGGGTTTGAAGTTTTGGAGGATTAAAGTTTAAGGTTTTTGGGGAACTTTAAAGATAACATGTTTACGGTTTAATTTTTTTAGGGTTAAATAATATGGAACTTTAAAGGTTTGGAGGCAAATTAAGGTTTAACTTATTTAAGGCTTCAAGGTTTCAAGTTGGGTAAATTAGGGTATGAAGGTTTGGAGGTTTAAATTAAATTATGGTTTAAAGGTTTTAGGGTTTAGGTTTTTGAAAGTTAAATTGTGCAAATCAATGTTATCACTTCTTGGACTATTGAACATACTGGAAATGAAAAAGTGTCGAATCCCTTCATGAATGTGAAGATGTTTAAAGTGATTTAAATGTTTGAATTTACAAGATAAGGTTTTTACAATTAATGTTCGTCATGATTATTTTCCTTAATAAATCTCTTTTCAATAATTCTTTGTTAATCCTTTTAGCAAAAGTGATATACAATGGATAATGTGAAGATAAATATTTAGAATAAATCTACCTTCATTGCTTTAATGAATAATTCATCATTATATTATTTATATTATGGCAAAATTTTGGATAATGTTAGACAAAAATTTAGGACAAAATGACCTCAATGTCTTTTGAATAATTACTTATTTACTAATTTAAAAAAATTGATACATTGATGGATAATACGAAGACAACTTAAAAGTTGCAAGACAACATGGCCTCAATGTATTTTCAATACATCCAAATAATTTTTTATTATAAAAAAATTGAATCAATCATGGATAAAATTGTGAAGAAAAAAATTCAAGACAAACAAATCAATGTGGTCTCACCCTTTTTGAATAATGGTTTATTTATTATTATTTTTTAATTTTTTTAATACAATGAATAAATTATGTGAAGACAAATAGGACAAAGTGGCCTCCATATCTTTTCAATAAATACAACTTATTGAATGCTTAATTAAATTGAATATGATATTAAAAATTTAATGTACAAATAAATTATATAAAATTTCCAATTTTTTACACTTTAAAATCTATTTAAATTTGAAATTACAATATAAGTGAATCAAATATATTGCTAAATTTAATAATGTTAACAACATTGGTGCATGGAATTCGATGAACCTTGGAATAATATATTCAATATGAAATGTTTATAAATGGTTATGTTGGGTAGGTTTGATTACATGGGGCTTATGGATGGACAATAGTAGTAGAAGGTTGAAGAGAAGCTATCAAAAAATTTCAATGTTCTTGGGGCAACCTAATGTGTGTTGTTGAAGAATATATAAGTTCATGTTATATAAAGAAGTGCTTGTGGGGGGCATAGAGGTTATGTTACATTGCTCTAAGTGAAGGTGTAGTGGCTCTATTGAATTTGGTTTTGGACTCTTTTGTAAAACCTAGTTGGTGAATAATCCAATTTTTTGCACTTAGGTTGACAATAGTCAATTTTTTTGTTGGATCAGTTGATTTTGGGGAATGAAGGATTTGGAGTTGGACCACATTTGTAGATCAATGGTGTGTGAGTTGATAAAAGAACTAAAATAATTATATCATGTGTATGTTTATTCATAATTGTGATGATGTTGGTCACATGCATGGACATAAAATTTTGACAGGAGTTTTGAGTGTAATTTATGTTGAGAATTCAAGCTCAACTAGTTAGGTTTCATTAGTTACTGGAGTAGGAAAGTAACTAAGTTACTTTCACAAGGTTGAATTACTTTCGTTACTTATTTTAGTTTGGTTATTTGTGGTTTAGTCTTTTAGTTAAATACCTTGGTGTTGATGGTTTGGCTCTCTTTTTTTCATTACACAAGTTTGTGTATTTCTTGTGACAAGAACCTTGGAGAGTTCTTGATGTTGTGTTTTGTGTTGTGAGCATTATGTTGTAGTTTCCTTTCAATAAAGATTTATGTTTGCACTTGAGTAGATCTCCTATTTGTTAACATGGTATTAGAGCTTACGTTGTTTGGTGAGAAAGTTGAAAGAGATCTAGAGCTAGAAAGTCTCTAGAACTAGAGCTTGAGAGTCTCTAGTAATATCATAGGAGTTTTTCAAGTGCAAAAGAGAAATGAAGAAAGGAAAAAATGTGAAGAGAAAGAAAAGAAAAGAAAAGAAGTGAAAGGAGATCAACATATCAAAGTTGTGGAGTCAGATATTTAAACCTAGATCTAGATCTACTGTGAAAAGATCTTGGAGTGAAACTTGGAGAGGTTATAGAAGACTATAGGACGCTTCTATTCTCAAATTTTCAAAAGAAAAGGATATGTTTTGTGAGAGTTATGAACTTTTGAAAACTCTGTGCCAGATCTAGTTTTTTGGTCATATCTCCTCTGTTTAAGCTTTTTTCGATCTGTAGCTTTGATATCTTATAGATCATATAGGAATATATGTGTGAGAGAAATTTCATGTCATTTGGATTTGTATTGAGAGAGATCCAAGCATCTGAAGTTTCAGTCTTAGTTTTGAAGTCAGTTTTTTATGAAAGTGATATCTCCTTGTGGTCATCATCAATAGAGCTGAAATTGTGAACAGATATAGAAGACATATATTTTATGTGTCTCCCAAAATCTCAAGGATTTTGGAGTTGCTGAGAGTGAGTTGTAAGTCATTTTGTGTTCAGGTCCCAGTTTGAGGTGACTTCAAGGAAGTAGCAAGATCTCTCACTTTATGAAGTTAAATGAGCTGAAATTTTGAGAGAAGGTAGTAGACATAGTTGTTCATGTTTCACCAAAAGTTTAGAGCGATCCAAGGTCATATGTGAGCAGTGTGGCTTTGCAAAGTTGCTATGACAGAAGTTTGTTTTGAGAAGGCATCGAAGCAAAGTTTTGAAGTGGAGCAAATACAACTTGGGAGAACTTGAAGGAAGGAGTTTGAAGATTGGGAAGCACAAATACCTTATCAAGACCTTTGTACAAAAATGTGGTATGTAATCATGTACTTAATACCATACGAAATATTATGCGAGATACGTACCTATACGTAAAACTTATGTATAGTATAAATTTTCGTATAATACTCAAAACATACATACATATGCAAGGTCCATCTTGTTCAGCCCTAACCCTAACCCTAATCCTAGAAACCCCAAGAAGACATCGAGTGGTGCCTTGAGAGATGGCAGACGGTCTTTCTCAAATTACAATTGAAAAACTAGACAAGAACAATTTCCAAGTGTGGAAATTTAGGATTGTGAATTTCTTGATGGGGAAAGGCTACTGGGAATTCATAACTGGTGATGAGAAAGAACCTCCTCTCCCAAAAAACCCCACACAATAACAAATTCAAGCCAATAAAACTTGGCATGAAAAAGCAAGGAAAGTCTCGTATTAGCTTTCTGTGAGTGTGTCTGATTCCATGATTGTGCATATTCAAGATGCAAAATCATCCAAGCAAGCTTGGGATACATTGGTGAAGATGTACAGCACCAATACACAAGCCCACAAAATGCAGCTCAAGCAAGAGTTGCATAATCTACAGAAAAACAAGATGAACATCAATGACTATTCTACAAAGGTGAAAAACCTTGCAAATGCTCTCGCATCTATAGGAGCCCCTGTAGATGATGAAGATTTAGTGGCCGTGACCTTAAATGGACTTGGAAAAGACTATAGTCAGTTTCGTACCTCAATTGCAGTTCGAGAAACATTTCCCAACTTCCAAGACTTAATAACACTACTTATAAGTGAAGAGATGAGAATTGTTGGTACTTCATCCAATGGAGGAGCACAAGAAAGTGCTTTTTACTCAAATACCAATAGAGGTAGAGGCAGAGGTGGTAAAACCTCATTTCAAGGTCGACCCGGAAGCTCGCATGGTGGACATCAACAACATGAAGGTCAAGCTCATGAAGGTGGACGAGGAAACTTTGGAGGAAGAGGAAGTCGAGGAAGTCGTGGAGGTCGTGGTGAAAGTCATTGAGGTCAACAACCAAATAGTGATTCAAATTGCTACTACTGCGGGAAACCTGGGCACATGGCAAAGAACTGTTATCAAAGGGAGCATGATGCACGAAATGGAAAGCTGCAACAAGGGAATTATGCATCAACTAGCAATCAAGGTGATGAGCAACTGTTTGTGATGCAGCACATGGCAAATTCAATGATAGGAGGTGTATTAGACAACAATGTCTGGTATGTGGATTCTGGAGCTTCAAACCACATGACTAGCCATGGAGAATGGTTTAGAAACGCAAAGGATTTGAAAACACCAGGGTTTGTGGAAATTGGTGATGACACTACACATCCCATCACACAAATTGGCAAGGTGCTATTGCCCATGGAAGATGAGCAAACAAAGTACCTGAAAAATGTACTTCATGTTCCAACCATAACAAAAAATTTGGTTTCCATAGGCCAGATGGTGGAACAAGGTTTACAAGTGACATTCAACCCAAATGGATGTTTTGTGGAAGACATGAAGAACCAAGGCAAATTGATTGCAAAAGGGGAAAGGAATGGACGAATGCTCACCTTGGATGTGAACATGCCTGAGGTGAATTCCATGTTATTCACACATGGAAAAGGAGCTGGAGACATTGGAATTTGGCACAAGCGAGTTGGCCATGTTAATCTCCAACGTCTTAAGCTCATGGAGAAACAAAAACTTGTTGGAGGTCTTCCCAAATTTGGAGCAGACGAGGTGATGTCAGAGGTTTGTGAAGCATGCCAATTGGGGAAGCAAACTAGGCATCCTTTCCCAGCTCAAACAACTCATGTAAGTTCCAAACCTTTGGAAATGATCCACTCAGATGTGTGGACCACGAAAACAAAATCCATTGGAGGATGCAAGTACTATGTGAGTTTCATTGATGACCACACAAGGAAGGTGTGGGTCTACTTCATGAAACACAAAGGTGAAGTGTTTCAACATTTTTTGAATTTCAAAACAATGGTGGAGAAGGAGAAGGGTGTGAGCATCAAATGCCTAAGGACCAATCGAGGGGGAGAGTATTTTTCAAATGAATTCAATGATTACTTGAAGGAGCATGGGATTTAAAGGAAATACTCATGTAGTTATTCCCCACAGCAGAATGGAGTTGCTGAAAGGAAAAACAGGCACATTGTAGAAATAGCACGTGCCATGCTGAATGAGAAGAATTTGCCAAATTACTTTTGGGCTGAAGCGGTAGCAACTGTAGTCTACATCATGAATCGAACACCCACAGTGGCAGTTCATGGCATGACACCTGAAGAAAAATTCACAAGCAAGAAACCCGATGTTTCACACCTCAGAGTGTTTGGTTGCATTGCATACGTGCAGGTTCCTGATGAGAAAAGATCAAAACTAGACCCAAAAGCTGAAAAATGTATCTTCATTGGATATTCCTTATAACAAAAGGGATATAGATGTTTCAATCCTTCCACTCGGAAGTTGCAAGTGAGTAGAGATGTTGTGTTTGATGAAATGGCTAGTTGGTACTCACCACTGAAGGTAGTAGAAGATGAAGAAGCTAGAAATGGTGATGTTTCATCAAATGTGGAACAAGAATCACAATTAATTACTGGACCACAAGAGTCTTCAATTAGTGGGTCCAGTAGCACTCCATGGAAAGGAAGATTAAGATCTTCAACCATTGTACATGGTAGTTCTCAAACATCATCTAGAAATTCCCATGTAGATGGTGAACCAAGTGAGTCAAAAAAGAGTGAGGGTGAAGAATCAAGAATCATCTCAGTTACTACTCCTGGAGCTCAGATGGTCAAGAAAGCTTTGAAAACACTTGACAACAACAGTGGAGTACGAAGATCCACACGAGTCAAGTACCCTGTACAAAGATTCACATATGATAGCTTTGTAGCTCATCATTACGCATACATGGTGAGAGTTATACAAAAGGTTGAACCCACTTGTTTTGAACAAGCGATTGGAAATCCTAAGTGGGACAATGCCATGGATGAAGAGATGGCGGCTTTTGATGCGAATGCTACTTGGGAATTAGTAGCTTTACCAAAAGATAAGAAAGCAATTAAGTGCAAATGGGTGTACAAAGTCAAACACAATGCAGATGGATTTGTGAGCAGATACAAAGCAAGATTGGTTGCCAAAGGTTATGCCCAAATGTATGGCATAGACTATGAGGAGACCTATAGTCCAGTTGCCAAAATGACAACTGTAAGAACAATCATTGTTATGGCAGTAACAAAAGGATGGTCTTTACATCAAATGGATGTAAAGAATGTTTTTCTTCATGGAGATTTACAAGAAGAAGTGTACATGGAACAACCACCAGGTTATGTGGACCAAACACATCCTAATTTGGTTTGTAGGTTGAAGAAAGCTTTGTATGGCTTGAAGCAAGCACCTAGAGCTTGGTCAGACAAGATAGGTCAGTATCTTGTCACAAGTGGATTTCAAACATCTAATGCAGATTTTTCACTATATGTGAAAAAAAGAGATCATGGGATTGTAGTCATAGTCATCTATGTTGATGACTTGATTATCACAGGAGATAGTGATGCAGACATTTCTGATTTGAAGAAGCTTTTGAAGCAAAAGTTTGAGATGAAGGATTTGGGAGAGTTGCGTTATTTCCTCGGCATTAAGGTAATCCATTCCCCAAAAGGGATATGGTTACTACAAAGGCAATATGCCTTGAATAAATTATCCGAATATGGGATGACGGGTTGTAAACCCATTTCAATTCCATTGCAGCAAAATGTGAAGTTGAGTGCAGATGAAGGAGACCTCGTGGAAGATACCACTATGTACAGACGCATAGTGGGGAGTTTGATTTACATGACCATCACAAGGCCAGATTTGAGTTATGCAGTTGGAGTGGTGAGTTAATTCATGCAAACACCACGAAAGCCACATTTGGATGCAGTGAGGCCCATACTGAAGTACATAAAACATACCTTGCAACGTGGAATTTTTTATGAAGCCAAGAGCCAGTTATAAGTACATGGATACACAGATGCTGATTGGGTTGGCAATGGTTCAGATAGAAGATCAACCAGTGGTTTCATGTTTTCTTTTGGAAGTGGTGCTATTAGTTGGAGCAGTAAAAAACAACCAACAGTTGCATTATCAAGCATGGAAACAGAATACAGAGGTGTAACAATTGTTGCATGTGAAGTAGTTTGGTTACAAAAACTACTCTCAGATTTGGGACAGTCAGTGGATGCTCCTGTTGTCATCTATTGTGATAACATTAGTAGCATACTACTTGCTAACAACCCGGTCTATCATGCTAAGACAAAGCACATTGAGGTGCACTACCACTTTATTAGAGAAAAAGTTTTATCTTCAAATATATGATTGATAACTAGTATTCCAGTCGTAAAAGACAAAAATGACTAATAACCCTAAAGTTATCATGGACAAGTTGTGTAAGACATTAGTCATTTAGGACATGATGTGGTATAATGATGTGGCAAATATCATGCATTAGTCATAAAGGACTTATGTGAAGTCATTAATGATAGTTTAGTCATTGTCTAATTATCAATTATTATTATAAATTCGATTCAATAATATTTTAAAAATTTCAACTATCTTTAATTTCATTATTTTTCATCCTATTAATTGTTGACACATGTCACCATTTAAGTTATGTTAAAAACCTAATTTAAGTGGGTGAGTAGATCACCAATATATACCTACTTAGGCTCATCTAAGTAACCATTTAACCTAGGTAGTTTAAATAGGTACAAAATATTCGATCAATATTCCAATCTTGACCATAATGCATGTCATTTGTGAAGTTTGATCTTTAGACATCAAGGATGGAATTCAACTCTTTTACACTAGAAGGAAAAGGCCAAAATGTGACCATCGCATTTACAACTACCTGCAACTATTTGGTCTTTACAACTACATTTTTGTTATCTACGACTATTGTGACATCATGCTGACATCAATCAAGTCATCTTCGACTAACCTGCGACTAGTTTGCGACTAATTTTATTTTCATTTATATATGGGTTGGATTTATCATCTGTGGGTTGGATTTATCATCCAAGAGGAGCCATTTAGAGTCCCATTTAGTCGTAAGCGAAATGGTGCTTAGTCGTAGTTGGTGTATGTCTGTATGTAAAATATCGTATTGTATGGTTTTTTAGTGAGAGTGTTATACAAAGGTGTAAAATACAAATTTTTTACGTATTCATAATATTCATATGATAAATTAAAATTAAATTCCTTGAATTTAGTGGAAATGTGATTTGCAGTATGATTCAAAAATATCTGCCTTTGAAGCTTGACACAAAACATTTGAAACCATGGAGGACTTCAGGAGCTTAGAACTTGTCAGGAACATAGGTGGGCGGGTGGTATCTTGTCATTCATCATTTTGCCTTTTGGCAAAGAAAAGGAATACATGTATCTTTTCATATCTGATAACTCTTTCTGTACTTAGAATTCAAGTCAACCTGAATAGAGGGTTGGGATGACCTGACAACAAAGGTATAGGGATTCCAAATTTGACAACAGAAGAGGAAAAGCGGAAACTACAACCCTAAAGTTTTTTTGCCCCACCAAGCATTTCCAAAGCCTCTGCTTGCTTTCCTGCATGTTCAGCTCAAGGACTCGCACCTTCTCAGCCCAAATCCTTTCCTCAAGTTGATGCCTCTATTCATCTAATGCAACTGGGATGATCTTTGGAGATCTTGCATTAGCTCCCAACTTAGGCCTCAAACTACCTCCTGATGGTTAAGCCACAATAGCAGGCACCTTGCTTACACTTGGCACATTGCCCTTGGTTACAGTCCTGCCTGGCAATTCCCCTCCTGTGATCCCTAGTCCTTTCAATGCAGCTAAAAGTTGTGGGTCAAGTAAATCCTCTACTCCATCAACATCTCCAGCATCCTGGTGCTTTGCAGCACTAGCATCATCCTCCTTGGCCAGTTGTTCCTCTTCTTCGAGAGTTCCTTCATCATCATCCTGACAAACAGACTGTCAATTTGAATTCTACATTCTTCAAGGATTACACCAATTATCCCTGTGACCATTTAGCTACGGACAGCAAAAAAATCAGCTGTAGAACTATTGATGCCTACTGTGTACAAATAGGCAATGCCACCATGCATTCAACCCAATGGAGAATACAAGTCACAAAAGAAGTAATTATCTAGGTGTTGGTTACAAGTTAAATCTCTGAAAACAGCAAACAACAAAATGCCACTCAAACCAGAATACCAGACGTAAGTTGCTTGCTTTGTAACTCATGGAGGAGAAAGGTGCTAGTTGTTGCTGCAGCTTCAGGAGTTTACCTCTTCATGCCCATCTGCCATAGCTGCAGGGAAGTAGTCCTCATCATCCTGTAGAAGACATGACTGACCTTAATCAAACTACGTGCAAGAAGGAGGCGGTGTCTATGTGATGGGTGAAACCACGCTTGTAAAGAGGCTTCATCTCAATTAGACTGCCTGCAAGAAACAAGTTCACTACTTACTAAGACACTCTTCATCTCTCACACCCTCACCAGCTATAGTTGTATTGGTTTTGAACAGCTTTTGAGTTCCCTACAATTTTTCCCACTAAAAAGGGAGGAGGTATAAATAGATAGGAGCTTTCTATATTCCAGAGCTAAACCTGAAGCCAGCACAGAACATGGTAAGTATAAAATGTCAGGCAAACCTACACCACCTATTGAGGAAATACTGTTTGAGCAGCAGACTGTTCAAAGAACCCTGAAATTTGACTTTCATGAACACAAGTTCAACACAGAAATTGCTGCTACCCCATCAAAGTTTGATTTTCACTGACCAAACCTACATATGCCTGAAAGAAACACAAAATGCATAAATCCATACCTGCATATCTCTCACCATGCCCTGCTCTACTGGCACAGTAGTCAAACAACATATTGATCTTTGTGGTCTCCTCTGACTCAAGGATGAGCTAACATCTTCCCTGGTGTCAACCCCCAAATCAACCACAAGAGTTGCAAGCTTGCCACCGGCCTTATACTGATTTGTTTCCAGAAAATGACCAGTGATTGTTCTGTCTATGTGGGGCATTCCAAGGTCATATTACTGCACAGATTGAGACTTTTTCAGTCCCTGCACCATCATAACCAAGGCCTTCCCACCAGCCTTTGTTTGTTCATCAGGAACCAGGCCACATTCTGCAGATCTGACACTGCCAACAAGGTTTCTGGAATCTTCCATTTCTGATAACAACTTGGCTCCGTCCTTTGCATTCCATGAAGATCTGGTCAACTCTTCAACTTCATCCCGTGAAGTCCCATCACGTACTATACCATGCTGTGACTGCTCAGGAATGACATACAACTAGATGCATGTTCCTCCCTAGTCTCAGTCTGCCTGCATATCATGCATCATCATCCTCACCTGGCATTTGCAACTTTGCAGATGCCATAATTGCATCTGTGCCACACAACTCAATGGCACCAACCATTGCCATGTTGTGAGGCACATCTAGTATTTCTAGAAGCACTTCAACGCCTATCACATTATCTTGTATCACGGTCTGTTCCTCCCCTGCTTCTGTTACCACACGCCTGGAGCGAGGTTCCTTATGTAGCACAACCTTCCACCATGTTTGGTTTAGCTCTTCAGAGTAAAACACCTGTTGCACCTAAGTTGGGAACACAAATGGTTCGTCGTCATTTGCCTTCAGTGCATTAAAATTTGCAAGCAGGAAGCCATCCTCATCACGCTTGTAAGTTGGATGACCTTGCCTATCAACCTCATTCTTCACCCAGTCACATTTAAACAAAACCACTGGGATTGATACTGCCCCATAATCAAGGAATATTATATCCTGCAGAACTCCCACATATTGCATGGGCCCAAGTGCACACACTCCACCTGGCCCTTGTGCTTGCTGGAACACTAATGCCACTCCACAATCATAGGTTGCCATTGTGTTAGCATTGGTTTCTCCAATGACCCTATAGTGATTTCCATAGGCCTTCATCCGTGTATATCGGGAAGCATCAGAACTAGGTTTAATTGACAAATAGTATGCATCCATCTCATCAAGCACATTGCCATTTGCCATATGGGTTCGCACTGCCTCCCTCACCCATTCTGCTAACTCCTGCACTTCTACAAGCTCTACAGGATACTTTATAAGCCCTCCTGCTCCTCTTTCATCCCTATGCCATTGGTCTTCAAACTTTGTGCGTAGTCTTGCCACTCGGTCACACTCTTGCTCATGTTTTCTGCCCACCCCATTAAACCCCAAGTAATGAGTTAAGGAAGGGCTCACCACGTAGGTGGCCTACAAGGCTACATTATGTGACCAACATACAACAGCTTGTAAATGTAATACCATTCATGAAAATTGAAGATGTGTTGGGTTTAGGTGGCAAATACCAGACCCATGGTGCTAAGCAGGCTACATTGGTAAGGACATAATGATGTGCAAGGTCCCGTGTTGATGGTAAAAGGCGGAACTTAGATCCAGACTGACGCGCTCCCAAGTTCCTTGTGGACCCACTTGAGGGTCCAAGTATGGGACAATGCGGAAAAAGTGGGAACTTGGAGCCGCTCCCTAGCTCACAACACTTGGAGGGGTAGAGGGGTGTGTTGGAGCTCCGAGATGGGACTAGGAAGATGTGACAAGCTTATTCGCTCACACGGGCCTGCACACAACCCACACAAAGTGGTTAGTGCATAGTTAGAGCACCTTTGGTGCTAGGACGAGCCACGGGCAACACGGACACATAAGACTCACCACGGCCCGGACTTGGGGGAAGCCACCACCTTCCCCCTTATAGTATACTCTGCAACTCTCCACGGAGGTGGCATCCAAATGGCCATTTTTCCCGGGACTCTCGCGTGGGAGTCCCGAAATCGTCCCGGGTTGGAGTCCCGGGACTTTGGACGCCGATATATCCCGACTGCAGAGTCCGATCGCGACGTGGTCTGAAGCAAAGTTGTAGCCCTCGTCGAGAGCTTTCCAACGCCGTGTCGCACTCTCAAATCCAATCTCGGGAAGACCTCCATTCCCGACTTTTAGTGGTCGGGAGTCAAACTGCCAGTTTGACTCCCGGCCCTTCTTTTGTCCATAACTTGCCTTTCAGATGTCCAAATGAGCAATGCGAGCCCATTTTAGACATCTAAGTTTCAAGAGCTTTCCAACGGTACCAAGAGCGCAACAATCCATTGAGATTCGACCCTTCAACTCGCACTCTGAAGTTTCGGGAGTCCACCGGGACTCCCTCTCCCAAAATGGGAGTTGCCTTGGGAGTGTGAGTGCTCACTCCCTCACACTCCCTCGCACTTCCTTAGACTCCCGGGAGTATGTGATGACTCCCGGGCTTCCTCCTCTTGGCCCGCACTCTTCCAATGCCTTTGCCCTTGTTCCCAGGCTTCCTTCCTTTGACTCCCGGGCTTCTTTCCTCTTGACTCCCGCAACCTTGCAACCCCTTGCCTTGGTCGCGAGCCCAAAGCTAGGGTTGCGACACAGACCTTTCCAATACTTCACCATACACCCCTTCTTCCTCATTAGCATCCCATACTCGGCGACGTACCTATGTAAACGTTTGCATGTACTCTGTCACAAACCCCAGGGTTTCATCCAACACATACCCTGAAACCATCGATGCCTCTGGCCTTGCTCGGTTACGCACGTACTTCTTCAATGTCCCCAATGTTCGTTCAACTGGGTACATCCATCTACTATGTACAGGCCCGCAAATGGCTAGCTCTTCAACCACATGCAACACCAAGTGTGTCATCACATCAAAGAATGCACCCGGTAACTCCCATTCAATCATGCTAAGGGTGATAGCAACATCTTCTCTTAAAGACGGTAGTGATGCTGGGTCCCAGACCTTTGCACACATGTTGCGGAATACTCGGCTAAGGCGCATTAAACTTAAACGCACATTGGTGTCCATCAAACCCCTCAAAGCCAAAGGCATAAATTGCTGCATTAGCACATGCCAATCATGGCTTTTCATATTCCCCAGCTTCTTATCCATTACATGCTTTCCCATTGCACTGCAGTAGTCTGATGGCACTTTCAAGGCCCCTAACCTACCCATGAATTTTTTAGTTCTTCTGGTTTTAACACATACGAAGCAATAGGCTGGAAGATCTTGCCTGGATTGTGAGGGTCTCTCTTCAGCCATAAGTGCTCCCGAACCCCACACACCTCCATGTCTCTACGCACTTTAAATGTGTCCTTCACCCCAATTATGAACTTGATCACACTCTCGCACACATTCTTCTCAATGTGCATGACATCCAGTGTATGTCGAATCAACAAGTGTTGTATGGGCATTAGCCAACCAATCACACATTTAATACAGTCTACACACACCACACATGTTCCACATTATTGCATTGTCCAATCCATACTTTGTGTAATCACATCGATATGGCAAGGTCTTCCCCACACTGCATGGGGTGTACACAATAGTCAGGCCATGATTTCCAATCATGAAATTATGTATTACTACCATCATTCTTGTTGTGTTCCATGCCCATGCCCTACTATACAATTCTGACATCAAGCTCGGATACTTGGGTTCAGGTCCAGTTTAATTAAACTACTGGCTATGTATCTGAACCAGGATTCATGTTCCTTTTGTTTTTCAAACTGCTTTAAAGTCTGCAATGAAACCTTGAATATGACAGCTATATTACAGGTGTTAAAACCCAGGAGTATAAATGGGGGTATATACCATAACACTACTACACTAACCTCCCAGTATGGCAATCTGAATAGGGCAGATTGACGCTTCAGTCCAGTTTCCTTTGATGGGCAACCCCTCGACCCCAAAACATTGCCCCCTGCCACCCACTTTTCCGTCCTTCGTGCCCGTCTTAAAGTGTTTGCACCAGTTGTTGTGCGGGGCTTCATCCGAAGCTCCTCTGCGCCAATGAAGTGTGCTGCATTTGGGTGTGTTCTGTAAGGGTGGTTCCTTTGTAACCAACGTCTGCTTCCTTCAAAAACAGCCTTCCCCAACTCCTTGGACCATTTGGACACGGTACTTGACCCACATGGCGGGCAAGCTTTGTATCCCTGGTGTTGACAACCAGATACCAAACCATAGCCAGGGAAGTCATGAATAGTCCACATCAGCATGGCTTTCAACACAAATGCTCAGCAACCTGGAGGTTGCAGTATGTCCAATCCTGCCACCCCCTTCCATAGCTCCTCCAGCTCCTCTATCACGAGTTCCAAGTAGACATCAAAATTGGTCGCTTTCACGCTCTCTGGGCCCGGGATTATCAATGATAGTATCACAAAAAACCTCTTTGTCACTAACCAAGGGGGTAAGTTGTAATTAAAAAACATTACTGGCCAAGTCGACCAGCTTGAGCTCTTCTCCCCAAATGGATTGAATCCATCTGTAGCAAGCCCCAGCCGTATGTGCCTGGGATCAGCAACAAACTCAAGCCAGGTAGCATTGATGTGAGCCCATGCCTTGCTGTCAGGTGCATGATGCACCTTCCCATCTGTCGACTGATTCTTGTTGTGCCATGTCATGAGCTCGGCTATGGCAGGAGCTCGATACATCCGAAGCAATCGAGCAGCTAAAGGAAAATGCCGCACGACCTTGACTGGCACTTGGGAGCTACCAACTACCCTATATCGAGGAGCCCCACATTTGGGGCACTCCTGCATCCTTTCGTGTTGGTTTCAGAATAGTATACAACCATTGCTACAGGCATGAATGTTGTTGTAGCGGAGGCCAACTCTGCTGGTCAGGACTTTGGCTCGGTACATGCTTGAAGGCAAGCAGTTGTCCCTGGGTAGCAGATGCAAATGAAGTAGAGCCAATAGCTCATCTACAAACTTGTTCGAAACCCCATGCACCTGGCACACATTCATCAACAACATAGTAGTTGCTAGCTTTGTGCTCTGGGCACCTGTGTATAAGGACTCACATGCCTCGCGAAAGGCATTTGCTTCATCTGAGTAGTCGTCCTGATCTGCAGTAGGTGCTTCAGGCTGTTTTGGATTGTTGGCCTCTGCACCATCATCATCCAGTGGTAGGTCTGACTGTTCAGGCATGCTCTCAGGAATGGTTGCTAATTGCTCCATGATCGAAAATGCTTGTTGCGCCATGTTCACAATGTTTATACCATCCACTCCCGAGCCCGCGTTAGTTCCAACACCTTCCACAACTGGGGCTTCAGCATCACCTGTGTTAGTTCCAGCAGCTTCCGCAACCAGGTCTTCAACATCTCGAGGCACAAATAAATCATCTAGCATTTGTGCAACCTGGACACCGTCATCCATAACCTTTGCTGGCATATGGGCTTGTATTTTGGCTGCTGCACCCCACTCTTCATCAGAGTCATGGGGCTCCCCTGGCCCCTTCCACACCCTGAACATGGGACTCCTCTGGTTGACCAACAGGTGTGCCTTAACAGTTGCAAGCAATAGAGGTCGACCACCTCCTGCACATTTAACACATGGACACCTCATTGTCGTAATGCCATGGTTGTGGGCCCAATCCACCTCTCTCTTCCACAGGCTATTATCCCTATTAGTAATCCTTTCAGGGTCGTCCAGGTCACGACACCTACGCATGCCCATTCTATGTCAGCCAACCTGCAATGCCACAGATCCAGGGTGTTGTCACAAAACTTCCCAAGGATGGAACTTTCACCAATTTCCGAAATTAGACAACATGGGAGCAGAAGTAAAGAGAAGAAAACTACTCACAATCACAAAGACTATGTTGATCTTCAATGATATGGACAACAAAAAGATAGCAGACTGACCGTAAAATGTAAAGCGAATATCCAAAATATTAGGGTGATGACCTTGGTTGGATATCTCACTGGTGCCAAACTTGCTTTCGCTAGTAATGTAAACCCTAAACCCTAAACCCAACTTTCGATTAGCGGTAGGAGGCGGTTCTCCATGACAACATTGCGTAGGTTTGATACGGAGGACAATGGCATAAAAACGAAAAGTAGCTCGACATTCTCCCATCCACTCATCCCTTTCATCCACATCAACAGAGTTGTTTCATCTTGCATTTCAAAATCAGCTCTTAATGATGATTACACTAGCCAGAAAACTAACTCGTTTGATGGAGTGTTAAACAGCAGGTGGTATATCCCCTCTTCCTGATTTAGTGGGTGTTCCAGCAAGTGGAAGTTACTAGCTATAGCATTATGCAAATTTGTTTAGAAAATTGCATCATTATTTGTTCTCATTTATTTTATAACAATGTAGGTTTCATGGCCCTAGTTTCTAACATACTTGTGGACCATAATGATTGCAGGATTTATACTGCTCACAGCTGACCATCCTCCCATATGTCGATTTCCATACACCCATTGCTCTCACACAAGTCCATACAAGTCATATTTATAATCACACTTAAAATTCAATTGCCTATACAATACTACCCTTCAACCATTGGCTTGTTATCCTACCAGTATGTCATTCCAAAACTAGGTAGAGAGTTCACTAAGTCATCAACATATTATAATATTGCACAAAATGTTGGTGCTAAGTGGTACAGGCTGGATGTTTATAATTGCAGTACCAGCATTGCCAGAAAATCAAACAAGTCTGAAAGTTTAACATTGACATCTTTATCATGTGGGCTATCCTATTGGGTTTCTTCATCAAAATAAGATTCTCCGTTACTGTCTCCAATTAATTGATCATTTACATCTGCTAGAAGTTCAATGTTGATGCGGGGAGATGTGGGGACCATCTCCCAAGTGAATGTGTTGGCTGAACCTTTCATTTCCTCATAGATGGCATTGTCCATTGCCCTCACCATTGTGGCAAGCCGATCTTGCTGCTTTTGCTGTAGGAATGCAACCTCTGTAGTTGTTGACCGTAGCACTTGCATTTGAGAATCCCTGCTACCCCATTAGCCTCCCATGGGTGGTTAGAGTGAGCCTGTCCTACAACTTTCATTTTGACAGGGGCAAAAAATGTACACCACAGTCCTTGACCACGTCACATTGCATACCCCAACTTTGGTCATGGGCACAATGGCATGCAACTTTACACTTGCTTCCCAAGCAACTTGTTACACCCATACCATGCAACTCTACACTTGCTTCACACATACCACACAAATTCCATTACAACATGGCACACAGTCTTCTTAGACCAGTCACATTACACAAAGTTGGAAACCAGTCCTACCAATGGCTTTAAACAAAGCAATAACAGACAACCCTATGTGTATTCCAATAGATGAATAAAACCCTAACCCCACATACCATAGTATGGCACGATCTCTTGTGAATTGCAGTTGTCGTTTTTTGAGTGCCAACTCCCTAGAGACTTCTTCGATCTCCTTGATCAAATTTGCATCACAACATTTTGCATCCTCCATGGCTACCTACAATCCCAACCATCCCTTTTACACAATGAATGCCACTTACTTTGAGTACAACTATCCAAGTTCACACATGAGTAATTCTACTCTATCATGTGTACTAGAAATTTGGGCATGCACCACAAACCAGTTTGCTACCCTTCACAACAAGCAACCGGAATAACCATTACACTCTCCAGACACCACTTACCAAATTTTGTCGCATATTCTCAATCATGATTTGGTTTTGTTGATCCGATTCCTACATAAGGTGAGCACCCCCTTGCCCAAGTGCTTATAGGTAGTTATGTGACCAATTCTTAGAGCAGTGGGATAAACTTCACATGACCCTCATGCAGCAGGTTGAGGCACAACTACGTTGATGGTCAAATGTGGGTGAACATATTGATGGAACCCTAACTAATAGTTGTTTAGAGAAAAAGTGGGCAGTAGATATGTGTGGAGTAGATACCTGAAGAGACTTGATGATGTCCTCATTTGCCTTGTTATGGAGAGTAGCACATGTGATGACCTGTTTCAGCTCCTCTGCTAATACATTACATGCATGACCTAGTTCAGCCTTGTGTCTTTCATCTACATGTGCCTTGTCAGTGCTATGCTGAGAGTGCTCACATCCTAGTTGGTGCTCCAAGTCCTGAATGGTCCCCTTGAGCCTGCAATCATAGCAACAACCACATGGTCTGTTAGTCCCTACCCCTGAAGGAGAAACACATCACAGCAATAAACCCTCCACTACCTCTAGTGTCCCTTCCACTCAACATGGGCTCTGCAAGATAAACTCATTTGAGACATGGTGAGATTCCAATTGTTTTTTTGACATCAAGGTATGCCAGATGCTGCTCCAAGCCATCTATGGTGGATTGCTGATGTAATAGGGTGGTTGCAGACTCGTTTAATTGGTTTGTTATATCAGAGAGGTCCACTCGCATGGCTTCAATCTGGGCACAATATTTTTGAGTCATCAATGCCCGAACTTCTTCTAGCTCCTGTACATGCACACAATAATTCCCATCAACTTCTACCTGACTACACCAAATCAAAGCCCCCAAACAAAAACAATAATTCTGAAACACCTTATTCATCCACTTGAATCACAAGAATCTAAACAATTTGGATGCATTAAATTAGAAATGGCACCCACTGCATCATGATTTGCAGAAGCTAGATGGTAGTTAGACCACAACTTCTCAGTTGCTTGAGTGTGTGTCCCTATTTGATGGCGTAGTATCTGCTCCAACCCCACAAAAAAAAAACTAGGAGGGGCCCAATAATGGTTTAGAATGCAACTACTGGGGTTTAACAATGTGGATACAAAAAACAGGGACCAGTAAGTGAAAGCGTAAATGCATAAAGTCATATAATCAGAGTTCTTCCTATGACACATATACATGTTTTTCATTGTTGGTCCTACAAGCTTAGGAACTCACTTCGTTTGAAGCTTCCAGACCCCAAACATAACTGAGTGTCACACGCGCGGGACCTCTACGACCTCCATTCACCAAACCTGGAATCCGTTTACAATCTGCCCTCGCTTCTTGATCCAGGTATTTTGCCATCCAACCCCGACAGGTATGGGGTGATTAACAATTCAACTAAATTTCCCAAAGCAATGTTGTTGGCCCCCAACAAGCACACTGTCATTAGCTTGATGGTTACAGGGATGCTTACGAGATGGGATGGATTTTCTCTTGAGCACTGTTTCTCTGTTGGCTACAATATTCGGGGTATGGGGAGTTGTCTTGGCTAGCACCAATCTGTAGACGAATGCAAAAGCATTAGGGTTTAGGGTTTCTGCACTAAATCGTGTGTGTCCGGCCGTCTGTCCGTCCGTCCGATATCCTATTGGCTAGAAGATTTGTCCGACATGTGATTGGACGGAAGGGCGGAAGGGAGGTGAGTTCTCTCTCTCACTCATAAACACAAACTTTTTCAATGAGGTTCAACACTAAAATTATTATTTTTTCATAATTAGGCAGTCTAGTTTTATTTTTCTAAAAAATAATAATCAAGTGTGTATGATATATAGGTAGGTAGTAGAGTCTAGTACAATTTTTATTATTTTCTTTCTTTGGCACTTCCTTTTCAATTTCCAAAGTTTAGGCAGCATGGCAAGCAAAATATTTTCATAACTGGTTAGATATCATCAAAATTAATTAAGTAATGCCTATTCACCCAAGGTACTATGGTATCCTAGATGGGAGCATTTAAAAATGTAGTTGAATGTGCACCCTTTTAAATGCCCCATTTAATGTTTGTAAATGATTCAACTTTAACATGGTTCTAGTTTCTACCTGATGGGCTAATACATATTTGAGGTTTAGGTGAGTGGGGAATCAGGACTTAGCTATAAATTATTTATAATTTATTTATTTTTAAATTGCAAATAGACGTAACAATATTTTTTGATGGAATTGGAAAATAAAACCAAGAATGCAATTAAGAAATATAGGAAGGGAATAAATAACATGCCATCGGCAAATTGAGGGAATGACACTTGGAAGTCATGTAACTTTTGACCCAACAACAAAACCTATCAGTTAGGTGTTGCTTTGTGAGAAAAGATGTTGAATGTTTGGTGAATGCCATTGATGAAACCAAGGGGTGTGTCACACTATGGCCTCACTATTTACATTTACAAATATCTTAAGGCAAAGAAAAATTATGGAGATTCAAATATTTCACCATGTCAAAATACAATCTTCAAAAAATCCCTCTAGAAGAAACCAAAATCCTTCCAGATATCATAACTCTGTAACTAATCTCAAGTTTCAGCACAAGCCAAAATATCATTTTAAAAAAATCCTTGTATAAAACAGACTTACTCCCTATGGGCCAAAATCCCTTTGAACTACTATATATACTTTGAGGCTTGATTGTCTTCCCTGCTGCAATCACTCTTGAATGGAGATCCACTTCGCTGTTCTCTCTCATGTTGCTGTTCTGGGTGCTTTTGTGATGATTTTGCGCCCGGGGTGAAGGGAGGTGTACAAGTTTCAATATCCTTCCAACTCTGTGAATCCTCACCTCAAGATTGCCCTGTCAAATCCTCAATCAGTGTCTTCATCCATTGTTTGGTTAGTCTTTCATGTTGTGTTGATGCTGTGGTGGCAGCTTCCCACTCATCCAGACCAGACAAAGCTTAAAGTGACAAAGTCTCAGCAGTGTCTGAAGAAGCTGAGACTGTTCAAAGAGATTTTCATTGCTTTGATTGTGTGTCATAAAGAGCAAGTGTACCATGGGGACTTGAAAGGCACACACATTCTGCTTGACAGGTGCCTTGTAAGAAAGAAATGGGTGTTAGTTGTCCGCACGGGCTTGAAGCCAAAATTATCCATTGGTGAAGCCTCCGGAATGTTCACTCTCATGAACAAAGTGTGCCAAAATTTGGGGCCAAAACCAATTTGATTGGCCCATTGCTGCCCAAACAAAAAGAAACTGTGGAGGTTCCTCAAAATAGGAGGTTCTGTTTTGATGTGTGTAGTTCCTCCCCTCGGGACCACCTATATAGGTGAAAGTGCCAAAGCATATGGGCTAATAGTTAGGTGCTTACATGGAGAACATGTGGGGGAACACGTTGTGAACTTGGGGAACATGTTTGGAACCCATTAGGAACTTCAAGGGAACACTGTGGGAACACATTAGGAAACAGGGAAAATTGAAGGGAAAAAAAATTCTTCCCTCTCCACCCCTTAAACTTAAAAGGAATAAAAACCAAGGCACCCTGAGAGCATGATTACACTTCCCATTGGTTGGATGAAATTTTTCTCCTCAAAAGGGTTCATCAAATTTTTTTGCTTGGGCTATTACCCCTCGCAACGAACACCCCGGCTATATAGGTGAGAAGGGGAGGATTTTGGGCAAAACATATGGGTTTGATACTAGGTGCTATTGGGAACACCCTTAAGGTACACATTGAAAACTTGGGGAACAACTTGGGAACATGGTAGGAACACATGAGCAACTCATTAAAAAAAAACCTCTCCCCCTTCCCCCTGCCCTCAAAACCCAAATTAAAAAGTTGGGACACCTGAATGGATGTTGCACCTTCCCATTGGCTTCAAGGCATATGGGATAAAAGTGAGGAGGTATGGAAAAAATGTTGGGGAAAATATTGGGAACCCATTGGGAACTTGAAAGGAACATAGTGTGAACACTTGGGAATCCAGGAAAAATGAAAAAAAATCTCTCTCCCCCCCCTCTCCCCGCCGCCCCCCACCCCAAAACGTAAAAGGAAAAAAAGAAAGGCACCTTGAGTGCATGCTTGGGCCTTCCCATTGGCTGCATGAAATTTCTCTTCCCAAAAGACTTTGTCACCATTTTTGGCATGGGCTAACACCCCGTGCAAAGAACACCCCACCTATTCAGTGTTGGGGCACATTTTATTCTAAAAAATAATTGTAGGTTTTTAGGGTTTAGGGTTTAGGACCTTGAGAACATAACACTTTAGTCTTTTGCTTATTTATCATTTTGCAAGCAAAATGGGTTTACAAACTAGTTCTCTATAATGAATCTAACCACAATATCCTTGCCTTGGTAGGCAAGGCCAACAAATAGTGGAGTAGCTCAAAACATGCTGGTACCAAGTCTCACATTGTATCCAATATTATTACACAACACTCAAGACCTTCTCATTGGCCCTCTTCAACAAGGCTATGGTGTCCTACACTGTATGGCATGCAAGTGGGGGTCGAGTCATCATCATCATCCAATTAATGGGTTGGGGAGATCCCCACACCTTCTATTCACTTAGGTGATAGGAGGCTTCACATTTGAAACCTTCAAGGCCATTTTGCCCTTCTAGTGAACGGGGAAAAGTTGTGGGAACCATTAGAAGTGAAATGCAACTTTTTATTTCTAACTTTCAATAGAACTTCACTTGGGTGATAAGGAGGTGCATGCCATTAGTTTATTGGCCCATACTTGCTAGGCAATTGCTAGGCAAGGATATTGTGACAAGACCACTATATAGTATACTAGCTTGAACATACTTCAGCCACTATGTAGTAGGATGTATGTTTGGAGTCTTACAAATCAGACTTTGACAAATGTAAGGTCAGATTTCACACACCTGACTTGAATGAAAATATGTAATTTAATTTTACATAAATATTCATCCATTGCAAGTAAAATAATCTATTGAACATCAATCACATGAAATAAATATTTTTTTAATTATGTTATATAATTTTTTATATGAAGAACAAATATGCAATTTAGGGTCTAAGGCAAGGTCGCATTCAAGGGTTTATTTTGCTTTAAATGGATCCAAATTGATTATAGCAAAATTGGACCCTTGACCCTAGTCAAAGTGAGCTTTAATTAGCTTTAGTTCTTTCCTTTGGATTTCTTTAGTGTATTTTTAGTGGTTTTTGATTTTTTAATACCGTGATGGTTTTGGTGACTATGACCTACTAATTTTGTTTGTAAATGATTATGGTTTTTGATCTTGTCCTCTTTTGATTATGCTTTGCCTATTGTGGTGGCCCATTGTCAGGTTGCCACTCAACATGACTTTTTGGTTGCTATGTGATGGCCCCAATGGTCCCTTGCCTCTTTCCTCTTTGGGGTTTCCTTTAGAGTGGGCCTTAGTTAGTAATGAACGTTACTATGTTCCCAAATCACTGACCCACGCATTAGTCCAAGCCAAAAATGCTGATCAAAAGTTTTGTAAATAGGGATTTCATGTAATAAATGGGAAGGTTCAGCATGCATTCATAATGGGCCTTCAGTGCATTAAAATTTACAAGCAGGAAGCCATCCTCGTCACGCTTGTAAGTTAGATGACCTCGCCTATCAACCTCATTCTTCACCCAGTCACATTTAAACAAAACCACTGGGATTGATACTGCCCCATAATCAAGTAATATTATATCTTGCAGAATTCCCACATATTGCATCGGCCCAAGTGCACACACTCCACCTGGCCCTTGTGCTTGCTGGAACACTGATGCCACTCCGCAATCATAGGTTGCCACAATCATGTGTTAGCATTGGTTTCTCCAATGACCCTATAGTGATTTCCATAGGCCTTCATCCGTGTATATTGGGAAGCATCAGAACTGGGCTTAATTGACAAATGGTATGCATCCATCTCATCAAGCACATTGCCATTTGCCATATGGGTTCGCACTGCCTCCCTCACCCATTCTGCTAACTCCTGCACTTCTGCAAGTTCTACAGGATACTTGATAGGCCCTCCTGCTCCTCTTTCATCCCTGTGCCATTGGTCTTCAAACTTTGTGCGTAGTCTTGTCACTCGGTCACGCTCTTGCTCATGTTTTTTGCCCACCCCATTAAACCCCATGTAATGA
Organism: Sphagnum contortum; assembly: GCA_963920785.1. Taxonomy (NCBI): domain Eukaryota; kingdom Viridiplantae; phylum Streptophyta; class Sphagnopsida; order Sphagnales; family Sphagnaceae; genus Sphagnum; species Sphagnum contortum. The sequence goes on from OY987280.1 coordinate 12,675,818, forward strand.
GTTAAGGAAGGGCTCACCATGTAGGTGGCCTACAAGGCTACATTATGTGACCAACATACAACAGCTTGTAAATGTAATACCATTCATGAAAATTGAATGTGTGTTGGGTTTAGGTGGCAAAAATCGGACCCATTGGGTGGACTTTCAAAACTGTAAGCAGCCTTGTGTATATTTTTGCCTTGAAGAAACCAATTGTACATCGCTGGAGTTCTTCTATTATATTCTTTTGTTGTTTAACTATCCAAGGTCCCAAAAACAATAAATTATTGTATTTTTCAATATAAATTATGCATAAAAGAAACATCAATGGGGATTAACCTTCTCTTTATTGGCGAAGTAGGAAATTAACATTAAAAATGTGAAAATGATGTGTATTCTAAAAGATTTAATCACTAGAAATAATCCCCCAAATTATTATTTCTCAGATTCCTACATTTGGTTTTCAATTAATAGCCAGAATTGTAGAAAGGTGATTAAAGACATGTGCTTCATATCTGGTCTATAGCCAGTTTGGCGACATCTTCCTAGGGAAGGTACCCACATTTTCTACATGTTCCAATGGATAATCACCACCTTGGCTAAATTAACAATATCCCAAAAATAATAGTGATGTAATATTAGGAAAGGATCATTGAACCAAATCTGCATGTTTGGCGGCTCGAGGGGGGCGACAAGCAGTAAGTGTTTGATAATCATTCAAGGTGATCATGGTGGCATGAGTTGAAAGGCATTTTTCAAAACATGCAATTCGTTGTGCAAAAAACTTCGAATCATGCCCGCCTGTTTTCACCGCAATCACAAGACAACCTAAACCCAAACTACCTACATCACCCAGCAAATTGCTTTGCAGGGGCAATATTTTGCACCTTCGTGTGTTTGGATAGAAATTGTGTTTGGAGTGATGGGATCAGTGGGTGCAAGTAAGAATCGCGTAAACAACGAGATTGCAACTAGGAGCCCAAGGTCTGAACAACGTGGCAGGATTCCGCTTGGAAGCCCAGAGTTACAACAACATGGTGAGACTGCGACTGGAAGTCGAATGTATGGGGAAAGGTTGCAACGACGGACAGTGTTCCGCACAGATCAACAAAGTTCACAAGCTATGAGTTGACGGATCCATGGTTTAGAGGCACATGTTTCTAAAATGGAAGGCAAATTGTGTGCCCTTTGTTTGAAGCTTGAGCAAGTTCAACAAATGTTAATTACAGTCACAAATAAATGTACCCCATACATGCCAAATGTCTCACATCATGTAGAAGTGGAGGACACACTAGTGGAGATGGTGAAGATCTTGTTGCCCAGCTGTGCTCACTTGTCTCCTAACTCATTGTTAGACCTTATGGTCAGGCCAGGGCTTTAGGAGCAAGTTTCGGCTATACACAAGCGCCCTCAAGCGTTCGTTGTCCAGACAGGAGTGAAATCTTTGAAAGCACCATCACACGAGAAGCGTGTACTTTTTGGGGAGCTAGTTCCCAATACATTAGCGCAAAAAGGAATTTCGAATGTAGCCCCAAGCCGGTTGGCTGTGGCTGTGGCCGACGGGCAGTAATTAGCGGTGGAAATTAGCTCGCTGGAACGGGACAAGCATACCAAAGTGGTTGAGTGGCAGGCAGACAAGCAGGTTATCACTCAAATGCTCCCTGAATATGACACTCAAATTTTGACTCAAATCCATTAATTGTGGTCGTTCCTTGCAGGGTTTCACAGATTGTGCAGTGAGACTACGAAATGAGTATGTACGAATTGGGAACAATTGTTTTGTAAGGTAGTCATGCCGCATTGCCTCAGCTGTTCGGTAGATCTTCCATGTGTATAGAGGTTAGGTAGATAATTTTGACATTGTTCTTAGTTCAACTCTATGTGGTCCAACAATTGTTATGTAAGTGTTGGGCTACTGTTCATGACATTATTTAAGGTTCTTGGGTGCCCTTTTTTGGCTCCTTCGAATTCATTAAGTATCCTTTGGTTCTGCTTCATTGTCACCTTCCTTGGGGGCTATGGCAGTTTTTTACCACTGTGCATGATATGTGCAAATGTCTATAAGTTTAAACAGAGAAATGTAACACTGTAGTTTAACAAATGAAGACAAAGGCCACAACTGAACTCCAGTTTCAGGAGGTGCATCATACATGGGCCAAACATAAGCTGGTGTATGACTATAATAAACATACAGTTCCAGCTGACCAGCAATCGATTGGATGTGACGGCTACTGTGGCGTTACTACAACTAAAATCTATGAAACCTTACACTGACGTGATTCAACAATTTCTGTACTAGGTCCCAGACAATTTGTTTACGAGCTTCTAGTTTGAATGCCATGAGTCATAAGGATTTTTATAAGTTCACCCACTAATTAGTTAATGGGTGAACATTCAATATAGCGAAGATGTCTTTGACTGTAACACAAGGCCAGACTGACAAAGCGTTCGCCACCTGCAAGAATGGAGTAGGTATGGATCGGAATCCATACCTGCAAGCAAGAGATCGACGAGTTGCTGAGGTCTTGTTGCGTGTGGAAGAGCTAGGCCTGAAACAAGCTGCCTCCGCATTGTAAGTTCCGCCTAATTACCAACCCTGCTAGATGTCTGCGTGCTACAAAGAGCCTTGTTCCAGCAAGCTCAGATTCTAAATATGACGGTGGGCCAAGCTCTGCAATGAGCCGTGAAGAGGTTATTGCATCTTGTCGAATGGGTAGGACTTATAGTGTAATTAAACCATATGTTTGGACGTTTGACAGACGTTCGGCCCATCGAGGCATATTCGAACCCTAGCCTAACTAATACATGCACTTGTTTTGTTGAATGTTTGCGCTCTGATGCAGGCGAGAGTTTATGAGCGCACAAGCGAGGCATATGAAGAAGCCCAGACATTGCATTGAAACAAAAGTAGGCTACAATCCACTCCCTTGCCGAAGGAGCCTGCGCATTGCAACAACTCCGCGTCATAGTATGGCAGAAGAAACGTGATCGTTACTGGAAGGGTCTGGAAGCGAACGTGACACATCCAGTAGCAGTTTGGACAACCCAAGCAGTGAGTCCAACAACCCAAGCCCAGAGTCCAAGCGAACAAACAACCAGGTGCGTACACAAACAAAAGTTCGCGATGCTCAAGGTGCATCGTCAACAGCAAAGAAGATGCCCAAGTTGACTCCAAGTAAACGGATGCCTACTAAGTCACCAGAACAGGTTGGATCCCCACATAAACCACGGCATTGTGTTTCCTAAATGGATTTCCAAGATAGGTGTAACACAATCGAATCCCAATGTAAATATTTCTTCGGTTGTTCTTAGTCTTTCCCTATTCTTTTCCCTTTCTGTCTTTCTTTGTTTCTTTGTTTGGTCTTTGTTGCGGGGTCTGTTGCTAGCCAAATCTTCAGTATGGTTGATATCAAAGGGAAGCTTTTGGTAGATTTGTGGCCATAGTCGAGTTACTCGGCAAGCCAAGCCTTCAGTATAATGAGCTGCTATACGTTGGATTGAGGTGCCTGCGGGTGATGGCAGCTCCCCAAGTTTTTGTAGAAGATGGTTTAATAGACTCAAGCTTTTGGTAGAGACTGCTTCTGCACATGCCAAAAGCGATGTTACCCATTCTTGTCCTACTTCCTCGCTTTGCTGTCCTCCCTGCCAAGTCTTGCCAGGATTTGCTTCTTGTATGTACTTTGAGGCTTGATTGTTTTCCCTACTACAATCACTCCTGAATGGAGATCCACTTCGTTGTTCTCTCTCATGTTGTTGTTCTGGGTGCTTTTGTGATGATTCTGCGCCCGGGGTGAAGGGAGGTGTACAAGTTTCAGTATCCTTCCAACTCTGTGAATCCTCACCTCAAGATTGCCCTATCAAATCCTCAATCAGTGTCTTCATCCACTGTTTGGTCAGTCTTTCATGCTGTGTTGATGCTGTGGTGGCAGCTTCCCACTCATCCAGACCAGACAAAGCTTCAGGTGACAAAGTCTCAGCAGTGTCTGAACCATTAAAGGTTTGGAAGGGTAGTGGCATTGCATGATCATCTGGTAAATCCTTCGAGATTTGAAATTAATAAGGCTTCCCCACTTCTATTGCAGTCTTTTGAATTGTTCCCACTGATATGTATGTGGGGTTGGTGAAGGCAGAAAGGCACACCAAAGAGAGTTTGTAGCACTGGCCCATCACAAAGGGCTGAAGGGGGGGTGCGGGTAGCTTGCCTTCTTCACCCAATACAAGGCCTAGGCCCAGGATGTGATGGGCAACCTTGGAAGCCAGCTTGTGGAGGAATACAATGTGGTGCACAATCTATGCCATATTCTGGGCATTGTGGACACACAAGTTGGCAAGGACGCTGGGAAAATTGTTGTCAAGGTATGTGCATCAATACCAACACTTCCCAGAATTGTGCTGGGCATGAGAATTTACATTATGGGGGGTTGATGCAACCAACCAGTGGGGGTGGGAATGGGGTTTGTGAAACAAGTGCGCAAGGGTTTGCTAGGCACCAAGCTGCAGGCATTGCAACGAATGGTGGCATGCCACAGATGCAGGGTGTTGGGGTGGAGGAGGCTCTCTCCCCTTCACAGGCTGTAATTAGGGCACAACAACAGTCCTTAAAAAGGACCATAGAGATTGAAAGTGCAGAGCGACGCCAGAAGGGTTTGCCACCTCTTCAAGTGGAGGTGGGAAAAAATGGAAAAATAGATGGGGCATGTGCTGGCAAGAATATATGGGATGACAAGATTCGGGGTTTTGCACCACGCCACCTCAACATGGCAATTGTGAAGGTGGGGGAGCAAAATGTTGTGGACATGGTTGAACTCCGCAGGCTAATGGACACTGAGTTTGAGTATCTTCATCATGAGTTGAGTGACCAAGGGTTCAGAGACTGTGTTAAACGATTCATGAAGTCTGAACGGTCTCGGCTCAAAAAGCGGTGGATTATGCATGGGCACACAACGTGCCCTATGGGTGTGGAACAATCCCAGTGGGACACCCTTGTGGCATATTGGTCTGAACGTGCAACAAAGAAGAGGACTGACTAACTTACGGGTGCAAGAGGTGCAGTATTGAAGGTCAGCAAATATGGACGGGGTGGAAAAGCAATGGCCGAACAGAAATTGGTCACACATTGTCTTCAACCTACTTTGTTTTGGGTTGTTTGGTGCAATGGGCAGTTTGTGCTGCAATAGCTGCAGACCTGTGCAGCTGTGCACAGGTCTATTAGCTGTAGACCTGTGCCTAAAGTTTGTTGTGTTGCAGAAACTGGCATCCCATTGAAGCCCATCTTTGTCTAAGGTGGCAGCTGCAGGTCTTGATTTTGTTGGCAACCCAAATCCAGTAAGTGCTCGAATATTATTGCTTGTATTCAAATGTGGAAGGGGACAATCAAAGTGGAGCCCAAGTTATGCCGCATAACAATATATGCGTACTTGTCAGGGGCAGCAAGATTTACTTAGCTACTGCTAGCCCTTGTAATTTGGGCAAGTAGAAGCTATATTTGGGTATGTTATTTGAACTATCCATATAGGTATAAACATTGACTATTATGAACCCCTGGATCTAATACTATAAAGACCAGGCACTAGGTGTTGTGTATCTAACACAAGTTGGTGTGGAGTGGTGGCTTATTGTGGTAGGAGTCTAATTCAACCTATTTTTCATCACGAATTAGAGTAATCGAAACCAAGCTCCCAGAAATGGCTGCGCAGGCAGAAAAAATGTTTGAAGCAGCTATTGCAAGAGGCATTGAACAACTTCATGCAATAGTGGAGTCTACCATGGCAAGGTTTTTAGCACAGGCAAATGCTGGGGTGCAAGGGAAAACATGTGTGAAAACTAATATTGATACTGCAGCAGTGGCAGCAGTCCCTACCACGGTAGTTGGGGCAGACCAACAATTGCACATAGGTTCTGACCCTATTGAGCTTGGGGTCAAGAATGGATCTGAAGTCAATGCCACTAATGGACAAGAGGGTGTAGCCCATGTTAGGAAGGTATGTTAAGGCCTTAGCACCATGGCATGTAATCTGCACTAAGTCTAATGGCATGATACATTGAACAATAGCAGATGTTGGAACTAGGGTTGACCAAAATGTGGTGGGATGGCAAAGCAAGAAGAAGACCAGGCTGGAGCCAAGGGAGGGTGTGAAGACAAGGGCATGCAGTGGAATGTGCAAGGTGCCAGTTGTAGAAGAAGAGGTGAGATTGAGGGTGCCTTGGGGGCTATGTGTGGTGAGTTAAATGCATTGAAACAAACATAGCAGTCAAGAATAAGGCCAAATATGTTGTGGACCAATATTGGCTTAAGATGTATAATGGGATGTTGTGGGTGCACAGTTCAAGCTGGGGGATAAAGTAGCATTGATCAGCTCTACCAAGTCGGACGTCATTGCAATAGGTGTGGTGACAGGTATTGGTGGGCAACAAGGTGTGCACCATTGCAGCCAAGTTGACCCTGGGTGGTATCGGGTGCAACTTGCAGAAATAATGGAGGGTTTTGGCTATGCTCCCCTACTCATAACAAATGAGAATGATGATCCACCTTAGTTGCAGTTGAAGGATACAATGGGTAGCACTTTGGTATGGAAGGGTCAATTCATGCGTATTGCAGTGAGTAGGAAACAAGTATAACTTATTTCCAGAGTGGCCCACAAGGAACTCATCATTGGTCTCCCCACATAGTTCGTAGAAAAACAATGAGATGTCTCCATACCATGGAGAATTTTGGGGAACAGTCTAGCATGCATTGTATGCTTCTTAAATGCAAACTACATTGTAGTCGATATGAGTATTAGTTTGAACGAACTAGGTGTAAGACCTTCAATGATTCCATGTGATATGCATCTTGATGTGGGAGGTTGTTTATATTTCAAACCATAATTTATATGGTAGTGAGATATGTGTTTTTTGTGATATTGCTTCATGCATCTACAGAGTCGATAACATCAAATAGAGTTAGTTGCAACACAAGAGAATGATTTTGACAAGGAGGCAGAGAAGCGATCAAAATATTTGGTATTCTTTCAAGGGTTCCCACACTGCTCACAATTGCCATCACATTGTTGACCATGTATCTTTGCATCTGTTTACTGTCATCAGTTCCCAGGATAACTACTGCAAGGTACAATACACCTACAAATGGTTCTGGCCAAGGGGAGGAGGAGGAAAAGGACAGTGACTTCTCCCATGCCAGGCTCTTTGTAAGGGCTTCTTCCTCTTTGCTAGGGCTGATAAGTGTAGGAGTTGTCATTATGGCAGGGATGTGGATGTCTGATGTGGGTGTTTGGAAACCTCTTGAGGAGGCAGCAGGTTGTTCCCATTGTGCAGATGTTGGGGTAGAAGGCCACAACAGAGTGCAGCAAACTGATCAGAAAGTGCTTCAAGCAGAGCGGGCTAAATAGCAGTTCATGGCTTATGTTTTCCATAACATCAGAGGTGACATTGCTGAAGCCCCTAAATGTCAAAATTAACAGTAGCATCAGGGTGTTAGATCAATCAATTTCAGGTTCTTAGGGTTCAGAGAGATGATTATGACTGATGATTCCATTGTCCTTTTGAATAGAACCCTGCAATTTTTCCTGAGGCCATTTCTAGTAATTTTACAGGAGAAATTTGTGGCAAAGGCTCGAATGTCACCTCAGTTTTTCATGCGGCACTGTGAGAGCATGCTGGTTAGTCTCATTCTTTTACTGGGTTCCCACTTTTACTTCTGATTCCTAATGCAACCCATATGAATAGCTTTTAAAAATTTAAACGTTGAGAAACAAGTTCATTTGACTCTATGGCTCTTTTCCAATTAAGATACATGTCCTGAAGTTACTTCATTTTTATTTTGTGGGCATTGGATTCAAAGATAATTGCAGATATGTTGGAGAAGCATCCTCTATCCTTAGAAGACCGCTTCCTTTTCTGTATTTGGTAAGAACTCTGTTGCACCACCAGTTTTTTTCTATATACTCATCACTATTTGCTGGCTCAGTATTGTTTCTACTTGGTAGGATCTTGAACATGATCCAATCCTGGAAAATGCGGGAATCAGGAGGGTCATTGGTGGTGGTTATTGCAGAGGATACACAGATTACAGGGGTGGTCCTTTCACTGGACCCCAAGCCTATTGATGTGAGAACCCAAGCCTGTCTTTGAAAAAAATTGGACCATGTTAGAATGGGTATCTTCTACTCTGTTTTGTTTTTCTTTATGTTCCAAGAGTGTGTGAGAATTATGCCTCATTTTTTTATGGTAAATCTGACACAGGGTGACTGGAATGGTGCGGGTTTGTCACACAAATTACAGGTACATTTGCTCATGTTTCAGCTGGTTGGACATCAAAGCATATTTGTTGTGAAACTGAAGCCCACTGGACTGATTTGATTCTTGTGATGTGACAGACAGCTGAGAGTCTGCATCTAAATCTCTTTCATGCACAAGGTTCATATAGCATGCTTTAGATGCACCTACTTTTTTTTTACAGAAAGGGGGGTTTACTATCTGCTTGTATGACAGCACAAAGACCATGCGTGCTTAGGTCACATGCGAGCCACTGGGGAAGGATTCGGTACTCTGGGACTTGGAGACAAAATGGACTTGATTCAGATGATGCTTGATTGTGCTGAGACCATGACCTCTGTGCTTCATAATGTTACAGATATGGGTATCAATGTGAACACCCTCATATTTTTTTCTTGTGTTTGTACTTTTGTTGCATTGCTCATTGCGTTGGCAATGGGTAGTCATGGCAGCTTGTCACTGCTATTTGTGATGAAGGTGATGGTCTGACACTTTGCAAGTGACTGACCCCTCATAATAAGTTACTAGTGCACTCATTTTAGTTACCTCCAAATTGTTGTTGTTGTGGAGATTTCTCTGCAATTTCATAGTTATGCCTGCTAGTATTGGTTAGTGATGTTGTGTGAAGTTTTCCTCTTGGGAAGCAACTAGTCCTAATTCTCATGTTGTGCTTTTGAAATGTTGCAGGGCAATGGGAGGTTGGGCAAGTACAGCTGGGCAGGGAGGAGTTTGATATCCTTATAGTAGTGAGATTCTTGTCCTGGGGCTTGAAGGATTTATTGGAGCAAAAGCAGATTACTTTCAACATGACTATTGATGACGTGACAAATAAGCTTCCCCAGTGAACCCATGTGGGCTGTTCAAATGCTTGGAATAGTTCATGTGGAATTAGACTGATGAGTGCAAGAACTTGCAACCCATTGCCATAGTAATAAAATCTATCCTAGTTTTGGTGGGAGGCCAAGCAAATTGACATGTCAAGCTTAAACTACCAAATTCTTATGTAATTTTACCTTGAGTGCTTAAATTTTTGGGATTGTAAGCAATTTATAAATGTTCATACCATTGGGTTTCAAAACTTAACTGAAGTATATATTGTGTTTATTATAAATATTAGGTAAAGCCATAAACGCTTAGGATCTACTGTGTGCAACATGAAATTGGATGACAAAAAAATTCATGCATTATCTGTAAATAAATGCATTATTTAAAACTAAAATAAAAAACTAATTGCCACATGTCATAATCGCCATGAGTAAAATCGAACGGTCCATATATATTGTAATTATTAAATAATAAAGTAAATACCATATTAAAAGCCACGTGTCATAATCCTAGTGCTTGGATCAGACGGTTAGTATTATTAATCTAATTGCCACATGTCATAATCGTGCTGAGTAAAATCGAACGGTCCATATATTTTTTAATTATTTAATAATAGAGTAAATACCATATTAAAAGCCACGTGTCATAATCCTAGTGCTTGAATCAGACGGGTAGTATTATTAAACTAATTGCCACATGTCATAATCGTTATGAGTAAAATCGAACGGTCCATATATATAACCAAAATAATTGTTGAATACTGGCACCACATACGTATATTCGTATTTTGTCATGAACTGGTATTTGTACTGAACAGTTTTCGTCCACCCCGTTGTCGCCTACGACTAAGGACGCCTGCAACTTGTCCAAGGCGACTACACAAACTTTTAGTTGTAGATGTCGCCAACGACTAGAAAACAGTCGCAAAAACCAGTCGAAAATCGGAACTTTCCTTCTAGTGTTACCATCAAACTACCCCATTTGATTTGCAAGTAATCTAATGTTTATTCTATCTAGACCATACTTCATATAAACATTACGTAAAACTTCAAAATTTAATCATTCATATTTTATTGATAATTTGTAATTAGTCGTTACATATTTGTGGGATTTGAAGATTTTCTAACTTATTAAGTAGTTTCATGAACTATTATTTTGTAAATTTTCAATATTGTTAAATTGTTAATGTAATTTAATAGTAGTCGTAGCAACAAAAATTTGTAACGAGTTTTTTCATTTTAAAGGATATTAAGTTGAAGGATGACTTATTTACAAAAAAAAATTCAAATCTAATTTGCATGAAAATGGCTAAAGAAAAGTCACTAATTTTTAATACTTGATTATAGATGAAAAAAATTGTTTTGAACAATATTTGTGAATTAAGGGGCATTTACACTACAATAGTGGGCATCTACATCCAAAACATTATATTAACCGTTGACATGCTACTAGAAAGTGGGCTTTCACATAAAAATATTGAGTCAAAAAATGAAATATTAACTATGCAAGCTAAATTCCAATATTTTTCAAAGAACACTATGGGAGAAAGGGAATAAAGAGGGTTGATTGCCATCTTGTGTTGAATTTGGAATGTTGGTCTTCTACTTGAGTGACCTTAAGGATAATTCAAAACTTAACATGAAAGGACAAAGGCAAGCCCAATGGCAAGCCTAAAAACAAGGTGATTTTAAAAATATTTAATTTATTATATAACTAATGTTGAGTCAAGTCATTTGTCACACCCCCACTTTGGGCTAAGTGTGAGGGTGAAGCCCACACTCCCAAAAAGTGGGAAGTTGGAGTCCTCCGAGACTCCTGAAAACTTAGAGCTCGATTGCAAGGGTCAAATCTCCTCGCATTCAAATGTTCTTAGTGTCATTGGAAAGGTCTCAAAGTGTAAATGTCCAAAATGGCCTCGCATGAGCCATTTGGACATTTGAAGCTCAAGTTATGGGCAAAAGAAGGGTCGGGAGTCAAATTGACAATTTGACTCCCGACCACTAAAAGTCAGGAATCGACCTCTTTGCAACGTCTGCAGCAAGAGTGCGACATGGCGTTGGAAATCTCTCGAGGAGACCTACAACTTTGGTTCAGACCTCACTCCAATCGGAGGTCAGAGCTGGGAGATATGAGTTCCCAAAGTCCCAGGAGTCCAACTCGGGACAGTTTCAGGACTCCTCCTTGGGAGTCCCGGGAAAAAAATGCCATTTGGATGTAGCCTCAGCAGAGAGCTGCAAAGAATACTATATGGGGAAGGTGGTGGCTTCCCCCGAGTTCGGGCCATGGTGAATCAAGTGTGTCCAAGTGCCCGTGGCTTGTCCCAACACCTAAGGGTGTTCCTAAATGTGAACTAACCTTCTTGTGGTTGGTTTTGGATGCAGATTCGAGTGAGATAATATTTGTCCCTCTTCCTAGTCTAATCCCGGGACTTCTAGCATGCCCTTTTACCCCCCTTTTAGTGCTAGAAGTCGGGAGCAGCCCTCAAGTCCCAACTTTTCACAATTCCACATATTTAGACCTTTAAGCAAGTCTAACAAGGGATTTAGGAGCGCATCATCATTGATTTGTCATTAGCATTATAACAAATTTGGGCTATGCTATTACAATTTTATAAAATTTGTGCATGCACCTAATTTCACAAAAGGGTACTAAGCATGCCCATTGTCATGTGCATGACATTGGGCCTTCATGGCAACACATACAATCCTATTATTCGCATGTCAATTGCCATGTCATTGTTATGTAGTAGCATCATAGTGGACATTTTTTTATGGTCAAATCTCCATTAACAATAAACATACCACAAAATAAAATAATATTATAATCATGGAGTGAAAAGACTAGGGTGCACAAACCACTTTCATTAAATATAAGGCGAATGCACCCTAAGCATTTAAAATGCATGCATGGTAACATGGGGTGCTTGGACACATACATGGTGCCTAAATGAAATAACATAAAACCATGAAAGTTGGCAAACAATGATAAAACATTTTGATGGATCCCCTTATTATAATTCTTAAAGTTTGACCCTGGGATCAATCACACTATTGGGGAAAGGCTTTCCCTTTGTACACATTTGTAACAAACCCATTATGGGCGAAAGTGAACCAATAGCCATTGGTACAATGCCAATATGACGAATGGATGGCATTGGGTGGATGGTAAACACTTATTTGTTGGACTCTAACTCCGTAGTTAACACTTTAGTAGAAATTCTATCCCTTTTCAACCAAAGAAACAATGATTAGTTGTCATAAATGATTATATCAATGACCAAAGTCATATATTACAACTTCATTATTTACATGGAATAAATATGAATAATAAATTAGTCATTTATATGATTGATTGACATACTTCATCCATTTTCCTTTGACCATATTTGACATGTTATGGTTTTCGAGTGTGTGCTAGAGAATAAAACATTGATGTGGATTATCTTGTTGTCATTTTGTCAAGTAATGAATATGTAGATATAATATATGATTGAATTTAAACTACTTCAAATGATGTGGAAAATATTGTCATGATGTCATGTTATTTTTTATATTTAATTAAATAATATTTTGCATTATTGGAAAATGGGTCCCATTGTATGTTCAAAACTTAGGAAACTTATAAAATGACTTATATATGACTTAGAAGTAATTATTGCTACATGGATAGCGTGACACCTCATATAACTATAAACTTACTAACCTTAAATGAATATATGGTACCTTAGGTATACAATGATTCAAAAATGAATATTAATAAATTCTTAATATGAGTACAAATGAACATAATATTAAACTACAACATGTAAAGAACTTATTTTGTCATATAGGTAATATAAAAACCTTTAATATCTTAAATAATATACTTGATATATAATCCAATGTTTTAATGTCACTAAATTAAATATTATACATTGAAATAAAATTTAATCGAAAAAGGATATATTATAAATATTTTTAAAATAATATCTCAATTTAAGAATAAAATAGAAATGTAAGATGTGGGAAATATATCAGTTACTTGTACATTAAACTTTTATGATAAATTTAAAGGAAATTTTATATAATGTATGTATAAAATAAGTAATTTTATTTTACATGTGTAAAAATATATTATTACAAAAATATATTAGATTATATGTGTAAAAATGAATAAAATTTATAATTTCAGAAAATTAGTTGATATTTTAATATTAATTTATATTATTCAAATTAAGTTAAATTATTTAGATTGAATCATACCTCGTATTTAATATGACTGATATTTTAAAATTATATATATATATATATAGATATATAGTTATATTTGATTTATGATCCATTAATAAATATTTTAAGTGGATATATTACATGGATTCATACATGTAAATTAAAATTTATTAGTAAAATTATGATATAATAGAAGAAAAATTAAATTTTAAAACCAAATGAAGGTTTAAGATATGAAATTTTTATTTTATTTATTCACAAATTAAGAGGAATAATTATATTCACCAAAAGCTTAGTTTGGTCATAGGAATATACGCAAGAAAACCTTTACTAGGCTTTTGATCCTTGCCATGAAAATAATCACATGGCCAAAAAACAAACCAACCATTTGGAAAATATTCTTCATAATTATGACATGCCCCATCTATTTGACCCTTAATAATGGATATTTTTATAATATTACTAGTGTCCAAGGATTAGATATGAAAATATTCCATACCAAGGATTAGGGCAAATGTTAATTATAATAGCCATTTTGCTAAATTCCATAAAATTTGCATAGTTTTGAAATTAAAAGGGGTGAGGAGTGTGGATGAAGGGGTTTATTGAAATATTATGAAATTGAAGGGGTAATATTATGTGCACCAAATTTCAAGCCAATTTTTAATCCTTTTCCATTCAATTTGTTTTAGTCTCCTATCCAAATGAAATGTAATTTAAAACTTTAAATATATATATAATTTCAATTAATCATTTAATATGTCCTAAATAAGGCCAATGCATATTCACCAATGCATGTTGAAGAAATTCATGAAAACAATGTAGACTTATTTTAATTGATTCTACTACTTACTTGTGGTTGGATATGATGAAAATGTTGTAAAACACAAGTAGAAATAGATTAATTGTATGTGTTTTATTTTTACAAGTAGTAAAAAAAATATTCCACAATTTCGTTACCATCTTGGAATCCTTTTTCCCAAGCCCTAAAACACATTTATCTTTAAATTTGATTGCAAAATTTGATAGTTCAGCCATTTAAAATTAAATTAATGTTAACTAAACATACAATTGAAATGCTACACTGGACTATAAACCTTAAACTATAAACCATCAACCCCTAAAGTTTAGTAAATGCCATAATAACATTATAGACCGTATGTTGTACATTCAAAACCTTTTATGCTTGAACATAAGATCCTATGTTATATTAATATGTATCCCACACAACCTAATATTATGCCCTACACCTTAAACCCTAAATGAAATAACACGATTGCCCTATCCCATACAATATCAAAAGATACCTTAATTTACCTTTAAAACATTCTATCTTTAACCCTAAATGATACACCATAAATCTAGTGCCATACGTTGTAAATCTTAATTGTTATAACATACACCCTAAACCATAAACCTTTAAACATAGACACCAAAAGTTGTTACACCAGCGATAGTATTATTCCATAAACATTCAACAATAAGCCAATTCAATAGTGGCAGGGCTATGATAGGAGCCATATAATTAAATAGGGATGAAGCAATATTGGCTTCTCAAGCCTTGCAAAGGAATATAGGAGTTGATGATGCATTATAAATGAATTCCACATGTTACAAACCATTTAAGATTGAATTATGACCTTAATGCATCTTATGTTTTTGTTTGGAAAATTTTCATGTATTTAAGCTTCTAATTAGGGTTCTAATTAAGGTACTCATTAGATTAGATTTGATGATTATTTTAGATTTGAAAGTAGTTGAAAGTAATTGTGATTATAGTGATCAATTGCATCATATCACTTAATGCAATTGAACAATTGAGTTGATGGTTTTGAAATGGTTAATGAGCCTAAGTTGATGAGTGTTCAGACATGTTAAATGTTCATATTAAGTCCAAGTTAAACACTTTGATTTATAGTTGACACTCATATGAAACTTCCTGTATCAGATAAAATGAAATTCATTTGGATTGTTGTACATGTGAAGTTCATTGACATCATATAAAATATTGAAAAATATTCTATTAATTTCACAAATAAGTTGACAATTTTTGCTAGTTACATTTATATAATTCATAGCATTATGTGAAATTGTAAGAATATTTAGTCATTAAAATTATTTTAAAAACATTTATTGATAGGTCTTATGAACTAGTTGCCATTTATTGTTAAAGTGTTGAAGTTCAACACATAAGGGTCAAGTTTTTAGCTAGAAAGGGAAAAGAATTATCAATTTGTATTGCAATGATATTTGATTAGTTTTTAGCCAAATTTGGCTATAACTTCATTTGGATTGTTCCCAATTTGGCAAAATCACATAGTTATTTTAAATATTTTATTCCTATGTTTGCATTGTGGACAATATTTTAAAATACTCATTGTTTGCCATTATTGACATGTTTTACGGTTTACCATAATGCAAAAATTTGGGGCATTGTGGTAAAATATGCATAGTTTTAATGAAGATCAAGGGTATTTTAATTTTTTATATGTAAGATTTTTTTTAAAGAGGTCATTTCAGTATAGCCATTAATCTAAATTTGATTTTTTCATTTATACATTTTTGGTGCAATCATGTAATTCATCTTTATAGTAAGATGCACAACTCATCTGGCAGCCACTAATGTGTGAAGTTGATCTTATCTCTCTAGGACTATGTTCAAATCTATAATGCAGGCATATGTGTGCAAAAGCTTAGTGCATTTCCTCTTTGATGCTTAAGTTTCAAAATCAAAGTACAAGCAATGTGCATTAGAACTTGGCGCATTTTTGGGCACAATGGAGTAGTGAGGACCTTTGCTTTCCTAATCTTTTCAAGTTCAAAGGTGCCAAGGTTCATGACAGACATCACCAATCAACAAGTTCATGAAGCTCGAAAAAGTGTTATGTGGGTGAGGTTTTTTTGCATTCCATTGTCGCTTCAAGATTTATGGTTTGTCATTTTCTGTTTTTGAAGCAACTCCATATGATAACTCCAGATCCATGTGGTGTTAATAGGTCACAACCCAAAGTTCATTTACTACACTTAGACAAAGAAAAGCCTTTTGATTATTCTCCTAAACCTTAATCCTTGGTGTATTACATGTATGTTTAATAGAGGACCTCAAAGCTCCTATTGTCAAAATTGTTTGGTATTGCAAAAAATTGGAGAGCCCATGGAATTAAAAGAAATAAAGGTAGTTTATAGGTTGATTTAATGATTGTGATTCAAAAAGATTTGAAGAAACTCTACTTCTTTTTTCATGATGTTTATATTGGCAGACCCTATATTTCCATGCCAAAATTAATCAACGTGCTTCTTTGTCATTATGAGTTTGATTGTTTGAAAAACATAGCGATATTATAAAGCAAAGTGAAGGAGTTAGGGCTTTTTGAGGCCATTGAAGATTTGTAGACATTTAAGCCTTCCCTTTCAATTGTGTACATAAATGTTAATTCATTAGTACAAAAGTGGGATGTACTTCACTGGCCTAAATCACTATGGGACCTTAAAAGTGAAATAAATTCACTGCATTTAAAAAATTCACCTTGGTTAAAGTTATTTCACTATAGTCACTATGTAAATATCATGTTTCACAACTAGTTAACATAATTCACTATTATAATTTACTGTGGTAAATAGGTTTAGTTTTATGTTGTCTTAAATATCCTATGCTACTTTATGATATATATCATATATTATTTTAAGCTACCTTAGTTATTGTAACTTATACCTTAAGTTATTATGAGTTATTATAGGCTATTATACATTATTATACTTTAAACTATTATATGTTATTCTACTTTAAAATGTCATAGCCAGTTTTTTATAAGTTTTTAACTTTAAGTTATTTTAAATTATAATTCAACTAACCTTAGGCTATACTTTAGGTTATTTTATTTTAAGTTAATATATGTCATTTCAAAGTCATTTTACTCTATGTTATTATAAGTTATTTTATCCTAAGAATAACAATTTAAAATAATTTAAAATAAAATATAATGGCCTAAGGTAAAATAACCTAGAATAACTAATAATATCTTATGAATTTTTTAAAAATAACCTATAATACAGTAATTACCACTAGCCTATAATAAATAACATGGAATATCCAATAATAATTTATAATAGAATAGCCACCAATAGAATAGCCATTAATAACCATAAATAGAATAACCATTAATAACCACCAATAAGATAACCATCAATGGCCTATAATAAAATAACCATCAATAGTCACCGACAAGATAATCATCGACGGTTTATAATATAATAGCCAACAATAACCACTAATATAATAGCCACCAATAACCTATGGTAATATTGCCACCAATAACCATTAATAGCCATTAATAACCACCAATAACTTATGATAATTTAACTTTAAAAAACTACCAATATCCACCAATAGCCATTAGTAAAATAGTTCCACTAATGGTCACTAATAGCCATTAAAAACCTATGGTAATTTACCTAAAATATCTACCAATGGAATAACCACCAATAGAATAGGCACAAATAGCCTATGGTAATATAACCTAGAATAATCAATAATAACATAAGATGATTATAAGGCAAGTCATTATCAATTTCATTGGTTCATGAAGGATGAGGAGGCCATTGATTAGAGGGAAGGATTTTTCACAACTTCCATTGGACAAGGATAACAAGTTCAAGGAGGGGTCATGAAAAGTTTGGGGGAAAAGAGTTTTTGGAATCTTGTGTTTTTCTTAAGAAAAGGAGGATAATGAATGTGTGAGTGGAGAAGTAGTTATTATGTGTGAAGAAGTGTTGTTCATGGAGAAAAATGTGTGCAAACAAAAGAACATGGAAAGAAGTTGTGTGTAGCAAGTAATTATATTGGAGTTCATGAAATGATATCCATGAACTAGCCTTTAGATTCTTTACTAAAATAATTGTTCCTTTTAGATCCACCGTTGGATTTGTTTCAAACTTTAAAAAAAAATAGTTTAGGAGGTGTACAACGTTCTCTCAAAATTGCAACATCATCAGGGCTATTATAAGGAAAATACACTTGGTGAAAGTAGAGGGGGTTGAAATTGTCTTCTTTTTTTTCTCAAGTCAAAATAACTTTTTGTTTTGAGGCATAACTTTTGATTTCAGAAATAAAAATTTATAAAATTTTGTAGCATTGTTTCTTTAAACATTATCTTTCTAATAACCTTATGCATATTAGATTAAAAGATTGTATGAAAATATTATGAGGAATGGAATGAAGGGGGATGAACTATCAAGCGTGAACATTGATTAAACATCAACACAATGCTCCTTCACATTTCATCATGCCGAGTTTTGATTTTTCCAAAATGTCTTGGTATCGTCCAAATGGACATAACATATTAGATTCTTAGTGAATTCTATTGAATCATTTTAACTTGATAAAAATACAATTACATAGTAGTTCCACCCCCAAATGAGTTTTGTGAATGCATATCTTCATGTGGAAGGGTGTGTAAGAATTTTTCACACCTAACCTTAAGGCAACTTTTGTACAAGAGGTTGTAGGTCAAAGAAAGACATTGTAGTACATGCACAAGGTAGAAGCAAGGAAAATTCATAGTGAGTTGCAAAAAGATGTAGAAGTCTACATTATTTTTAGTCAATCTCAAAAAATTCCTACAGATGAGACTGATAAAATTGTGAATGGCAAAACCTATTGGCAGCAAAATGTGAAAAAGGTAGTATATGCCCACCTAGACATTTCAATTTGTAATTTCAAGTAGCACCCACCAAAACAATGGGAATAAATACATGGAAAGCTTACGTAGTTATTCCTCATTGATCCATCGTTGAAAACTGGCACAATAGAAAAATATGTGCAAGAGCATTTGAGCGAAACAAGACAAAAGTGGAGGAAGATGTGGAAACTTGGGGGGGAAGTGGCAAGGCTTAAGGATTTCCTTGTGGATGTATGGGCGAAATTTATTAAGTATTGGAAAAGTCTAATGGCTGAACATGAAAGTGAGTGGATGCAATGAATTCATGTGATGGTGAACAACCCTTGGAAACATGGGTGAATTGGTGTCTTTCGTAGCATGTCATGAGAAGTAGACTTTCATTCATGGTTGCTTAGGTTGTTATTAACATTAACATCACATTTCTCACTTAGTTTGGTATTGATGCGGCACTTGGATTGTGTTGTTGGGTGTAGGGTGCAATTGGATTGGGCTCTGATAAGGACGAGGACCCACTCAATGAGCTTGCAACAAAGGGTGCATCTTTAAAGGTAATGAAGATTTTCATTTAACCAATCCTCAAACACACATGATTAGTGTAGTGTATAAGCAAGTTCAAATGGACTAGTTGCACTAAATAGACCATTTTCCAATAATGGAACCTCAATTAGGATTCAAAATTGTAATGGGCTCCTTAAACTTAGAAGAATGATCCATTATTTTGCTAAGTGGATTTAGATAGTGTAGTGTAGTGTATAAGGTGCAAGAGGCACATGCTAGATTATTCATATCTCCAATACTAATTCTAGCAAATCTAGAGTAGGATTCAAAGTTGTATATGTTCTTTAAGTTGCAAGATAATTTATCTTTGGTTCCATGGAAATTTATTTAAGTGTAAAGCAATTGTTGTGAGCGGATCTTGTTTGTAGTGTAGTGGGCATGGGTGAAGTGTTTGTTAATAGTAGTGATTAGTATAATTGGGCTTGGGTTGATTTTA
This sequence comes from Sphagnum contortum, assembly GCA_963920785.1. NCBI lineage: Eukaryota > Viridiplantae > Streptophyta > Sphagnopsida > Sphagnales > Sphagnaceae > Sphagnum > Sphagnum contortum. Next base: position 12,695,776 of record OY987280.1, read on the forward strand.
TTCCATTAGTGGGCAATAACACACAAGTGGAATTGGTCAACAATGAACATGGGTGGATTTCATGTTAAGAATGGTTAGTGGTGGGCATGGGTGAAATTTATTTTAGTAATGGTTAGTGATGGGAATGGGTGGACCTTAATGTTGAACAATGGGCATGGGTTTTATCTAGTGGTTAATGGTGGCCAATGCATGGTGGTTAGTAGTGGGCATGGGTGGAATTTATTTAGTGGATATTGGTGGTCATTGCATAGTGGTTAGTAGTGGGCATGGGTGGGATTTATTTAGTGGATGATGGTGGTCAACACATAGTGATTAGTAGTGGGCGTGTGTGGAATTTATTTTTGAAATTATTAATGATAGACATGGGTGGACTTAGTGTTGAGTAGTGAATATGAATGGGTTTTATTGTTGTTTGTGGTTAGTCGTGGGAATTGGTGGAATTCTTTTATTGGCGGTTAGTGGTGGGAATGGGTGGACCTTAGTGGTGATGAGTGGGTTGAACTTTTTTCTTTGGTGGTGAATATATGTAGATGGATCATGAATGTAGAAGTGGCTGATAATGAACAATGTACATGGAACCTTTTGACCTATTATGATTATGGTTGTACAAATTCAATTGATGTCATGTTGGAGTTATGGCTGAAGTACATGAAAGGGTGGGGAACTTGAACAAGAGAAATAGTGCATTCAAACAATAATGTTTCAAGTTGGATGAGGAATGGAAGGCCTCTATGGAAGCCAAGGTGGATGCCTTAGTTGCTAGAATGACCAAGGTGGATTCCATGGCTGAAATAAAGGTTATTTTGCATAAGAGGCATAGGCACTTCGAGATTAATATGTACACCAATCCTTTAGCAACAACTAATGAGGGTACTCTCGGAGTAATGGCAAGGAATAATTTTTTTTTTAAGGAGATGGCAATTACTTTGGTGCCATTTGTAGCCACCTTGGTCCCCACCCTTCCATCCCTGAAGGTAAATCACACAAAACCAATTACTTCAATATTAGAAAGGATTGGAAAAGAACAAACACTTGTTGTGAGGAACTACAAACATATGGATGAAGGTGTGGAAGAAGGGGGGCCAATAGAGAAAGAGTAACATGACAAGGAGGCGACATGGTCAATTAGATTGGAACATATGGAAGATTTGGATGTGCTTGATTTTCAACATGACCCAAGAAATGCATCCCAAAGATGTATCTCTAATGCAAGAACAAGAAATTGATTGTGATAATCCTTTTTATGTACTTAATCCTGATCATTTGATGGGAGCAACACAAATGTTGGAATGTATTACCTTCAATTCAGATGGCACCATGGGCAGGAGAAAGTGAAAGAAGGTGGATAAAGGGAAGGATTCCAAGGGAAAGAAAGTTCGAAACATGGTGGTTGCAAAAGTGGATGAAGATGATGCATTACAACAAAAGGTGTCCCTATACGCCAAGTGATTTCATTGGATTTTGAATGATTTCACTGGTTGTAGTGAATTGGGACCAATGAAGAAGCAGTGAATTCACTAGTTTAGTGAACGGGGACCAATGAAAAAGCAGTGGATTCACTGGTCTAATGAACAGGGACCAATGAAAAAGCAGTGAATTCACTAGTCTAATGAACAAGGACCAATGAAGAAGCAGTGAATTCACTAGTCTAGTGAACATGGACCAATGAAAAAGTAGTGAATTCACTGGTCTAGTGAACGAGGGCTAGTGAATTGCATCCACATTTTGTAGTAATGATGGGACAAATGTTGGGTGCTACATTTGGCATTCCTTGGTTTGATCGTGGCTAAAGGTATTGCAAGGGTTTCCAAGGGTTCTTGGAGATGGCAACTGCTAGGCTACCTGCACTTTGTAAGGATGGGGAACAAATGTTGGAGGTGACACATGTGATAAAAACATCAACACCAATCATGATTCATGAATCCAAGTGCCTATCCAAGTGCCAACCTTAGATCACCACACTTGATGATGCATCCAAATGTCCTATTAATGGGGAGAAGATTTGGATATTATGGTAGAGCCATCACTTAGTACCCCAAGATTTGTGGCTTCCCTTGTTACTACATTTTTTTCTAAATGACCCATTGCTGGCCATGGTTTCATGCATAAAAATAATTGTTTTGTATAGCAAATACACAATGTTCAATGGAACTTGCAAGATGTTCAATAAGCTATACACAAAGAGAATGATAAGGTAATTAAAGAGTATGGATTTCCATGAACTTTGAACAATCTTTTCATTGTAAAACCAAGTTAGATTCTAAAGATTTAATTACAAAAGTTTCTGACTACATTTTACATACACGACTTTATAATTCTAAACCATGTATGACAAGTTTAAATCAACTTTGAACCAACTTAATAAGACATTTTGCTTATCTCGTTCATTAGGCTTTGTTCATGACACTATCTTTGCTCATTGCACACATGATGAGTTCTACTAATGATTTTTCTCTAATGGAATTGAAATGTTGATGGTCATTATAAAATTCCCATGTGAAGAAATTGGGGACCAATCATTGGTTGGTTAGAACCACATTCAAGTTTGACCTAAGGAAGTCCACATCCCTTAATGCACTATCTTGTCCCTAGATGATAGTGGATATTTAGTAGAGCCCATTAAACAAAGTTCACTAAATTAAACATCCTAAATTTCCACCAAACAATGTTATAATAGGTATGGTCTAAAACTAAACTTCACTAAACTATAGATGGCCTTCACTAAACTCCATTAAAGTCCACTATGCATATTAGTCCAAATGTTATTTTGGTATTCGTAATGAATATGTTAGTGTTGCAGGTGGATAGGAGTGGAGCTCAATGGATTAGGCTAGTGCATGGTGGAATTTCAGTGGGGTCTTTCCCAGGCATTCTAGTTCATTCATACTTCCACTGAAAATGTATTACATTCCACCAAGGTCGAGTTGGGTCATTTTGGTGGAATTTTGGTGGATTGGGGACAAGTTTTGTAGTAGTGTATGTATTTTCACATCTATTCATGTGGCATCCTTCCTTCTAATGTTTCTTAGGAACCCAAGGTCCAAGCCAACAATGATGTGGTTGAAGTAGGGATAACTGCAACAAGCTTGAGAGCAAGGATAGGGGCTCTAGAACAAGTTCAAAATCTCTTAAAGATAGAGAGACAGTTGGATAGATGCAAGACATTGAGGGAGGACAAGCAAGATATGGCCATTCAAGGCCAAACATTGTTTAATGAGACAAAAATAGATTGTCAAATTCTTGACAAGGAGTTGGAGAAGTTTGTGTTCCACATGAAGCAATTACAAAATTTAATGGAAAGCATTGAAATTTAGCAAGACATAATGGAAATAGGAAGGGACATGGCTTTCAAGCCTAAGCCCATTGTGCATTTTGAAGAACCATAAGAAGATAGTGGGAGGACTTTTATCATAGTGAAACCATGTGGATTTTGTAACCAAAGATTTCATTGCATGGATGTTGCTTTACTTCTTGTAAACATTTTTCATCCATTCTACCTTGGTGTAATGCTGAAAAAGTCAACCAAATGTTGTGTATGCAATGTCACATTTCATTCTAATTAGTGGACAAGTTGGGGATTTTGGGAACTAGATGAAAAATTGCGTGAACTTGCAAAGGAAATGAATCTTGACCAAACTCGGCAAGACATAATGACCAAGGCTAAAGAAGTTGCAACATGTGGACTTTAATTGAAACTAGAAGGTATAGATGTTCATTTCAGACTAACATGTTTTGTATTATAAATTCAAGTTTTTTCTTGTTGTGTTATGGCATATTTTCTTATGCTAACTTGAGTTCTTGGGCTGAATCCAACTTAAAAGTATTGGTTTCATGGTTGTAGGTGAAACAATAGAAGTAAAACAGACTGAATATGGTTCCACAAGCACCTTGGGGTTGCCATTTCACAAAGCACATAACAATAATAGTCGTTCATCAAGTACATTTGGTTTCTTGTCATTCTCAAAAGCATAGAAATTGACTCTTCCACTTTCCTCCCCCACTAAATCCACAAGTGCAAGTTCACCATACCTCATGCAATTTGAATTTTAGGTGAAGAGAAGGAGGTGAAATCTCTTTCTACATTTAAGTGAAAAAGAAAATTGTTGGAAAATCATGATGCAGACAAAATTATGACTTTTGATGTAGTGAGTGGCCATTAAGAAGATGGGGTGAAAGACTTAACCAAGGTTGTCATACCAATGGAATTAGGTACGGGCCTTACTTAATCCTAAGATCATGAGGTGCACTATAATTGACATACATGAATTTCTTATCTTTTGCATTGAAATCAACTTTGTACAATTTTGTAAATGGCTATTGCGTAGGTGTTGCTAACATGGCTAAAAAACCAAGATCACCCAAAAAGATAGCAAACTTGAAAACATCCTCACCAAAATCACCCTTACAAACAATGGACCTAAAGTCATCCTTTCCAAAGTTTGCTAAGAAGATAAAAATTGGAAAGGCTTCAAGTGGTGGTTAGAGCCCTCTGCAAACATGTGAAGAACCTGTCGTAGAGAAGACTAGCCATCATGAAATAGAAGTTGATGGAGCTAGACTTGTGAACATGTTCCCAAAGATGTGAAAATATCAACTCCAAAGTGGACATGCAGTCAATCATTGTCAAGCTTGAATTATTGGACAATTTGTTGTATGCAAATCTTGGAAATGGAAAAGTTGCACCAAGTTAGAAAGCCAATGTTGTAAAGTGTAACAAGCCACCAAAGGGTCGTGGTATAGGGTCTAGCAAAAAAGTAACCCGTAAGCAAAAGGAAGCTACTAACAAAAAAAGGAATGAATTATAGGTGAAGATCTTGAAAATGTTGGTCTATTGAATTGATGAATTGTTACATAACCCTTATTGGATGTTGCTTGAATGCCATTCCTAATCTAATTAGATGAAACAACTTTTCAAATTTCGGTTTATAGGTGATCATTGGAAATGAAGCTAAAATTGAGCCTTTGAAAAAATTAATGGCTACAAACAATTCATGTGTCTGAAGTCCTTTGTAAAGAGGATTTCACTTTTGGACTCCATTTATGTGTTTGCATTTTGCTCTTGAATAATTTAATTGAAGAAGGATTTTTGGATCACTTGGATGAGACTTATATGATGCACCCCCAAACTCCTAAAGAGATTCAAATTGTGAATCCAAAGGTGAAAACAACGGAAGGACATGGAGTTGGGGCACGCTCCATGGCTTGTAGCATTGGGGGGGTAGAAGGGCGTACTGGAGCTCTGGGATGGGGAATAGGACGAGTGACCAACAGGTCAATTATTCACATGGACCTACACAAACCAAACAAGTTGGTTAGTGCATAGATGGAACATTTTTAGTGCACGGACAAGCCACGGGCAAACACGGACTCACAAGACTCACCACAACTTGGACTTGGGGGCAGCCACCACCTTCCCCCTTGTAATATTCTCTATGCTTGGCCACAGGGCTAACACCCAAATGTCATTTTGTCTCGGGACTCCCAAGTTGGAGTCCCGAAATTCCTTAAAATGGGACTCTCGTGACTTTGGAAGTCCATAACTTTGTGTGCAGACCTTTGATTGAGGTGAGGTCAAAAGCAAAGTTGTAGTTTTCGTCGAAAGCTTTCTAATGGTATGTGGAAAGCCACTTGGACGCAAAGAAATCAAGGGAATTCGTGACTTTTAGTGGTCATGAGTCAAATTGACAATAATTGTTTTTGGTTTTTCTTTTGGCCATAACTTATGTTTTAAATTCCCAAATGGGTCATGCGATCCCATTTTAGACATCTATGTTCTAAGAACTTTCCAATGGTATAAAGAACTCTTCAATCCAGTGAGTTTCGACCCCCTGCAATTGCCATATGAAGTTTCAAGAGTCTATTGAGACTCCAATTTGCAAAGTGGGAGCTCACTTGGGAATGTGGGGGTTCATTCCCTCACACTTTCCTACACTCCCGGGAGCATGAAATGTGAAATTTGAGCTTCATTCTTGGTCCACACCTTTGCAATCCCTTGTCCTGGTTGTGAGCCCAAGGCTAGGGTTGCGGCATATATGTATGTTATTGATATAATGTTGTTTTAGTGACAAATGTTGATAATTCAATTGCTAATACATTGGTGTTTTGGTGATAGTTGCTACAAATGCTGATTTCCAATTAAGGTAGGAATTGTTATTTTACATTTGATATAAAGGGAATATTTTTTCAATAAGGAAATATTAGGACATTACTTGATGTAAAGGCAATTCCTTATTGAAATCCAAAATAAGTTCCACATGGCACTAAAGAAATTGTACTCCAAGTTGTTGACACAAATTAAGATTATTGAACACAATCATGTCTGAGTTTAGTGAAGTTCTTTATGTAGTCATATAATGTCTTGAATTGTCATTATTGAAATATGTATCTATTAAATTATACAAAGGATTTTTCCTTTTAAAGATGTGAGGATTTATAATGACTTAAAACTTGACCAATCCTAACAACAAGTTTAGATCAAAGATATAGAAGGCCTGCCCTTTGAATCACATTGAAATAACTTATCACATCTACATTGTGAATAAACATTGATTACATGGACTTTACCAAACCTATTACTTGCCATGCACATCCCCAAACCCTCTTCTCCCATCTCGTAGCAACTACGATTACGCTATGCAAATTCAAATAAGAGTTTAGACAGATCATGCATCTATGACATCAAGGTTGAGGTCTCAAGTTCAAGAGGTTCAACAAATTCTAATGGTGCCAGTGGCAATGGGATTGCACTATTTTTCAATCCTTGAACATTCAAAAACCCAATACTTTCCTTAAAGGCCTTGAAAGCTTGTAAAAGTTTAATCTTTTAATGAAAGATCTTAACATTTTTCTACACCAACAACAACAACAATGGTCTAGAATTCATAACCAAATGGAGGTGTGTAAAACAATACTAAAGGTCACATGCTTAAATAATGTTAAACCATACATAGATGCAATCAATTATTGACTATTTTTTTGTTGCCAAAACAATGTCTAAAAAATTTACAAAAATTGCATGATTTCAATGAAGGAAGTTTAGGACATTATGTAACCCTAAACATAATAACCTATACCTATACCAAAAATATAAAAAGTCCATGATTATGTTCATTAATTTGATCTAAGTCAGCAAGCCTATGAGCTTCAAGGTCTTGGTGGATAATGTTAATCACATCATATGTCAAATCATATGTGACATTAAAAACTTTAACATTATGGGCAGTAGGCAACATCTTGAACTTAGAAGCAATTATTAGATGAGAGAAAACAAAAGCAAGTGCTGAGTTTTTTAGTAGGATATATGACCTATTTCCTAGTCGTATTGTTTCATACCATATTCCTTGGATGACCTGATTTCTCGGGAACCACCCCAACCATCTTTAAATCCTTGTTGTATCATATGTAGACCTTTGTCACATAGTAGGATTCGAAAGTCTTCATTGTTAGAAGACTCACACCTAACTGCCACATTATTTCCTACATATGGACATCCTCTACCATTTGTTCACCCCCACAACCAAACTCTATTTCCTCATCATGATCATTAAAGGATCCTCAAAATTTTGCATGATTAGTGGGCTTCAATCTTATCAACTACCAAGGGAGCACAATGCACATGGCTTACTAGCATTCATGTATGGTCAAGAAAAATCATTTGACTAGGTCATTGAATCAACAAGTAATGGACATGACCAAATAAGAAAAATGCAATTGGTAGGTTGATAAAAATGTATCTGGTCACGTGGTAGCTCTACGATAGGATCTTGACATTAAACACAAAAGCAAGAGATGTCTCTGAATTCCACTAGTGTTGGATATCAACTTGTGATAAATCTGATTTAGTGAGCCTTTTGACTCCTTGTTACGATCGAACAATGAAATGGGCTACTTCTATCAACATCACCCTCTTTTACCTCCCAAAACATCTTGTTCACAATTCTTTTTACATTTGGGTGAGCTACATGGAACTTATTGCATTCTAATTACAAGAAAATAAGTATTTCTTTGGCATTCTAAATCTTCAACCCTTCAAGTTTTAGTTGCTCCTTGTGAAGCGTTTTTTTTAGCAAAACACTTTTACCACTACTTTGCCCTTGCCATGCTTGATGGTGAAATAATTCCAAACAATCTGACTTCCAAATGGACGTTGTTAACTAATATGAGCTTGTGATACCTCCCTAGGAAGTACCAAGCTTTAGCACTCTTGAATTGACTTGCACAACCATCACTCCAAACAACATGTTGCTTAAGATGTCACCCCTTGAACTTTAAGAACTATTAATGCAACCTAAAAACATGTTGGACAAACAATGTATTGTGTTCTTTTTTATCATATATGTACATAGTAGTGAACCTCCTTGAAAATTCTGGACATGTTTATAGTTGGGTCATAGTCAAGGTTGTGTTTGTAAGTAATGTGAACTAGGACTGTGATTTGAAAAGAGAACCAATGCATATCTTGGATTTCATTTTGGACCTTCATGGCATAGAAAAATCTATACATGAAACTATGGTGTCTTCTAATATGTGTTTCAAAAATCCCTTGAATTCTTTCTCTTGCCAATGAATTATGAAATTATGCACTAGAAACTTTGAAATACAAGGCTTCAAGTAATTAATCAATTGAACATGCTTACATCATTGTACATAACCTTCCTAATATTTTTGTCCTGCCCATCTATAGTCATGCCCACCACCTCATGGCCATTGCTACACCATTGCATTTTGTTGTTGGAATGCAACTCCCCTAGACAGACCTTTAGTAATTGGAGACCACACCTATGGCAATCACCCATAATGCATTCCCTTTTATGAAATTCATCATTTTCAACTTTGGGACATAATACTGAGCTCCATAATGAGGTCAAAGTGTTGTATGTCTTAAGGTGGGCAACACAACTGAAGTTAACTTATGTATTATTCAACTTAGGTCTGCACACATTCTCACAAAAACAAACACAATGATTGTGGACAATGTTTCCTACTACTTGCATAGTGTTGAAGCCAAGTTTGAGCTCATTGAGTTTAGTATGGTATTGACAAGTGCAAGTATTCCATTCCTTTAGCCTTTTGACAAACCACGGTTTCAAGTTTTGAAACTTTGAAAGCATCACCAAGACTTTTGGATGTTTCAATTTGAATGCCTAAAGAACTTTAATTACCAACTAAAAACACAAGTGTAAGTATGTATGCCACATGAAAAATTATTGTTCCACATTTAAACTTGAGCTTATCAAAGCAACCATTGAATTTGTCAGATCTTATTTACTCATTGCCCATGAAACTTGTTAGCCCTTAAACACATCCAAGTATGTGTAAATTGGCTAGGCTTGGTCCTTGTACAACAATTGGTCACATGATCTTCAATAGTTCATGAAACAAATGAAGCTGCAAGAACATCAATAGGATACTTAGTCATTCAACGTGGTTGAATTTATTTTACAAAGGATGAACAAAAAGCACCCAAAGAAAATTGACTAAAAAATTAAGGATAGAAAAAAAAAAACTAAGTGTGCAAAGTATGGTCCTTACAAAGGAGTTGTTGTACTTGTTTAGGTCAATCAAAAAGCAACAATTATAAAGTTGGTAAGGTCTAGGTCCTTGTTAAGCATTTGGCAAGGTCAATTTTTACGATGAAACAAGTTGGAGGAATTGCAAACACATGTAATTTAATGAACAGAATCACTGCATTTTTTATAGAACAACTAGATTTATGTTCATGAAAAAACATTTTAAATAACCAAAGCTTGAACTCAATAGGCACCATACTGATTTTAATAACATATTGGTTAAGAAAAATCTTAACCTCCAAAAGAATAGTGCATAAGAAAAAAATTTATAAGAAAATTGGTAATGTCCAGGTCCTTATTTAGGGCAGTTAGCTACAAGGTCATATTCAATAGGTTCAATTACAACAATTTAACAAATGGTATTTCATCAAAATACTTTCAATGCAAACCTTTCATTTTTTAGGGTTGATCATAAACACCAATGATAATGCAAATTCATTAAAGGATACTTAATCCATCGAATAAACCCATTTAGTTTTTTTCAATATATATCCTTGTCCATTCATATTAATTAAGGTAAAATTTGACCTTCAATTATAACAAAAAAATAGGTTTGTAAGATCAAGTTTCTTTCAATGCAAAAACTGCATTTTGAGGGATGATCATAAAACACCCATGACAAAGCAAGTTCACTGAAACATCTTAAATATAATGAATGCCCCCACTCAGCTCTTTTCAATATTGTTGGATCCATCCATTTGTGTTGATGACTTCAAACACCTTAAACCAAAAAGTTGTAAATCAAAAACCCACTTATGAGAACAAAGTGGTGAATTTGAACATACATGCTTGTTGCATCTATTTGGGTCTATAATCAAGTTTGAAGTAAATCAAGCTGAATAAAAACTTGGTAGTGCATGAGAAAAAATAAAGAATAATTGATAAGGATCAAGCCCTTGTATAAGGGACTTGGTAAGGTCACTGACTTTCAATTATACCAAAGTAATTGGTATAATTGACCAAGGTTTTTTCGATGTAAAAACTGCATTTTTCAGGGCTAGTCATAAAGCACCCATGATCAAGCAAACTCATTGAAACATACTAAATCCCAATGAACATGAACCCATTTAGCTTTTAATTTCCATATTGTTGTCCATTTCTCTTGATGACTTCAAACATTTTAAACAAAAAAATTGCAAACCAAAAACCAACTTGTAAGAACATTGAAACATGATCAATGTAATATACTTTCAAATAGGTTACATTTTATACTCAAGTTTAAAGACTTGTAAATTCAACTCAACCTTAAAAACAATAATCAACACTTGAAAAAATTAGTTAGCTCAATTGGTAAGGTGTAAGTCCTTGTACAAGGTAGTTTGGTAATGTCAAATTTGAGTTTCAATTATACACAAAAAATTGGTACTTGACTAAGGTCCTTTCAATGCAAAAACTACCTTTTTCAATGTTGTTATAAAACATCATGAAAGAAAATTCAGTGAAACATATTAAATCCAAATGAACATGAACCCACTTAGTTCTTTTCCATACTATTGTATTTTTGTGTTCATGACTTCAAGAAACTTCAACAAAAGAACTATGCAATGCAGAAACCAATTTGTTCAAATACAACAAAAGGAATTGGTATTTGATCAAGGTCTAAGCTTCAATGGAGAAATTGTATTTTTCAATGATGGCCATAGAACACCTGGATGATGAAACAAATTCAATGAAACATACTTAATCCAATGAATGAAAAACCCATTTAGCTTTTTTCAATACCACTAGATTAATGATCCATTTGTGTTGATGATTTTAGTTTAAATGAAAAAAACTACTAAATAGCAAGGAATCTATGTTCAAATTGACCACTTTGTTCTTATAAGTTGGTTTTTGAGCAAAATGGTCAATTTGAACATAGATTCCTTGCTACATTTGCTTGGGTTTATAATTAACATTAAATTTAATTTAATTCATTTGAACAAAACTTGGTAGTGTGTGGAAAAAAAAAGAAGAGAAATATTAAAGTCTTAAGTCCTTGTATAAAGCACTTGGTGAGGTCACTAACTTTGAATTACAACAAAGTAGTTGTTACAAGTGATCAAGGTCCTTTCAATGCAAACATTGCATTTTCTAGATACATGATCATGAAGCACCCAAAGTAAATTGATTCAAAGATTGAAATCAATGAATAAAACAACTTAGCTTTTAAGTTGTTAGATCTTTGAAGGTGTACTTGAAAAATCTCAAATAATTACTCAAGCACCCACATGTGTCAGAACAAAACCACTTAACATGGTGCATTTTTAGGCCACAATATATCCAAAGCTTGAAATGACTTATGAATTATAAAGCTCAACTTAGAATAATATCATTTATATTCTAGTTGCTCCTTTCAAAAGGGTTATTGCATCTTATTAGGAATAATTAAAAAAACATTGGAAAACAATTTGACTCAATCACCCAATTGAAATAAGAAAACCACTTAACTTTGCATAGTTGCTAGATTGTTGAGTGTTGCTAAATCACCTATTTAGCAATCACTTAAAAACACACAAGTGTAAAAATATAACCACTTGGTCTTTTCAAAATAGAATGGAAGCACCTAAAACAATGATCATAACCTCTCACTACTAGAATTCTTTTCTTTTTTACTAAAAACTTTGGTAAAAAGACCCATTTTGGATAGGTGTAAAAAAAAACCTCCTAGTCATTTTGGACAAGTCGTTTTGAACCTATCCATTGTGACCGGGCCATGTACTTTTTAACCAAGCTTAAGTTGACATTTTTGACTAGTCGTTTTGATTGGTACTTTTGACTAGTCAATATAACAATCAAATGATTTTTTGACTGGTTAAACACCATTTTGATTAAGCAAATGCAATGTGGCATTTAAATAGTGGCCACTCAAGTTAACCCACGTGGCATTTAAACATTTGGCCACCTAGGCTATGCCACATGGCATTTAAACATTGGCCATGAGGTTATGCCACGTTGCATTTGAACATTGGCAACTAAATTATGCCACATGGCATTTGAACATTGGCAACTAAGTTATGCCACGTGGCATTTGAACATTGGCAATTAGGTTATGCCATGTGGCATTTAAACATTTTCCATTAAGTTATGCCATGTGGCATTTAAACATTGGCCATTATGCTATGCCATGATAGAACCTAAATAACCTAGGTTAAACTTAAAATTAGATACCCATTCCTAAGGTCCTTATATTTGGGACCTTATAACCTAAATTCCTAGGCCTAGGTCTAGGAGCCTATAACTAGCAACTAGGTGTAGAAGCCTAAAGTAGGCTAGGGCAACCTAAGCTATGACCTTTATTAAGCTTAAATGTACACCACCTAGATTAAACCTACACCTAGATGACCTAAGTAGGAAAATCCTATTTCATTTTGAATTTGGCCATCAAGGTTGAACCTTTTCAATTGGTTCATCCCAAGTGGGCTTCCTTTTAAAAACATTTCTTATGTCTTAAATGCTTATGGTGCATCTATTTATATTGCACATCATTTGGAAAAGATGACAAACAATATGGAACAAACTTTTGGGAGGGAGAAACATTTTCATGTTCACACATACTAGAGCTTTTTAGTTCACACAACATTATTCCTAAATAACTATGTAAGATACACAAATTAAGTAAATAAATAAATAAACAGGTAGGTAAATATTTATGTTAATTAAGTTAAAACAAAAAATAGTAATAGTTAATGTCTAGTTATTTAGTTATAATTAATAATTACAACCATATTATAAATCCTTGAATTATATAATTTATATAAGATTGTTATAATGTACTATATTGTTGATTGATAATTACAACCAAATTATAACTAATCCTTACAAATTTGACCTAATTCATTATATATTATCAACAATGTATTTGTGATAATTAATAATTAAATATTTAATTACATATTTATTCCTATATTTTAGGTAAATAACTAGTTAACCAACTAATAATTTATCATAAGTATATAAAGGGCTTACCTTAGTTTATATAACTAGGTTATTTATAGGTTAAAATATAGGTAAATATGTGGAGTATAGGTAGGGTATGTATAGATAAATACACATACATATAAACTAATTATATTTAGGTTATTTACTCACATACTTACATTACATAAGTTAAATAGGTGGTTAATTTAACCTAGGAAAAAATAATTATGGCAAAACTAATAATTGGTAAATAATGTTTAAACCAAGCATAACTAAAAACATTATGGAGAAATTAATAATTATTAAACTAATAATGGCTAAACCAACAAAAAATTTAAAATAATTATGGAAAAAATAACCATGATTAAATTAATTATGGTTCAATTAACCATATCTAAATAAATATGGTGAAATTAACCATGAAAGTTAATATGGTTAAACTAACCAGTGATAAAATTTTATGGCTAAACCAACCATGGGTAAATTAATTATGGCTAAAATAAAGATGAACGAAAAAATATGTCTAAAATCAAATGGTTAAAATACTTATGGAGAAATAAATTATGGCTAAACTAAAAATGTTAAACTAACAATGAATGAATTTGGTTAGATTAATTACTAATACAGTTAATATGGCTAAATTAACTAATGAATATATTTTATGGCGAAAATGATTATGAAAAAATTAATTTTGGTTAAAATAAACATAAATAAAATAATTATGGCTAAAATCAAAATGGTTTAAATATTTATGGCAAAATAAGCATGGGTAAACTAAAAATGGTCAAACTAACCATGAATAAATAAATTTGGTTAAACTAACTAATGAATAAATATTTTATGGCAAAACCAACTATGCAAAAACTAATTATGGCTAAAAAAAATATGAATGGAATAATTATGGCTAAAATAAAAATGGTAAAACTAACCATGAGTAAATAAATTTGGCTAAATTAATCACTAATAGAATTAATATGGCTAAATGAAATATGGAATAAATATTTTATGGAAAAACCAATTATGGATAAAATCAAAATGACTAAAATAATTATGGAAAAATTAAACACGACTAAATTACAAATGGTTAAACTAGCCATGAATAAATAAATTTGGCTGAACTAACCATTAACATAATTAATATGGCTAAATTAACTAATGAAGAAATATTTTATGGCAAAAACAATTATGCAAAAACTAATTATGGCTAAAATAATATGAAAAAATAATTATGAATTAAACCAAAAATTAAATATTTATCAAAAAATTAAACATGGCTGAATTAAAATTGGTTAAACTAACCATGAATAAATAAATTTGGCTATAATAACCACTAATAAAGTTAATATGGTTAAACTAACTAATGAAGAAATATTTTATGGAAAACCAATTATGCAAAATTGACTATGATTAAAATAAACATGAATGAAATAATTATGGCTAAAATCAAAATGGTTAAAATAATTACGGCAAAACCAACCGTGGTTGAACTACTAACCATGATTAAAATGAATTTGGCTAAAATAAACGTGAATGAAATAATTATGGCTAAAATCAAAATGGTTAAAATAATTACGGCAAAACCAACTGTGGTTGAACTACTAACCATGATTAAAATGAATTTGGCTAAAATAAACGTGAATGAAATAATTATGGCTAAAATCAAAATGGTTAAAATAATTACGACAAAACCAACCATGGTTAAACTACTAACCAGGAATAAAATGAATTTGGCTAAAATAAATGTGAATGAAATAATTATGGCTAAAATCAAAATGGTTAAAATAATTATGGCAAAACCAACCATGGTTCAACTACTAACCATGAGTGAAATGAATTTGGCTAAAATAAACGTGAATGAAATAATTATGGCTAAAATCAAAATGGTTAAAATAATTATGGCAAAACAACCATGGTTAAACTACTAACCATCAGTAAAATGAATTCCGCTAAAATAAATGTGAGTGAAATAATTATGGCTAAAATAAAAGTGTTAAAAATAGTTATGGTAAAACCAACCATGGCTAAATTAACAATAGTTTCAAATAATTATGGGTCTATTGATTATGGTTAAATTTATTAGGGTAAAATAATAATATGTTAAAAATTAATATAACTAATTTAGTTATGCTTATAGTAATTGTGGTTAAATTCATTGTGGCAAAACCATCAATGGCCAAATTAGTAATGGTTAAATTAATTATGTAAAAATAATTATCATGGCTAAACTTATTAACATTAAACCATTTATTGTTAAATTGACCAAGGTTAGATTGATTATTTTTAGTTTTAATTTTAATTAATTTTTTCGTAGGTAGTTGAGTCACAATTAATTTCAATATAGTCAAATTAACCATATTTAGATAAACCAGATATACAATTAATTTAATCATAATTAATTTGGTCATGATTCTTTTAGTTATGATTAGCTAACTTTTACATTTTCCAACTTTTTTTAATTGGTCAAACATAGGCAAAATGTTAAATGTAATCCCAAGATAGCCAATTAATATTAGAATTTGTAATTGGCCCTTTTGACTAAGCCATTGGCCAATTTGACTAGGCCTATTTAGTTAATTTTATTGATTAAAACACTTGCCAATTTGACCAGATTGGGTGGTCTTATTGAGTAAGCCATTAACCAATTTAACTAGGTGATATTTTAAAGTTCAATTTGATTAGATGTCCAATTTGACTAATTGTCAGATCGGTCGCTCTAGTCAAATTGATTAATAAAAAAATACCCATTGCCATTTAAGTCGTTGGCCTCTAGTAAAAAAGACCTATCTAGTCAACTTAGTCGGTTTGAAAAAATAGGAATTCTAGTAATGTTGCAAATCACATTCTCCTTGAATGATTCAATAAGCATTCAAAATAAATCAGTACATGGGCATTTTCCAAGCACATTCTTCTTTGTCAAGGTATATCAAGCACCTCAAGCACCCACATTAAGCACTTGGACCTTCTAGAATGTATTTATGCTTGGATGGGTCCATCATAAGAAAAGGTCCATGAATCACCTAAATGAACAAGCAATCCAATAAATCTTTGGAGACCTTTTCAAAGCACATTCTCGTTTTGTCAAGGTTTTGTAAGCACCCACATCAAACACTTCAACCTTCTCATAGCACTTCTTACTTCCATACATTATTTGACAACACAAATAAATCATTTGTTTTAACAAGCATAAACTAAATCATTAGGAGCCTTTTCAAAACACTTGTTGCTTTTGAAGGTTTCACAAGCTCACCATAATATTGAATACATCGTTATCAAATTAAGGCATACTTTTGGCAAGTTAGTGCAAGCACAAGCTCATTAATCATCTAGTGCTTGATTAGCATGTAAGTTTAAGAAAGGAATCATGAAATGGAACATCAAATCTTAGGGCTCCTAAACACTTGCTTCAAATATCCAAGTCGTCTGGGTGTTCAAAAAAATGAAACAAAAATCATGTTCATCAACGAATCTAGAAGGTGATTGAACAACTTTGACAACATTGAAAGGAACATCCAAAATGGAAACCAAAAAAATTGACACACAACTATTGTAAAACATTGTCAAATGTGAGTGATTTCAAGAAAGAACCCGAGATACTTGCAGGTAGTGCACTAAATGCATTTCGAATTGAATTGTTGAGACTTGCAACTTGACAATGTCTTTATGATTTGGAGAGACTATCATTTTTTATTTCCATTAATTTATCACAAGTTCAATAGAATGAGCAGACAAAACATTTGATCTTTTTGTGTGTTTGAAGTCCGTCCAAAAACATTCCTTGATGTTTCCAACAACATGTGGTTTTCAACATCTTTCTTGATGTTTCTCTTGTTAACTCCCAAAACCTTCATTGTTTTTCGACTACTCCCTACTAACTAAAAGGATGCCAAAAAACAAATAATATCCTTGGATAGTACTAGGTTAGAGGATTGGTGGCCTACCACATGATTTAGTTTGGATTTGAAGTTTTCAATCAGTTGAAGATTTTGTTTTAGTCTTTTGATATCATGTAGATAAGGTTAGAATGTCATGGCCCACAACCTTCTCCATAATCACATTTTGCGTATTAACATCATACTCTTTTAAGAAATCGACAATAAACATGGCTAAGGTCCTTGCAACATTGCAGGTGGATCTACGAGCCTATTTTGCAATAACACTCTTGATTGAAAAAGGCATTTTAGATGCATTCCATAAGAGTTGTCTTCTTTGACGTGGTTATTTTTCAGTAAGCAATTGAGCTTGGTGAAGCTTATTGACGCGCTCCCAAGTTCCTAGTTAGACCCAAGATAGGTCTAAGTTATTCAAACTGTGGAATTGTGAAGAACTTGGGGCATGCTCCCAGCTTTCAACACTAAAAGGGGTAGAGGGGCGTGCTGAAGCTCCGGGATGGGACTAGGAAGAGTGACAAGCTTTTAATTACTCATTCGAATCTGCATCAAACCAACTAACAAGTTGGTTAGTTCACTTTCTGGAGCACTTTCAGTGTTAGGACAAGCTATGGGCGACCCTGGACTCATAAGATTCACCACGGCCCGAACTCGGGGAAAGCCACCACCTTCCCCCATATAATATTCCTTCTGCCTCTCCGCAGCACCTACATCCGAATAGTTTTTTATCCCATGACTCCCAAGGAGGAGTCCCAAAACTGTCCCGGTTTGGACTCCGGAGACTTTGCAAGGTCATAACTTTTTGCTCAGACCTTTGATTGGGATGAGGTCTAAAGAAAACTTGTAGCTTTCCTTGAGAGCTTTCCAATGGCATGTCGCACTCCACCTGCACACACCAGGGTCGGGTTGATTCCCGACTTTTAGTGGTTGGGAGTCAAACTGCTAATTTTACTCTCGGCCTTTCTTTTGCCATAACTTGTGTTATAGATATCTAAATGGCCCATGCGAGCCCATTTTCGACATCTAAAATTCGATAACTTTCCAATGATATAAAAAATACCCCAATGTGAGGTGTTTTTGACCCTTGCGATCGAACTTTGAAGTTTCAAGAGTCTTGAAGGATTTTCAAGTCCCCATTTTGGGAGTGTGAGTGTCATCCTCACACTCTTCCAAAAGTGGGGTTGCGACATTTATGATCGTGTTGCCAAACATGCTTGTATTTTCGTTTTTTGGTCTTTGAGCCAAAATTATAGGATCTTCCTCATCTTTAGTATCATCTAACTGCTCATTTCCTTTAAACCCTTCAACACAAACATTATTTGCACACCTTTCACCTCCAACATTATGTACACTTTGTACAGGCTCAATCAACTGGATTCGATGATGGGGTGCATATTTTTGTTTAATTTTCAAGTTCCCAATCACACAAAATGTTTATATGTGCTTTAAACTAGTCTATATCTAAAGCAAATGAGGTTACATTTCAACAACATTTTAAACTACAAAACTTCTATCGTAAGTCGGTTAATATTTATTTGAATCTTGTACATGTAGCAACCTCCATGATGCTAAGCAAACATCCATGGTGGGATTTTGATATGCAATTTTGATTCTTCAAATGTGTGCGTGTGACAATCAGCGATGTGAAAGTTCAACCTTGGATGTTCCATGGTGGGCTTGTGCAAGTTGCAAGAAGAATGATGGTGACCATAGAGTTGAGACATGTAAAACAAAACAATAACAAGTTCACAGTAATTAAAACTAGGTGTTAATTTAAACATCACTACAATGATGACCCTTGGTCGAAATGTTGATACCCACAATCATCCATTTTCAATGAAATAAATGGATGATTCTTGGTATCCATCCACATACTTCCACAACAATATTGAGTTTTGTTAACAATATGTCATTTCAAAAATTTCCTCACATAATTAGACCATTTTAGAAGCTTTAATATTATTTGAATTCTTAAATAATGTTTAAGACCTTAATTGTCGCAACCCTAGCTTTGGGCTCACGACCAAGGCAAGGGGTTGCAAGGTTGTGGGAGTCAAGAGGAAAGAAGCCCGGGAGTCAAAAGGAAGGAAGCCCGGGAGCAAAGGCAAAGGCATTGGAAGGGTGCGGGCCAAGAGGAGGAAGCTCGGGAGTCATCACATACTCCCGGGAGTCTAAGGAAGTGCGAGGGAGTGTGAGGGAGTGAGCACTCACACTCCCAAGGCAACTCCCATTTTGGGAGAGGGAGTCCTGGTGGACTCCTGAAACTTCAGAGTGCGAGTTGAAGGGTCAAATCTCAATGGATTGTTGCGCTCTTAGTACCGTTGGAAAGCTCTTGAAACGTAGATGTCTAAAATGGGCTCGCATTGCTCATTTGGACATCTAAAGGCAAGTTATGGGCAAGAGAAGGGCCGGGAGTCAAACTGGCAGTTTGACTCCCGACCACTAAAAGTCGGGAATCGAGCTCTTCTCAACATCCGATTTGAGAGTGCGACACGGCGTTGGAAAGCTCTCGACGAGTGCTACAACTTTGCTTCAGACCGCGTCGCGATCAAACTCTGAAGTCGGGAGATATCGGCGTCCAAAGTCCCGGGACTCCAACTCGGGACAATTTCGGGACTCCCACGCGGGAGTCCCGGGAAAAATAGCCATTTGGATGCCACCTCCGTGGAGAGCTGCAGAGTATACTATAAGGGGGAAGGTGGTGGCTTCCCCCAAGTCCGGGCCGTGGTGAGTCTTGTGTGTCCGTGTTGCCCGTGGCTCGTCCTAGCACCAAAGGTGCTCCACCTATGCACTAACCACTTTGTGTGGGTTGTGTGCAGGCCCGTGTGAGTGAATAAGCTTGTCAATTCTTCCTAGTCCCATCCCGGAGCTCCAACACGCCCCTCTACCCCTCCAAGTGTTGTGAGCTAGGGAGCGACTCCAAGTTCCAACTCCTTCCGCATTGCCGCATACTTGGACCCTCAAGTGGGTCTACAAAGAACTTGAGAGCGCGCCATTAATGAAACATTATATATTTAGTATATATTGCATAATTTTTTGTTTGACACATCGTTAATTTTGTAGAACAAATTATCCATAAATATTTTAAAGCATACATAACCCATCAAAATTTCATGAAAATGCAATCTTGCCCTTCCTAAAAATGTAATAAACATTTCATGTTTAAGGAAGTTTTCCAAATTATGTACTTTTGAGGGTCAAAACACATTCAAAGGTGTGCAGCCAAATCTGGATGAATTTAAAAAATATTTTCATTTGGAGGCTTTCATAATCATCAAATTATGGAATTTTCCAAAATTGGAGAAATGATTGAATAATTTCACATAGAATAAAGGACTTGTAAATTGTTTTTTGCCTTAATCAACATTAGATTGCATATTACTTATTTTACAATAAATGACCAATGAAATTATCAAAAATTACACCCCAAAAAATGAGGTGAAAATTCACAAGTGTAAAAAAAATTGTAATTTATTCCATGATGTTTCAATGCTTATAATTTTGTAATAATTGTTCAAAGTCACAAGGTCCAAGATTTTTGGCATGTCCACGTAGTCCTTGGCTCCTTTTATCATGATTACACTCACATTCCTTAAAACTGCATTTTTATACATTTGAAAGATCACAAGGGAAGAATAATAGTTTGGATTGTCATAATGTTTTTGGGAATATTTTCCATTAATTGCAAAGTTTACATGCTCAAAACTTGATAGAAATTAAAAATATTTTTGCATGTTCAAAACACTCAAATTTCAAGAGTGGATAATTCTTATTTTGATCAAATGTCTTTTTTTTTATACCAAATGTGCATACCATTCTTTTTGAAAATTGGAAAGGATTTTAACATTGATGATTGAAAGGGAAAAAAAACTTGAATTGATGAATTTTTTTTTAAGAACCCATTTGAACAAATTTGGATCAAAAACTTGTGTTTTTGACCTTGAAAATTATGGATTTTGAATATTTAGTTTTAACAAAAATTGTTCATATATACATGTGATAGAAGGTATGAATGTATAATATACATGATATAAAATCAATTTATATGTATTTATATAAAATGCAATGTTAAATGGGGTATTTGAAATACAAAATTTAAGTTATAAACCAACATAGAAATGACATGTGTCATGTGCAATCCTTGGAAAAGGACTTTTACCTTGATGCTCTTGGCTCCTTTGACTATGATTTCACCCCATAAAAAAAATTCACATTGAAAAAAACTATATTATTAGGTGATTTTTCATTTTAAATCGAAGATAAACATAATTTATGTAATATAAGGTGAATGCACACTAAGGTGGATCACTTTTTGAGTCATGGTGCCCATTTTGGTAGAGTGCATTTTTTTTGACACCTTTAACGAATAAGAAAACTTATCAAATTGAAAAATTGAAAAAAATTATACATTAACAATTTGATTATGAGAATACTATGTAATTATTTTTCAATAAAAATACACCCACTTTTCATAATGGACTTTTGAAATACAAGAAAATGGACTGGTTGATAGACTTGAATGGTAGAAAATAAAAAGGTTCATATTGAATTCCATTCCAAATTATCCATATAATGATTCAATATATAGTGTAACATCAAATAATAAACTTTTGTGTGAAAGTTTATTATTTTCAAAAATCATAGTCAAATTCTAATCAAGGGCTTTTGAATGGTCAAACTTGAACCATGTTTTCATAAGTCTTTAACATAGTTTTTTTTTTCCCTTAAATTTCATTTTTTTTTCCCCTAGAGGTGTATATATTTGAAATATGTAGGTGGGCTCTTATTAATATGAATTTTATTGCTTTTGATACATGGAATTTATTACCATTGAACCCATGATACTAAAAAAATTCAAAAATTTAACACTATAAAAAAAACTTTTGTGAACTTTTGTTTTTTCAAAAATGAGCCACCTTAGAATACATATGTGCCCCATACATCTATCTAGTTTGGGAGAAATTATTTGGTATGTGAAAATCACACTAGTGCTTTGTAAGAAAAAAAGACTTTAACCTTGGACTAGGTCGTTCTTTATATCATGAATGTACCCATTTGAACATTTGTCCATTTTTAGTAATGATTAATAATGATGTATCAAAATCAATATGTAATCTACAATTTGTTAAATATAGTTGACACATTCATTGTGTTAATTGATCCGTGAACTAATGAAATGTTGTATTTATCTTAGATTATTGGTTATTGTTTAAATGAATGATTTTTATTGACCAACTTGTATCACACAACCCATGGGTTTTGCCACCCATAGTTAAGCAATATTCTAAAAGGTGAAGACAATCACACATACAATAGATATTTGATTGGATGATCTTTGTTAGTATAAATAAAAAGTAATTATAAAATATTAACTTTAAACTTTAAAATATCTTTCACTTCAACCATCAATGTGAAATTTTTTCCATTGATTATTATGATTTGAATAATCACATGTTTAATATGCATTTAAGTAGATTTTGAAAAATACAAATAAATGCATTTGTAAATGTCTATTCTTACAAAATAGGTCAAATGTAGATGAAGTCCATTGAATGTATTTCAAAAACTAATGGTGTGAGCTTGTAACTTATGTACTTGTAGCTTTTATTTAAATTATACCCATAACATGTATGAAATTTTTAACATACAAGAATATGTTTGAACACAACATTTACTAGCTAGTTTGAAACCTATGCTTATTATATGTATTTTTTTATGTCATTATTCTTCAAATTCTGTATTCAACTTATCAAAGACCCATTGGAAGGTAACCTATTCAGAGGTTTGATTTTCTTTGACATGCTTTAATGTAAAAACTGTATACGTTTTGAGCTTGAATTTTGAAAGATTACTGTATGTTACCCTAAGATTAGGGTCGGTTTCCATGTCTAATCAGCCACTATCCGAGTGCATTGAATTGGGTCAAATTATGGGTGGAAAGGCTCTCTATGATCATCTCACTATTCTCAATTAACTTTGAATGAACCGACACCTGGCAGTTTGAGGTGAAGAGAGTTAATGTGATCTGGACCAAGTGGACTGGGACAACCAGCTTTTGATGTAATGTGGCTGGCATTTGTGAGTCTGACGAGCACTGTCTCCAGATCTGGAGGCTGGGTTCTCTAACTTCTTGCATAAAAACCCTGTCTATTGGGTGGGGAAAGTACAAATAGTGTGCCAGTGGGCAGTCGTGAAAACGTGCCCTTCATATGATTAGACCTTAAGGCAAAAACTTGAGTGTAAATTATCGAATACTGTCATGGGAACTGTCACGCATTTGATGGAAACAACGTAAGCAAAGGACCATAATTTATCATGGTGCCTAGATTTCCGGGCGTGTCTATTAACATTATTAATATGTTCTTCATGTAGTGACAAAGAACAGGAGTTACCATTAGATACCAAATTTTGAAGCACCTTACTTTCCGGGCGATGCAAGTTGCAATCAACTTATTACTATCGACAAGGTGCTATAATTTCTAAAAGAAGTTCTGCCAGTTTATTACGACTAATTTAGCTTTCTTTCCTCCCTATATATGGCCCTTCTTGCTTAGCCTTCTCCCTCATAGCAATTACAATCATCCCTTCTCCTTTCTCCCTTTCCATGCTAGTAATGACTCACGATTCATCTTTGCTCCCACCCAGATCCTGCCGGTCTGTACCTCCTCCGCAATTTTCTCTCATTCATCTGCCTTCAACTTGTTGTTTGCTTTTGGTATGCAGGTCTCGATGTACGCAAGTTTGGAAGGCAGGGTACGACGTTTCCAGCCAGAGGCTGTGTTTGAAAGAACTACCCATGAGTTCTTAACATCGCTCCATTTGGATGCGATCTGAAGTGTTTCGTCAATTCTCAAGCCGGCTGCCATCACGCCGTCGTCCCAGCCGTCCTGCTCGTTGGCAAGTAATTCTCATCGGAGGTCCCTTCAGTTCAATAGTGGATCATAGAGGGATGTACAGCTGCTGACTCAAACATCCGACTGCCCTGTTGAGGACCTATCCTAACAGGGTATCCGCTTGTTTGATGCGGGAGGTGACCATCCTGTGTATATTTCCTCTCTTGGACTGAAGGGAGCTCCCGTTCGTTTTACTGTCGATCTCTCCACCCTTTGCTTGACAACGCATTCTTTTTTCTCGCCTCTTGTTTGGAGTATGCTTGCAAGTAGGGTAGGTACTAGGTTCCATGCCTCCAACATGTAGAACTTACCCTGCTTGTTTGTCTTTTTGTTCCAGATTCCAAGGAGGTGGTGATGATCTAGATCACCTCTCATGTTTTCAAAGTCTTGAGAGATTTGGTCCTCCATGTCCAAACTGAAAAATCCCGAAAAAGCTGTCACTTCTTGCTGAACATGTGATTCTTGCACTCAAGACAGGGCATGCACTGGATGGCGTGTAATCGAGTTTGTGTCTCTCAATTACGTTGAAGATCCATAATCAACGTTCTTGACACACAGTACAGGAACACGAAGACGTCTGGTAGTGACACGGTTGTCAGACAACAGGCGGAGGTAGATGTCTGGTAGGTAGGGCTGTGCTACCTATTTCAAACACGTCTGCTGATGCTTGCTTGCTTGCTGTTGCTCTCCTTTTGCATGGCAACTCAGCGTGACTAACTCAGTATCTAATTGGCAGAGGTGCTGGTCGCCTGCATGTCGAGACCAACATAGTTGTGTATGCATCGCTAATATGTTCTACTCTCATTCCCAACTAGTGCTGACCGTGTTTGAACTAGGTAGCACATCAGTATTTAGAACGGTTTTTTCCTATTCTGTAACCGTGACACTCGAGGGGATGATACCAACACGTACAGAGGTTTCTGGAAGCGTACTATGTAGTCGGTAAGTATGTACCTGGGACTCCCAGAGTACTATCCAGTCAACAAGTTTCTGAAATGAAGGAAGACGAAGTTTTTGTTAGATAGCGATAAGAAGGTTTCCATATTGCGCTGATAGTGAAAGTACCCCCCGCGGGTCAACAAAATGACCTTTTCTGTTCACCTCTAAAAGCCTCTTATTCACACCATATTTTTATTTTGCTGTGTATAAATTGGAGTGTACTTCTCCATTCATAAATTGAGGGTTCAAAGAAGGTTATCAGCAACGCTGTCTTTGCCACTTTCGTCCTTAAAGCCCACACGATGAAGTTGTCGTTATGGAATGCTACCAGCGGAAATTTGTTGTTTCTGTATTATTTTACATAAAGAAAAAAATGTTTTGAGGCCTACTTTTACTACAAAGTGAGCAGTTCCACTGAGTGTATGACTGTAGCAATCAGATCTGATTGTGGTCAGCCTGCAACGACTACCGCAGTTTCAGGATCACCACATCAGTTCCAACTGCGATGTGACGACGTATCACACTTTCGACCAACCTTAAAAAGTTTTGAGTCAGCATCAAGTGTGAAAATATATTTAAATCGAAGTTTGTGACAATAAAGTTGTCCTTGAGTTCTCCTAGTTTACCATCTCTCAGTGACAAACTTAATATTCAGTGTGAGTAGAGCTATTAAAATTCATAATGACTGTTGTTTGCCCCAACTGAAACGTGCTGATATAAGAGTATACGTTCTGGTAACGTAGTGTAATCAAGCCTTTCACGAAAATGAATATCTTATTTTGCGAGTATATAGTCTCATTGAGGTCCTTCTTCCGTAACCACCCATGAAATTCGTTCTTTAATCTGTGTCCAAAAAAAGATTTGTTTCTACACATACTTTTTCACGAAATATTGGATTGGGCAGACTGTTGTTTACAAATCATGTAAAGAACATGATACTGTTCTATAGTCAGCTCCCACAACTGAAGTTATATTGACCACAAATTAATTATTCTCGAATATGTGGTATATATTCTCACATGTACGTTGAGGTGTTTTACATAATGGAAGACAGAATCAGCCTCATACTTGCTCCGGGTTACTCCTTAGAGCCCCTTATCGCACCCATCTTAAGTAAAACCTAGAAATCAAGCCTTTCACGTCCGACCTAACCTATGCATTGAGCGCCTTACTCTCACGAGCGAATTCACAAACTGCTTTCTGCTTATATGCCATCTCTTGCAACACAAATCTATTTTTTTTAAGGGATTCAGTTCAGGTCCAAAGCTTTCTAGAGAGCTTTGAATTGTTTGGACACTATGCCGAGTGACTAACTAATGTATGTGTACGTGGTGTTGCAACATTTGGGTTTGTTTCAAGTCTTACAATTATTAGGAGGTGACATTGTGGGTTATTCTCACTGATAAGAGCTATTATCTTACTTTTTCATTCCATGATCATTGGAGACCTGCTAAATCATTGCAGACTTGCAATTGAGTCACCGTGACCTCTAGTTGAACTTGACATCATGTCTACTAGTTTGGTCTCTTTCCATTAAGTTGCCTTGATCACAATTAAACATGGCAGTACACTCTGATCATAGCAGCCTAAGGGAAAACTACTGAAACTGAGTCCCGTTTCTTGCTGCCTGGACATGCAGTTTCTGCTGGTAAGTTGCAATTGGGATGGAAATATGTGGATAGGCACTTTCCTTTGGAGAATTGCAACTGGACTGGAAAAATAAGGATAGCCACTTCCTGGCGGAGAGTTGCAACTGGACTGAAAATTGTACACTTTACCATGCTTTCACCCTATAAAGCTATAAATGCAAAAAATTAATCCTAATGAATTCGATTTTCAACATTGGTAAAAATGTTTCTTCAAAGAGAGTGGCAATTACTTTTTGTGAAAGACCCTTTAGCAACTCATGAAACTTTGTCCCTTTGAACAGTTGTATTCACTGGGCTTGACTTTGTACACCCATTTGCATATATCATGAAGCTTCTAGAAGATTGTCACTATTGAACCTCCTAGATTCCATCTTATCTGATCCTATCTACCTTGCAATAGCCCAATATACAGGCTTATTTTAATCAAAACGTTGAAACAGAGATTTGGTTATAGAACGACTTTATATAAATGTTTATTTTACGAATTGCATTTCGCAGCATGCACAAGACCACAATGATGTCCCAACTGCACTGCTAATATGTTAGTTACTGCAATTTTGTTATACAGCCAGAAGAATCTAGTGGTGTGTATCTTGCAGCAAAGAGACAGAAGTGAATTAGGACAGAACCAGCCGAATCAAACTCCTGTAGTTCTGCTGAGTGGTTAATGTCGTGCAGTGATGAACACGTGTTCTGCTTAGCAGAACAAAGAACGAAAGAGCCTTGTTTGTAGTCCATCACAAAGCGTCAATGATGAACAACTCAAAAAAGGTTTGGGTTTGAATTTGACAAGTTGTTACTTAATTCATTTAGCATCAGTTTGCCCTAGTTGATGTCTTGCTTAATATAAATTCATCGTTTTGTTGCATGGATAGGACACTAATTTCCGTTGAAGAGTTGCAATTGGACTAGAAGTATGCAGGTAATTAGTGTTACAAACATTTTATGTGTTAGGATCTTTGTAATGAAGTGTTCCATTAAAAATCAAAGATGTCGCTTTTTAATAATTCACAGTTTAATTCTCAACTCACGCAGTTGTACATTTGATCAAGGTTGAGCTTATGAGATTGTGAAATGACATTGAACAAACATCTAGATGAAACAAATGTAATGAAAAGTTGTTATTGGAAGAAAGTAAAACAAATGCAATGGAAAGTTGTTGTTTGGGAAAATCTTTAATCATGATAGCTTAAGAAAAGAGATACTACCAAAATCCCCTAAGCGACCTTTATTTAAGGCACCTTTACTATCATAAGAAGTAATGTTTCATATGCATAAAATACACAACATCTATCCTTTGAATTTGGAGTAAGCCTACTCATCACTCGCCTAATCTTGAATGCCCAAAGTCACGTTGGAATACGTGTATAAAATATAAATAAAACATGATCTTCATAGAAATAAGCGTTGAATGCAAGTTGTAGCGCCAGCAAGAAAGTGATCGTCATGGTTCACGACAAGACGGCAAGTGGAATAGCAAGAGGGAGAAATGACATGAGGCCAAGTCATTGGTACTTGTGGATCAAGTTGTGATATGCTTAGTTGATTTCATAAGCAAGTTGTAGCGCCAGCAAGAAAGTGATCATCATAGTTCACGACAAGACGGCAAGTGGAATAGCAAGAGGGAGAAATGACATGAGGCCAAGTCATTGGTACTTGTGGATCAAGTTGTGATGTGCTTAGTTGATTTCATAAGCAGCTCGTCTGGTCCTAAGGTTTGGACAGAAGGTTAAGGAATCACTGACACCTCAAATTATGTGAACACTGGAATCTTATCCCGACCAGTTTTGTCCAGCTCTTAATTTTGAAAAAACCCTTCTATTCCATTTTTTAGTTTTTATTTTGGGTGTCAGAGGACCTTCAGTGTTTTTTCAAGAACGATACTTTGGATTTATCATACCAAAGACAATTCTGAATGCTTCTCAAAAAATTTGGAAAGGTGAGTCCAACTAAAGACCTGGATTCACGTCCATTGATATTGCACCAAACTAGAAATGAAAAATATTTCTAATATTAGTTTTATCTGTAAACTGGTACTCAAAATTCTTTTTGAAAATGACTGGAACCAAAAAATTTTGAAATCCAAAAAATGGATCTCAATATCAAACCAGTGGTTGCATGAAAAACTAAAAAAGAAAAGTTTGGAAGTGAACCGGTACTGAAGGTTCCTTTTGAAATCAAGAACTGGACAACACTAATCCCAACCAGATTCGTAATGAAGCTGAAGTCCACACCAATGATGTCCAGGTAGCTAATTTTATTGGATGAGACATCCAGATAGTAAATACGGCTCAAGGACTATAACAGGATCCGGATTTGGACGACCTTAGATAGATACATCCATAAATGCAGCTGGAACCTATTTGGAGATATACCCCTAGCTTCAGACTACATAGACCACCCTGTAGTCTGGAGCTGTAGTCTTCTACATATTATGAAGCTCGGTATAAACCTCCGTATCACTACCCCATGGTAGTGTAACAACCAAAAACCTTGTGCTCTCTGGGGCTGAGATAACAGCCAAATGCCAGGACAGACTGTAGTGACCGGAGAAGACTCGTTTTACAGTTCAGAGACCAGTTTCATACCCCAAAACCTTCTGTTCAGAGCTTTTCAAGTTTCTGATTGACCCTCCCCTCATCTTTCACAATCCGGAAAGCACTGCTGGTATTTTCACAGTGTACTCAGAGGGCACCTTTTAGCCATGAAAGTTCCTCTCAGCTGAAGAACTTTTCAGATTTAGAATGTTCAGTAGCTGTGCTTTACACACAGTTAAATCCTCAGGGGAAGGCATTCTCAGAATAAGGGGCCGCCTCAGCTCTGCCTGATGTGGGGCCCCTTATTCTGAGAACGCCCTCCCCCTAGGGCTTCCCCTAACACATAACCTCTCCCTCTTTTATCTTTATCTTTTTCATCCATCATCCAGACAGAGAATGGTTATGCATTTTCATCCATGGAGAGGAAGGTTATATGTTTTCTCGTCCATCTCAAGAAAGTTATGAAACTTATCATTCACACATGAAGGTTAGGATGGTAACCAATGAAAGGAGGCTGGTTACCAGGAATAACTTGGGTGTTCCCATGCCTCAGTTATTTCCGGTGACTGCCAAGTTATTTTTAGTAAGCAGCCTCCTCTCACTGGTTACCTAGTCCGTGGGAAGAAGTCATCCTCCCATCTTTGCATGCTATCAATCTGCGAGTGCATTTTACAACCTATGGTGCTTTTCTTATTTATATAATGTTTTGTCGTCTATTTTGAGCATAGTTGTCTTGCTTTTTAGTGCAAATGATAATTTCACCAATACCACTGCTGTATATGTATTTTGCCTAGTATAATACCATTGATCATGCTTTTTATCAAGTGCATTGGGTATGCCCCCCCTTACCCTACACAAAATCTGATCCCAAATTGAGGTGTCCTGGTATGCAAGGTGCCTGGTATGCAAGTTGCCCTAAGTTAGAGGTGTGTTGCCTGACTTCAGTCAGATCCCACGATATAATTCCTTAGATTTTGATGCGCATACAGTCTTAGCAAAGTAGATTCATTTGCCGGCCCCCAACCAAGAAATATGCCTTCGGCTCAACGAGGCTCTGACATTAGCAGTGGCCACGATCTAAGTTCACCGGATACTTGAGCATGATGCATCATGCAACCAAATGGAAAACTTGTAGGGACTAGGGACGTTCTTGGGAACAGATCCTGAACAGTCAGTGATTTGTTTTCTCGTTAATTACAGCCAGATTTCTACTTTTCTAGAAGGGCAGCTACCATTACAAAAAAAAGGGAAAAGAGTGGATTAATCGTGTAAAAAGTGGCAGAAAACTTTTATTATTTGCGAGGTTGTCGTCACATACATAGTCACTACAGTTTTAAGAGTTCCTTGAAATAATGTCGCCAACCTGGGAAAATCTGTCTGAATCTGCTTAGGGATGCTCACCTGGCTCCATCAGTAAATTGAAAACAAAAGCACTGCTGGAATAACTCTAGGGAATGGATGCGAAGACAATGTTAATCATGACCACAAGTCAAATAAATACATTGTTGCAGAAACTTACTATTACTATTTATACATAAAGTACTGAGGCTGATTTCCATTTGTTAATATTTACAGGTTAGAAACCAGAATAACCAGCCTGTCCGTGCCAGTGCATCATTATAAGAAAGAGGAACAATCCGCCTATCAGTGTAGAACGCATTGTGCTTTCTGCGGAGGCGCTGGCCTGGAAGCAACTCGGTTGCAGGCCTTAAATTAAGGAAGCCCTCCGCTGGGAGCTTCCCTCGAGACCTAATGTAACAGCATGGCCGTTATGTAAGTTTAGTACCTTTGGGTTGGGCAGGCTTTCAGGTCTCTTCGATGGCAGAATCAGCTGCCAGGGCTGATTTGGTAGTTCTTTACCTACCTATTTTAGTTCACAACCTAAATATAGAAGTTTACGCAAAGGAACATGTCCTACAGGCACATTCTGCCTCCTAGTGTGTCATTCAGCTCAGCCTGGTCCTAATGAATCATTAGTAGGCAAAATGTACCATATAGGACCCGTTCTTTAGAGAATTTATTGGTGTGTTCAATTTGTCTCTTCCAGGGGGACAACTCCGGTGCATCCCTTCCCACCTTGCCTGAGACTGGAAGTTTCTAGCTGTGGAGATAGGTATGTGCAACCAGAGTCCAGCATTGTAGCAATTACAGAGAGAGGCCAGGGGAGAACCAGCATTTACGTACATGGTAACAGACTTGTTTGCCAATTCAAATCCCACAGAGTGGAAAATTGAACCGTCAGGAAATTAGACCTCCAAATTTCCCCCAACAGGTGATGACTGGAAACTTTTACCGCGCTGATGACTGGTTTCCCAGGTTGCTAGTTCATAGGTGGCAGACAGAAAATTTCGACCCAAAGTCCAAACCTCTGTCCCAAACACAAAAGAATGCTGTGGCGCTTGTTCCCTTCTTTGAAACACTCAAATTGTACTTGAGTACCACCTTCCAGGTTTTGTAACTCTTTAGATCCTGTGTACGAAATGAGTACAACTCGGGTACTCCAAAAATATGTAGAACAAGATCATGTTGTTTTACTTAAAAGGTATGTAAAGGAAGTACATGTTTCATCTTCGAAATCTTTTTGATTAGGAACTAACTATTAAATGGCAAAATGTTAGCCCAAGTGCCATCTCTACATACTTTTCCTCTTCAAATCCATTTCCAAAAGACCATGGAGCACAAAAAGGGTTCTTGGAGGAGATAATGTTGTTTGTGATCAAGGGTTTTTCACCATTAAAGACTATTGGGTTTGTTTGGTTTCACATATTGGTTCTTTGATTATGCTCAAAGGTTGTGGCACAAAACATTGATTCCATTCATCATTATCATGTTGATGTGGATAATTGCAAATGTGCAATGTATTGCTAGCATGCAAAGAAGCACAAGTTTTCAATTGTAGCTTTGTTAGCTCAACAAATTCTTGGGATTCCACTAAACCAAATCAAGATGAAAAAGGATTTTCTCAATTGTTGGAATCCATTACATTTCATAAGTGTTGATTAAAAATTAAACCACCTTGACCAAATGACTATTGAGTGAAAGCACACTATGGTGGACCAAAAACAACAATTGAAAGTCCATATGAAAGTCCAAATCTAATGTATTTTTAATGTAATGAAACTAGACCCCAAATATAAACGTTTAAATGATATTAAAATTAACATTTTTTTTCATATCCAAATTCATACCATCCTAACTTAAACATTTTTCAATACATCTCCAAAATATTAATCTTTAAAAAATCAATTTAGATAATGAAATGAACTTTATCAAATTATGCCATTAGTAAGTTTCCATTTTAAATCTTGAAAGAAAGGAAAGGTATTTTCATACTTGTTTTTTTCATGTTAAGTGTTATGATACTAATTTAGTGCATGGTGGTCTAAAGTTATCTTGCATGTTTTTCAATTCCATTAAAAGTAAATAGTACATATGGATGGTTATTTGGTTTATGGCCCTAAATGTACCCTACATTACAAATATTAATAATTTTTTAATAAACTTTTCAAAGTCAGAAGGTTACATTATCATTTTTAATTTTTAATCTCCCTTTTGCTAAAACCAAAACTATGACATCTGAAAAAATCTTGTCCATTCCAACCATATGATTATGACTATAAATATGACTAATGTCCAAATCAATTATTTTTATGATTACAATTAGGTTAATCCTACATGTCACTTTAGTTATAAATGTGTAATCATATCATTAGTACAAAAGTGGGGTGTAGTTCATTAGCCTAACTCACCATGGGACCTTAAAAATGAAATAAGTTCACTGCACTTTTAGCAATTTCACCCCGATTAATATTATTTCATTGTAATATCATTATGTAAACATCGTGTAAATCCATAACTTTCAATTTTCAATCCATAAAATCAATTTTGAGCCAAATATGCTCAAGTTATAAAAACAACTTTCATCAATACAAGCCATTTTCCCTACTAATCATCAATGTTAAAATCCTCTCCAATTTTTAAAAGGAATAATGCACATTTGATAATAAAAAAATGGACATTTGAAAGAAAGAAAAGATTATCCACTCTTGAGGTTTGAGTGCTTTGAACATGCAAAAATATTTTTGATTTGTGTCAAGCTTTAAGCATGTAAACTTTGCAATTAATGGAAAATATTCCAAAAATAATAATGACAATCCAAACTATTATGCTTCTTTTGTGATCTTTCAAACATACAAAAATGTAGTTTTAAAGAGTGTCCACTCATTTGGGTGGTTCTTTTAACTATGTTTTTACCTCACTAGGCTTTAAATTTTAAGGGCCAATGGATAATACTTACTTGAATTTAAGTTATGTTGAAAAATAGAAGAAAAAGACTCAAAAACAATTATTAATAATGATCCTATGCTAGTAAAACAAATTATTATATGAAAAAAACCCCAACATATTGAAAAACAATCTCCATATATTCTTTTATTTCATTGTAGTGGCTTCACAAGTTGGCAATGACAACAACTCAACAATATTGTGTACTTCTCAAGTTAAAACTTTGTTTCAACTAAATTGCAGAGGAGAACTACCATATATAAAAAAAGGTGGTTTTATTGCAAAATTTTCTTTTGATGCAAGTCACACTTGTATCTTGTACTAACCATACATGTTTTATTGAACTTTATTCTTTTAAAACCTAATGAAGAAAAAAACGAATATATGTAATCCATTTGAACTCACCAATAATTTTCCTCCATGAGGTTCAAAAAATAAAGTTCATAATTAAATGGCTTATAATCAAAGCCCTAGTTGAAAAACCATCAATTTATTTAGGCATTTTTATTTTAATATTAGTATTATTAACATTTATACCCACCACTATATCCTCTTAATAACACAATGATAATAATATGTTTCCAATTTGTATGATGTCAAGTCATTATTTCTATCCTTTTTCTTCAAAATTAAAAAAAATTAATACAAGTCACCTATGTTCAAGTTTGTCGAAAATTGGCCATATTTCATCAATTATATTACAAAAGTACTTTTGCTTTTTGATTAGTCCTCTACTTGCATTGTGTCATTTTGCATTCAAAGCCTAATGAAAGGAGTGATATGGGTTTACCAAATTTTGTGGTACGATTTTTCTCAAAAAAAAAACCTAAAAAAAGCCTAATGGAAACGGTGGTATTAAAATCAAAGAAAAATATAACCTTTTCCACCACTAGTTTCTTGCTTAGGATGCCAATCATTTAAATCCTTAACATATGATATTCCATCTATAAGATCTTTAAGTTTTTTTTGAAATTGTTTTTAATGAAACCTTTGTATTAGTTCGTTGGCATTGTTCATTTATTTAAAGGAAATATGTAATAAAAAACTTAATTTTTTGCAATCTTTTTACCCTAACATTAGCTTAATAGAAAATCCCAAACATCATTACATTATCCTTCAAGCTTCACACTTCACACCTTAGTATTATTCTCAACATGTCTTTAGATGGGGTAGGATGGAATTTTTGTTTTGTAGTCCAATCACTTATCTATTAATAGTTGAAGTAATCTTGGTACTTGCTTGAACGATACTATTATTTTTACTAAAGTGGTGGAAGGAGATTCACATAATTCTTTAGGAAATTTTTTTATCTGCTTGGATTATTTCATATTTTGGTCTATAATTCTTTGTTTTCCACTCCCAAAAATCCATTTTTTTTTAATTACATGAATTTTGAGATTACCATATTTTGTTGTTCCCAAACTTTTATTCTATATTTGGGATCATAAAAATCATTATTCTATAAAATTCCATTTTTTCTATTCTAAGCCTAAATCGAAGTACTTGGTTTCTCTTTTGTACTTTCTCCTTCTTAAAAAGGAAATATGGAATTTTTCCTTTTTACATAATCATGAAATATTAAAAGCATGTAGAGGGATATTAGAAAAGTGGAATTCCAATATTTACTATAAGATTTTATTATATTTCTTGAACAATTCAAAATGTTTTTTGCAAGAGGTGGTCCAATAACAATATTATCTTGATTTTCATAAAACATGGACAAAATTCCATCATATTTATAAAATTTTCATGATAATATTCATACATGACTTGTTGCAACTAAAAGCTGTACATTACAATAAGATGCATGTGGCACTTTTGTACTCTAATGCATTTACCTTTCTAAATTGGAATAAAAGTATCTTTGAACTTTTTCCTTAAAAGGAGATATTTCATTATGAATTTCTACAATTACTTGCTTCAATTCTATGCATTGATTATTTTGTCTCACACTTCAATGTCAATAAAAACCCATAAAGTTGCCTTTGCTTTTGGTGTTATTTTGTATATATGTGAATTTTATCTCTACACATAAAATTCCACTATCCTCTATCTTACTCAAGTAAATTGGTTTTGAAAGCATTTCACCAATTGAGCTTCCGCTAGTCGAATTGACGACCTTCACTTTCGACCAAATTTGTCATTTATATGCCTTTTACGCCTAGTCATTTTGAATAACACCAACCCTTTGTCTTATCATGACTACTGGCATGAAATTAGCAGGGGCTTCTTATTTGAAACTTGTCATAATTGCATATTCGATGAAAGAGCTTTACAAGCTACATTGCCTTTTCTCAGTCATGCCATATTGCTGATTCAACTTTCGCCCATTGTCCAAGATTCCCACCTCTCATAGGGTTGTGTCTTAGTCCCAATGTGGTTGATCATCCAAAAAGACCAACTAACATTGTAGGCTTGGTTAGCCTTTACGTAATCAGTTACTTAATAATAGGTGGGTTCATCAAACAACGCTTTTTAGCTTTTCTTTATTTAGGATTTGGCTCAAACTATTTGACAAATTCTTCCATGTTATGCACCCATTCATTACTTTGCTTCCTTTTCTAATCTAAAGATAATGTTCGACTTGCATATGTTAAGCATATCACTAGTGTTCACTATGAGCCATGATCAAACTCTTTCTTTTGAGTATGATTTTTTACATAGAAGTAGATTATGGACCCATCAAACTTTTAATACAAAACCTTTGTATATCACTATGCAAATGATGATCATAATAAAATTGACTACCCATAGACAAATTTCAATTTACTATGTAGAATTCTTGGTCTATGTAACTAACTATACTTTTGCATTATGGAATTCCATAATAATTACATATTGTAAGTATGCGTTCCAACTGTTGTCCTTCACATTGAAAGACCGCCCACAAAAATGCCCTTCTCATTTATAGACTGTTCAAAAGTTTGCCCTTCATAGAAACAAAGAAATATGACCTTTTTAACGGAGTTAAACATCCATGTTTTTATTTAAGTGAAAATTTGCAACCTGGCCAGGAGAAAATGGAGGGACAAATGATACAAAGAGTTTTTTTTTCTTATGGGAAAAAATGATTCGACATCACCACATTATGAGAAGAAAAAATTTGAAGTTGCCATATTTAGACAATAGGTTCCAACATGTCACCAAAATGTCAGAGCAATTCTAAAGGCTAAATTTTTCTACTTTCTTCTAGGACATGTAGTGAAATTTAGCTAAGTCCTCTTCCTCTTGTGGATGATGACCAACCTGCCAACTTCACAAACTTGCAAAAAGAGAATTCAAAAAAAGAAACATTGTCTGGCAGTATACTAAAATTTCATGAAAAATCACATAGCTTCTAAGCACTTTTGACTGAAAAAGTGAATATAAGTGAAATATTTTCCAAATGCTATAAATTCCTCAAGTGTACAAAATGCTTACCAACAGTTTCACCAAGAATCCTACCATGGCCTAATCCGCCCATGCAGTAGTAACCCAAAGGGAGGACTGTATAGATTCTCGTGTGTAGAGAGGATTGAGCCTTTATTTCAATTTATAACCATACTGGTTAAGCAATAAAACTAAGTGGAATTTTATCCTACATGTTCCCTACACATTGAAAGTTTGAAAAAACAGTTGCCTTTCACATGTGAACGGTCCGACAATTTTTGCCCCTCCACGGGAATGGCAAAATGTCATTTGAATGGCATTGAAGACTTCAAATTTAAGATATAATTCCACTGGTTTAAAAAAAATGTTTTATTACCTTCTTTAGACATCACAGCTTCTGGTTTTTTGGTCTTCTGCTTGTTGTGGAGAAATATGTGATTAGAATTTGGCGATAAAGAGGGTACACTCAATGACAATTCCTGCCAAACTCTGGCCTTTAATCACACCTTTGGCATGGAAACCTGATGGAAAAAATAGCTTGCCAGGGTCTAATAATTAGGCAACATGCATATTTCAGTTTCAAAGTTCACACAGTTCATGACATTCCACATTCCATGATGTTCCACATTTCAAATCGAGAAATGGAATCAAATCTCACATGATGTGATATGTTATGTAAGGTTTGAACATAAGATTCTACAAGTCCTGTGATGGTATGTAGTGTACCCTATGGTTTCATAGATTCTGTGAAACTTATTAAGCTCTGATACTGGACAGTATCAATGTTCGGGCCATCTCTGGATATACAGATCAAACAATGGAAGAACCTGAGGTGCTCATCCATAGCAATCCCAGCTGAAGAACTTCACAATACTCGTATCAGAGCTTCACAGGTTCAGTACTGCAGTAACTGGGCTTCAGCCATTTGTGAAGCTTCATCACTGGCATCCAAGATGTACCACCCAAGGGCAACCTTGTCAATACCCAAAGAACCACCAAGAGGCAAACAGTTCAAAGATGTCCTGAAATCCATTGAATCTTCTGGTTCTTCTCCCAAGTCAGCCAAGTAACACTGAGTAGATTTTCATATACTCAGAACACCAGTTGTATGTATCTATCCACTATGCCCACATTTGTTGTAGTAAGACCGACCTTGGGAAATCTTTGGCCAAATGTATGAACACTGTAAGATTGAAGAAACAACCTACAAACCTGTATCTGAAACTACTGGTTCTCTCATCAGTCTGTTGACTGAGCAGCAACACAAATGCCTGAAGAATGTGCTAAATTTCTTCTTACTTCAAGTAAGCAACAAAAGCATAGACAGCTCCTTGTCAAAGGGCTGAGTTGTACAGCAATCTCATCAAAATTGCTCTGAAACAAACTTGCAAAATTCTGCTGAGTGAATCACAAGATCACTCCCAAATTGGATAGAAAACAGTTTGACAAACAGAGCTCTAGGACAGCTACCTCCATAGGCTGCAAGACTTCTCCACTCACAGTATCAGACAGCTGAAGGTAGCAGCTGCCAACCATTTGATGCTGCTTCAGACCCTTGGGATCATCATTGGAACTGGCAGTTGTAAGCTGGACTCACCTTCAAGCAGCAATGCATACACTTCTCACTGACTGCAAGACCTTGATAACCACAATGCTAGAGCCTACCTGATGGGGTAAGGATGTGGATGCTTCTTTGGGAAAGCAGAACAGTAAGGGTTGGAGCAAGGGCAGTTTCCACAACAACAGGAATGGACACAACAGCAAGTTCTGCACATCATTTTGATGCGAACGAATGTATCTGTGCCTTCACACATCCCACAACAGCAATTGTGGGGTGGAGTCATCGGTGACAAAGTGAGTCCTTTATGCTGAGGTGTATTACAAATACTATTTGGTGGCTTTGCTCCAACTTTCGGGAGTTTTAGGCTGCTGGGCACTGTTGCTGGTTTAGCTTGATTGTGACACTTCCCTTTGAAATGATGGTTCTGATCTACTGCAGGGTTGGCTGTCCTTGAAGAGACACAGCTTGGGGTACAATCTGTGCACCGTAGGGTACAGCAGAGTGGAGGCCATGGTGGGCTTCCACAATAAACTAAAGGAGCAGAGCTAGGATTCCAGTTCATTGAGCCTGAAGTGGTTGCCACTGGACTTGCCTGATAGCATGTCTCTCTTGACAAGTTGGGATTGGTGTTGCTGAAGATCCCCACAGCCTTTTTGTGGCAGTCACAGGTCAGGCATTGTTGGCTGAGGGAGCCTGAAGTGGTTGCCACTGGACTTGCTTGATAGCATGTCTCTCTTGACAAATTGACATGGTTGCCAATCCCTAGGGCTTCTTTATGGCTGCCACAGTTCACAGTAGTTGACAAGCTGGGTCCCAATTGGGATGGTGAGGAGCATGGCTGAGGAGAAAATACACAAGGAGAAGTTTTACATGTTGGAGAAGGCAGCTCCACATTGTCCATAGATCTGTTATCCCAAGTTTTCTTACAGGTATTATTGATACCTCTGCGTTTTGGAGATCCCTTTCTCTTGGCATTGGGATATTTCCTCCCCCAACAAGAAGAGCGCAGCTTCCTTTTGTGACAAGGGCAGTTTTGACACAGAGTTGCTTTTGAACAGGGCACTGGACGGCCATGATCTGTTGTCCATACTCTGTGACAGTTGCAATCCCGGCAAGGATTGTACAGCTTACAACTGCATGAAGGGTCTTGGAAGGAATGACAATTAGCATCTAGTTTGCTCACAGAATGGGATTTACATGGGACAATAGACTTTGGGCTTGTAGGGGAGATAGACCTGGAGCAAGGAGAGATAGGTCTCCTGAAAGAATTGGAGCAAGGTGACAAGCAAGGAGTGCAGATAGGTCTTGAGCAAGGTGGGGAGATGGACCTTTGGCAAGGACTAGGGGGAAGAGGGCTTGAATGATGAGGGGAGACAGGTCTCGAGCAAGGACAAGGGGAGCAAGGTCTTGAATGCAGAGGGGAGGCAGCCCTTGAGTGAGAAAAGTTGGTTTTTGAGTGACCAGTGGAGACATGGCTTGAGTGGGGAGGGGAGGTCCATCTTGAGTGATGAGGGGAATCAGGTTTTGAATGAGGAGGGGAGACAGACCTTGAGCAAGGAAAGTTGGATTTTGAGTGAGCAGAGTAGACATGATTTAAGTGGGGAGGGGAGGTCCATCTTGAGTGACAAGGGGAGCTGATTTGTCTGGCGCAAGGAGCTAAGATAGGGGAGATACTTCTGGGGCATGGAGGAGAGATAGGTCTTGAACAAGGTTGTGAGACAGGATTAGATGAAAGAGCTGATGAATGGGAGCTAGTTCTTGAGCAGGGCACATCACCACACTCCATTGATTGCAGAGAGGACACATTACCCTTGTTCATGCAGGAGTAGAAAGGAGAGCACCCTCTTGACACGCATAATTTATCCATATGTTGTGCACATGTGATAAGCCGTGGACTAGGCAAATACACATCATCATTGTCAAACATCCAGGGGTTTTGATCATGATCCTTGCGCTCTTTGCATTGTGGAGCTTTGTGTTTCTTTCTTGTATGTATGGCTTCAGGACAACGCAAAACTCTCCTACCTGGTGATGATGGGCATGAGTGTGTTGTGCAGTCCCAGACATCCAAGTCCCTGTGCTGTGACCTTGTTTTTCTTGCCTGCAATCTGGCTTTTTGCCAAGACTGTATTTGTTCTGCAGCAGGACCTTTGGCATGTGATTTTGTCCGTGGTAATAATGCCTTGCATGGGCACCAGGGACGACCACATGCTAACATTCCAACCCTGTCTCTTGTCCGTGGAGGAGAAAGATTTGTGGCAGAACAGCAGCTATCACAGAAGACTGGATGACATGTCCATCTGGAAGACTGTAAATTTGCAGATGACTCAAGAAGTGTATGCCTTTCTGATCTTTTCAGATCAAAATCCTTGCCCATATTGTCATCCAAACCCTGGCAAATGTCTCTTGATACTTGCCCTTTCCAATGACTACGTTGTGAGCCCCTGCTGCATGGACTCTGCCGTGGAGTCTGACTTCTATTCTTCAGGGTTGGGACAGCAACACCTTTTGCAATACTGCACTTGCAGATATGCTGAGATGTGCCCTCTGAAGTTTCTGGGGAACTCATCCTACCTGGAGTTTCCTGTGACCTCTTGTCCATCATTTTTTCATTTGCAGGCAACCATCCGCAGCCAGCTAGCTTCACATAAACAGGATGGGGCCTTGTCTTAGTTGCTGTACGCCGAAACAGTTGAAAGCTATGTCTTGATCTGCAATATGCATCTGCTATATGGTTTTCCTCAGGAAGGCAATGTGCAAAGGGGCTATCTTTCAAAGCCTTGCATGGACAAGCAGCCCTGTCACAGAGGGGGATACCACCTGGGAAGACACCACCTAGCGTTCTTCCCACAGGAAAGCCCTTACAAACACTTCGTCTATCATAGTTGGGATGATGCCAAGGGTAACCCCTCCATCCATTGAAAATTTGACGCGGAAGTGCTTTTGCACAACATGCAGGGATTTCTCTAGGTTCATTGTCACACCAGCCATCTTCCTACAACAAAAGAGACATTGTACATTGGACACTTCAATTCAGTCTCCAATTGACATGGTCCTTTGACCATGTGTGATAATCTATGCTCACTTTGCACCAATTCATGACTCAGATAACAAAACCTAGAGAAACAGAACTCTCCAAGTAAATACTGACCTTCCTTCTCCAGACGTGGCACTCTGCAAGTTTTCCCATCAGATCTCAGCAGCCAGCAAATTCATTCCCCTGTACCAAGCAAAATGTAACTTTTGTCAGCAATGTGTCATTTCAGATTGGTCACAATTCAGCACTGATAATGGCCCTGTACTACATAGCAGTAGAGACTTTGCAATACATGTAGTGTACTTGTGCCTTGCATAAAGGTTATAGTTATGGAGAAGGTTTTTAAAAGTATGCTCTCAATGAGGAGGGTGTGACAAACCTTTCTCATAGTGCACAATGAGTCACAAACAGCCAGCTTCATCAGCATCTGGTGCTTTTTAGATGCCTCATCTGATGCAAAACCTGCACATCCCACTGTCTTGAGTTGCACTACCTACATTTCAGGTAAGCTTTAGTCTTGTTTTTATGTAGCAACCCATTCTCCATATTCAACACCTATATACTATGTAACCCTACATACATAGTAGATACTAGATACATAGTAAAACACATAAAGCCATTAACATGAGAAATTCATAACTTCTCAGTGAGAACGACCTTCAAATTTTCTACAGAATCACAGCAAGATATCCAGAATTATATCATCCTAGAACTCTCAATGTATGCCCAATCCCCAAGACATGTGTAAGGGTTTGAGCACCTGAAAATTTTATGTCTGGTATAGGCAATGGCACTCCAGCACAGAGACAATTTCCTTCTCCTCATTTTGGTTACAGAAGACTCCATACTTCGTGTTGACAACTCAAACACTGCATCTTGATTACTCTCTTGCAAATGAACACTCTTTCCTTCTTGTGGAAGCACTGAAAACACTGGCTTTGAATAAACTCAGAAACCTCCAGCAAAAGTCTTCAACCTTCCCTCTACAAGGGCAGCCCAAGACTGCAGAACTCAAGTAGTACAACGGTAAACCAACAGAAGATGAAAAAATACACAATCTCTTTGTGATGCTCTTTGCACACAAGAACAAACATAGCTGTGAAAGTGCTGAAGGTGATAAAGAAATCATATGGCAATCTGTCTCATGTGGACAACAATTTAGTGTAACAGGAATGCAAATTGGACGAGATGAGCAGGGGGACGGGAAGAAGGTGATTACAGGCACACAGAGTGAAGAAGAAGAGGACAACGACTAAGCGGGAACTTACTTGATAAGCCAGCGGAATGTTCTGCTGAAGGAAATTAGGGCTGAGATGTGGAGCGTTGGAAGTGACGCTCCACATCTCCTAGCATCCTGAATTCCAAGCCTTTCTTCCACATCTCCATGCAACAGTTGCCCCAAATTCCTCTGACAAAAAGTTCTTTGAATGGATCTAGAATTCAGAGCAAACATTTGTTTTTCCATTTGTGGAACTTGAATTCAGAGCAAACACTTGACAGGTTTTGGAAGATAAAAGTCAGCTGGAGGAAGAAGAAAGGAACTGCCATCGCCATCACCATCATCATCATCACAACAACTCCCTCACAAAACTTGTGCAAATCTGCGCCTTTTGCCCTAGTGCACTTCGTTTTCTAAATAGGTACACATCGCACAGTCCTCCCCAATAGTGCATTCAAAAGGAAAAACTCCGTGCACAAGCTTTCCATGCAAATGCCGTGTTTCAGAAGAGCATTGACACTATTGGTGCTTCTATGTATCATCATCAGCAGAGTCTCAAGAAGAATCGACGCAGAATATTATTGTCAGCAAAATCGAACAGAGCAAAGACAAAACAACGTTGATTCAGAAAAGCGAGAGAGAGAGAGAGAGCGTTCCGCCATTGAGGACGTTCCATGCAAACACAAAACGGTTAGGTAGTTAGAAGAATACTGTCGTATTTTTCTCTCCTCGAGTTCGCTTGTTATGAAACTGTAGGCAGATTTCCGTGAGGTTCTCTGCAAATCTGAGCTCCACAGAACAGAGAGAAACTGTGATACTATGGGCTCTGATCCATATGTGCAGAGCTGCAAGAGAGAGAGCACGATGCAATCGTTGATACACCGCTAGATTCAATCTGCACATTCGGGAATCTGCTTTGAAGTACATCTGCCCAATCTTACAGCAGTTTAGAATGGAAAGACTTGCAAAAGTTTCTACTTTTTCAATTCCCACTATACATCATTGCAATGCAGAGAAATCTCCACAACAACAATTTGAAGGCAACAATACAATAGAGTGCAATCTTAACCTTATGAGAAGAGTCCTGTACACAAAGAGAGTCAGACCATCACCTTCTTCATCACAAATAGTAGTGATGAGCCATGGCTGCCCACTGACTGAGTCATGTACACAAAGAGTCAGACCATCAACTTTGACATCACAAGTTGCAGTGACAAGCTGCCATGACTACCGA
The DNA here is from genome assembly GCA_963920785.1 of Sphagnum contortum. Classification (NCBI taxonomy): domain Eukaryota; kingdom Viridiplantae; phylum Streptophyta; class Sphagnopsida; order Sphagnales; family Sphagnaceae; genus Sphagnum; species Sphagnum contortum. The sequence continues at coordinate 12,739,854 of OY987280.1, forward strand.
CTGGCTTCATCAGCTCCTGACTGTGGGTGTAGTAGATAAGTATATAATAATTAGTCCAAAGTCTGGGCAAACCATTATACAGAATCTGCATCTTGAGTTTCTGTTGCATTTCCAGAAGCAACAGGAAGACACAGTCATGATATTGAATAACACTCAAGAGAAGCCAAGCTAAAAAAAATTGTCAATCCAAAATCCTGATTCAAGCTATGAGAAGCTTGTGAGCAAGAATTAAGCTCCATTTCATTCCACTTGCGAGTGGTATACCAAGTATTCATACAGAAGAAGCCACTCTGGAGACAAATTGCAAGTATGAACAATGCTGAATATACAGAACCCACTGTAGCCAGAACCACACAATTCTACTCCAAAACACTGATATCACAGAAGTCACAGCCTGCTGCTGCATTGATTTTGGTTGCAAATAGGGTTTGCAGAACTTCTGGCATGGGTATATATGTGTGTGTGTGTGTGTACATCCAGCTGATCCTGATATGTCCTGGCTCAACTGGTTCCATAAAACCCAACCTGATCTTCTCAATGCCACCATGAGTTGCATAGCCTTTCAGAATTTTTTCACCATCAACAACAGCTTTGACAGATGATCAATGCACATATTATGTTTCACTATGTGCCTTTCTGTGCTCAAAAAAGAAATCTCTTGCACCATGACATGAAGCTGTTGAGCTGCCCCCCAAGTTCTGCAATCTCTTTTATATGGACATCTCCTACTGAAGAACTCTTACAACTCTGAAACTGAGGTGCAATACTTACTCTTTATGCATCATAACTATCTATCACAAACATAAATAGTGATCTCCAATCACACCATCCACCATGTGGTTTTTTCCTTCAGTTGCAAATTGCTTGAAACCAGAAATTCTTCTTGGTCACTGGCTGACTTGACTTCAAATCAAGAAGAGAGAAGAAGCACAAGTCCAGAAAAAACCAGACTTACTGTTAACAGGTAATTCCCTCCCCTTTCACGCTTCTTTCCATTCTTTTGGCAGTCTGAGATAGATATAACTAGTGCCACAACCCAAAGCCCAATTTGAGTGAAGAAGGGCTTGAAGATTTCAACCCCTTCTACTGACAACAACTCCTTGCCTGCTTCCCAATACTCCACTTGCTTCTGAGAAATTCAGCTTGTGAAGATGAAGGTTGTCAACCCTAAACACTTTTACAAGACTCCTCCCTTTTCCTCTGCTGCTGCTGCTGCTGCTGCTGCTGCCTGGTATCTGAAGTGCATGCAGTTGAATCTGTTGCAACGGTCAGAGAGGCTTTTTATCCTGTTGCTGGCCTTGAACTCCAAGATTACTGAACTTGGATACTCCTGGTCACAGCAAGGTGACGCTTCAATACAGGTATGACAACTTCTGGGGAACTGAGTTGCGGCAAGTGACCTTCGGTCTGGAGAATCTCAACTACCGTGGGACCTCCTAGTGCGTGATGGAGGTAATCCGACACGACCACAGGCACTGCTAGATCCTTGTTACTCTGCAGAATATGGCAAGGTACAATCACCTGCATAGTAGGGCGTGCGTTAGATTTTTCACTAGGGTTCGCAGTAGATATGCCGCAAGCTTTGCATCATGGATGCTGATATGCTTTCAAGCAACTATATTGTCTAGACGCAAACGACGACTCCTGTGTTGATTTTGTTTTCGGTGTAGAGAGCTTTACCTGTGGCAAAATGCAGCGCATGTCAATTTGGAAGATGGTCTTGGCCATATTGAAAGCTATGTCTGGTCGGATGTTGAACAAAGTTCGAGAAAACTCCTGAACTGCCGTGGAATCTATGTCTGCCCCTACAGCCAGGGGTGCGAAGCCTGATACCCATGCCTTGAAGTTGGATTGCATTGCTTCGAAGAGCTGGTTCAGATCCTCTTGTTCAAATCCCCCGAAGTACCCAATGTCATTTAGATACCTGGACCATCACCACCACAACAAGCATCAAAGTGATTTCTTCCCTTCTTGGAAAAAATCATCATGGATGGCAACCTCAACCATTGCAGACAAAACTGTGATGGCATACTCAGGAAATTTTCCCATGTGCAGAGAAGAAGTAGAAGAAATACTGTCAGAAAAATTCAATCTAGTGTAGAGAAAAATAGGACCATGCACACAAGATGCAGACTGTACCTTGGAGAAGCGGACAGCATAATGATCTTGGAAAAGAGGAACGGCCGCTCGATGGATGCAAGACAGCCGACCATACCACAAACCGAATGACCCACATAGATACAAGACTCGACGTCGAGCTCATCCAGGATGGTCAGCAGATCATCGGCGTAGCCATGCAGCGTCGAGTATCTGAGGACGCTGAAGTACTCGGGGTCGGTCGTCCCAGCACCCATCATGTCATACAGAATCACACGGTAATCCTCCTCCAGGTGCGGCACTACATGCTTCCACACGGACTGATCCGTGCCGAATCCGTGGCCAAATACCACGATATCTTTCCCCCTGCCAACAATGTGTACATTGTGCGCATCCAGAAACGTCGGAAGTGAGTCATAAGACAAATTTTCCATCTTCACACAACCGCGCGTGCTGCGTCGTGGAATACTAGTACTCTTCTATTTCAAACCTCAGTGTCAAACTCCAAAGCTTTCAAATTCAGCTGCTCCTGATCATCATCTGCGCCAATATACCAAAAAACTTCCTCAAAACAATTCCCCGTCAAGGAGGATACATTTATCTCTTCTAACCGACCCTTTCGCTTGTACATATATATGAGAATTACGCTCGCTCGCGTCTTCAAGAAACTTGTATTTGGTGTTTTTGGTGTGGATATATAGACATATATGTATATACCAAAACCAAGAGTTTTAAGAAAGTTGCAAATTCTCTCGAGCATCAGTTGGAGCTCTAGCTCAGCATACCCAGTGGGACCATCAAGAAGAACTTGAATTTGAGTTTCCCCTATGCAAACATGAAATGGTTTGTTTCACAATGAGAAAATTAGAATATAACATTGAAATATTAGTCCCACGATTTCCTTGGAGAGCTCTCCCTATGTTTTGTATTAAATTCAACTTGAGTTCGTCAGAGGTTTCCACTCTTTTTGATATTCACAGATTCATCTTCCACCAAATTGATCAAGCAAGCTCCACTCCACTCCACTCCACTCCATCACTTCACTGAACACATGAAAATTTACACCCCCAAAAACAATACACACACACACATACAGAGGCTCACAAGCAAGAGGAACTCACCCAAAAAACTAAAATCACGACTCCAGCGAATCTGCCAAAGATCAAATAAACAAAAACAGAGAGCTTGCACTAAAAACAGAGCTGGATACAAATGCGCACAATCCTCCAGGCGAAAGAGCGAATTCAAATTTTGGCAAATTACTTTTAAGAGAGAAATTTTGTGGGAGAAACCATTGAGATGGAGATCATGGACATCCTCCTCCTGTGAATTCCATTACCTCGTGCATCAACAGGTCTGTGAGCAGCAAGTGCCGCGGTTGACCATGCTTCTCGCCTCCTTATAGACGATGAACAGCAGGTGGCGGAGCCGGAGCACGCGTCAACCTATCACGACCTGCCAGTTGTCGTTCTATTCCACTACCCTATCACCTGGCGGCAAATCACTGCAGGCCTGATTCGGACGCGTGTTCACACGTAGAGCCTAATTCCCTCTTGTCCGGAGGCCTTTCTATTTTTGTGGCCTCCAGTAGACTTTTAGGATGTGGTGCGGCTGTTGGCCGCCCTCCCCGCTGGGATTTCTCTGTAGACTTAGAATTATTTTTTAAAAAAATTAAATGGTTTTCTGATAAATAATTTTTTTAGTAAATAGACTTAGGAAAAATTCAGATTTTAAATAGTGAATTTTTTTCTTAAAATTGTATTTTCCCTTTTTTTGGGTGGTTTGAAAATTGCCAAACAAAAGGTTCAGAAAATATTTCACATACTAAGGTCTCCTATAATTTTATGTTCAATTTTCTTTGAAAAATTTGGTTTCTATTGTGCACATGACTTTGTCCTTACCATTTAATTATTTCTTTCTCTGGGGGAAACAGACAAACATTGTACTTGCTTCTTAAACAATATGAACAAAGAATCCAATCCATTGCCAAAATCAAAGAATGCCAACTTTTGGCTACATACCAAGGGATCCAACCAAATCAAAACCCACGGTATTTTATCTTGGTGGAGTGTCCGGGTATATTTGATAGGATTTCATGCGCAGTAGATTTTTATTTTCATTCACAGTGGAGAGTGTAGACGCTGGATAAGTCAAACTCCAGAGTTATGCACTCCAAGTTCGTGGAACCCTAAACTCCAAACCTAAATCCATGACCCCAAACCAACAATCCAAATGTGGATATGGCATTTGTGTAATTTGGTGAGTCCAGACTCCAGACTCTCCCACTCCAAACTCCAAGGAAGTTATACCAAAAATATTACACACAAATCCCCATTGCACCTGCCTCCATACTCTATCCTCTCCTCTTCATCCTTTAGGTATTTCATGCCATGGACACCAACCCATGGTTCCCTTAAGGGAACATCACAATTTCATCCCATCTTGCTCACATTTCCTACACATATTTGTGTAAATGTAGTCTCAAACTTTTGTATAAGAGTTGACCTAATAATTTTCCATCCATCCATTTTGGCATACCAATTTGGCTTTTTTTCAAAAACATTTGTACTGTAATAAAGTAATTATACATATATAGACATAAAAGATGTCAAGGATAGTGATTGATTCACTCCACTAAATCATTTAGTGTATATTAGTGTGGTGTGTGTCATTGGCCCAATTCTGAACTCATTACTCAACTAAATTCTCCTTTTAATTTTAATTTTTATGATTTAGTTAAACATTTTATGACAAAAATGATTCAAAATTCATTATCTCTTGCACCTTAGGCCTAAAACTTATAAAATTACCTCCATTAACCCCTATTTGTTGAGCATTTTGCAATGAGTACCAAAAGTGCATTCAAATTTCACTAAAATATTGAATATTGATTTTGTTGAATGTTTTTTACAAAATTGCTCAATACATAATAATTTGTACACGTAGGTCTAAACACTTCCAAAAGAGCTTGGTGCACTCTTACTCATCAAGGGCTTTCTGATGGTACTAAAAGCATGATGGGCAGGGCATAATGGCTTGGGAGATCCTAACATGGCAAACAAATTACAATCCTAAATATATAGATTAGTACATATTAATGTTGCTTGTGCCACCAGCCCAAGTGTGAACAATACCTTGATGATAGAGCTCTATTGTGAAATATATGTTTTAAATTGATTTCCAATTTGATGAAAACTATTCAAAATTCAATATATTTCTCACCTTAGGTTTAAATTTACAAAATTACCTTTAAGAAATCCCACTCATCAAAGGTTTTTCAATAGTGCCAAAATCATTCCCTGATTTCGCTATTAAAAACATAATATTTTTTTTTTTTAATTGTTCAATATTCTATCATTCTTGCACCATAGGTTTATACATTCCTAAACCACCTCAATGCACCCCTATTCATCAAGGGCTTTTAACAATACCAAAAACATGATGTTAGTGTTGTGGTTTGGGAGATTTCAATGTGACAAACAAAACAAACAACTTTCCTTAATAGATAGATATTGAAACACATTAAGTGAATCCTATAATCCTATTTCCAAATTTTTTTGCAAATTGCAACACATTCCTATAAATTAGGAAATTTTTTTTGGGCTACTAATTCTTCTTCTATATATCTGAGTTGGCACAATAGTTTCTCATTCTGAATATTCATCTAATTGCCTATAGTTGCAAAAGATAACAACATGTATAAGATTCAACTTTTTTAGGTTCCATAATTTCTAAACCATAACTAACCAAACACACTAAATAATATTATAGGATGCCCATGCCCTTTATGGTAGTTTCAAACTTCAAACTAAGAACTTCCCTTAGGGAGTATAACTTCTTATCTAGATGCATGCACTTCAATGAAATATGCCCATCCATCATATACACATATAATATTGAACATGTCATGCACACATTGTGTCAAGTTCAAGCAAAAGATTTATCCACAAACCTTACGCCAATGCAGATAATGGTACATGAACGTTTTTGAATTTTTCAAAATATTTCAGCCCATTAAAAATATTTGTAAAGGTAACACAGCATCAATATCTAGAGTATCTCTATTATGTTGAAATTTTCAAAAAATATATTCAAATCAACATTCCTACTTTCTAAGGCAATTGCAGTTCTTGCATTTGAAAAGGTTCTTTATTGGATTTGAACCCAAATTTGTAGTTTCATTTTTTCAAACTGACACTCCATAGACAAATTGGACACCTACATACATAAGACACAACTTTTTTTTCTTATTAATAATATTATATATGAACCTTATATATTGAAAGCTCCAAAATTCAAAAATCCATGTGCCAAGTAACTGCCAAATAAGTTAATTCAATCAAAGATTATGGAAGTCATTTTCCTATGGGCAAAACTAGAAAAAAAACCTAACCTAATTTCTCCTTTTATATATATATATATTTAGGCATGTCCCAACCAATGGTGCATTTTGACAAGTTTACTTAATTTTTTAATAACTTCGTTTTCAAATATTATTTTAATGTCATGGATAGTTTTAACAAATGCATTTCACATGATGAGTTGACAAAACTTTGAACTTTCACATCAACAAGTGATCACAAAAGCAATCATGTTTTTTTTGGGCAACTTTTTGCATTTTTTCAACCTAAAATTATGAAAATTTCACACTTTCAAAGGATTTTTTTGGAAAAATGGCCCTAACTTGCCAAATTTTGAAAAAAAATTCAAATCATGAGATTTTCACAATAGGTTCCAACAAGTAGCAAAAATATGGAATAATTTATTTTTTAAAAAATCATGTTTGGTTATAACCTTATTTAATTAAAAAACTTTATTGATGATTACATGTTTGCTTACATCATAAAATTGAAAAAAACATCACAAAACATATTAAATTAACAAAATTGAAAAAATAGTTTGAATTTCTTATAATTTTTCATGTTGTGTCACACTTGAAACATTGCCCTACAATCCATATTCTCCAATTTATTTCACATAATGACACTCATGTCAAAATATTTAAAGTTTCCAATTTCAACTTCCTTCTTATCCCATTTGAACAATACCTATTTTTTCTTTTTTCTTATTTTTTTTGACAAGTTTCAACAAGAAAGTTATAAAGGTATGTGAAGACATTATGGGACCACAATCATGGGAGTCTATTCAGGGACCTTTAGTGGGCAGCTTGCTCGACTTCCAATTTTCTTTGGTGGTTTAGGCTTTTTATCTATGGAGGATTGTGCCCCATATGTTTTTCTAGGGAGTTGGGCTTTGATGGTTCCATATTTGTGTTCCACATTTCGTATTTTCAATAGACCCATTTTGGAATAATATGTTTTTCAAGTTGAAAGGGGCCCATACCTCTTTAGTCATGCTTTTGTGCAACTAAAGATAACCTTCTTTTTGTAACTAGAAAAATGCGCCTTTCTTTTGCAGGTTTGACAATTACTAACACCTCAAGTTTACATGCATTTTTTATGGCCATCCATCATGACACATCTTTTAGGTCTATCTTGGAGAATGACTCCATTTCTTCAACAACCAAAGCTTGCATTTGCTCTTGTTTAAGCAAGGGGGTAGGGCTATGGTTGATTGCTAAGCCATCTATCTATTCAATCTGCATCGCACATTTTACTTTCAACTCAACATTACATTTTCATTTCGATTTGATTTATCGTTCAACATTTAATCTTTTCATGTTTGAAAGTGGACACGGGTTTGGCATACATTTAGCACGTTGTCCATTCAAAGTCAACAAATAGCCACACATGACACCATCAAAAACGTCATGTACACCTTCATTCGAGAGAATGGGCATGATGTGTGGAGAGAATGGTGGTACACTTTCACATCAAGAACTTCATTACGAGTTAATTTTTACATGATTCGTGAGGACCAGGTCCTTCTTGCCAATGTGGTGGTTATGGACCAGACACAAGAAATGTTGGTTACAAGTGTTATTAGTTAACCAACCAATACAGTTGCGGAACTTAATGCCATTATTAAGATCTACAAGTATAGAAGGTTTCATGAAGGGCACCATTTTATTACGATGACTATGGAGGTGCATGGCATACCCGGGCATGATATGGATCATTCCATCAAGGAATGTGTTCATGTTTTCCACGATAGATGATGAAGGGATTATTTATCCTTGTTTTTTTACATTCAATTTTTCAAGCAACATGTTAATATTGTTCTTTGATGTACTTTAACCTCTATTATAGTGATGAAGGTTGCATTGGTGAAAAATGCTTGTAATAAACCTCTTATTACCATTAGATTTCATGATTTGCAATGTTGTTAGAAGGATTAGTTCTATCCCTTTGTTGGTTCATGCAAGTTCCATGTCTTTTGGCCTTCCCTTTTGTCTTCCACATAATGGTTCCAACCATCAATTTTTATTGGATTTTTCTTTCCATTTCAATGAAACTTGCAAGTGGCTCTCTTAATGGTGTTTTGTTTTGAAATTTTATTTTTACAAATCTAGATAATAATAAAAATGATGTATATATGTATTTTTTGTTCATACCTACCTATTTTGAACCTAATTAATTAATACTTGCCCACCAAAATAAATATAAAAAGGTAGATAACAAAAGGCACTTTGTTATGTATCTTTTTTTGTCCATGGTATCTATGATGTGAAGTTTTTGAATTATGTTTGTGTTTTTTATGTGAGAATTGAAATAACAATTGAATATGATCATGAGAATTGAAACACCAATTCAATGATATATTGAATCAACAATTGAATATGGTCACAAGAAATTGAATAAATATAATTTAATATGATCATGAAAATTGAAACAAGTCAATATAGTGATGAGAAAAATGAAACAACAAAAAACAGAAAATAGATATCAACTTCAACAAACATTTGAAGTCATCATACATGCATTTCATGATATTTTTCTCCCTTTTAAATTGTAACATTTGTGAGAATCATGAGCATCCAAACTAGATACAATAATAGTTTTTAAATTTCTTTATTGCCACATTTAAGGCTTAGTTGAACCACACCTACAATGAAACAATGATAAAAAATAAAAACACTTACATTTATTGGGTTGCTTTTTTTAAATATAATTATTTTACCATTAGACTAAATCAAGGTCTCTAAATCCAAATTTAATGTTTCTAAAAGGCCTCATTCAAAAAGGTGAAATACCAATGAAGGTGTTGGGTCGCCCTAGACTTTCATTTTGGGGACATGGGTATTTTTTATTATTATTATTATTTAATAGGCTTTTTTTGGGTTGTTTTTCCATGTAAAGGACATTTGTTTTTCCCATTGCAATTCTTTTGGTGAGAAAAAATATTTTTCAGTGTTGTTTTACCTTTCAAATTGCTTGTGACAAGTACAAAAAGAAGCCATTCTCCCAACTCCCATTCTTATGGAATGTTTTCATTTTCAATATATGTTATGTTAACTTCAATTTTTGTAGGTACCACTTAAGGTTGGTTGGGTTAGGTTTGGTTTGATATAGGTACATCAAGTCTTTTCCCTGGCAGGCCCTACTTAATAGAGATATCCATAAAGGGAGGAAAAAACAAAATCTGAGTTTGGTCATTAAAGGGAGTGAGATTTTTTTTTAATAATAAAAAAATCATTTAAATGACTGAAACTCATATTATCAAACATTTAGTGGTAATTTAAAATTTGAGTTTCATTCAATTTGTAAAAAAAATTCTTAACATCTTTATTGATGTTATGCTTACTATGCTTACTATTACTTCAAATCCCATACATTAGATATTGTGATATTAAGTTTCAGCTTGAATTCAATAAAATTTCTTCACCTTGCAAATAGCAAGGTTTGAAGATGAAATAGAGAGTAGGGTGTGAAAGGAGGACCCAAAGCCAAGGTCACTTGGTGAATTTCTCTAAGAAGTGAGATATCTTAGAAGCTCACAAGTTGTTCAATCTCAAAGTATAAGAAGGTTCCTCCCCAACCCATTGGAAGAAGTTACGTCAGAATTTGTCCAATCCAAACCATAAGAAGGTTCCTCCCTATCAGCCCCATGGGAAGAAGCGACATCAGAAGTAGCTCCAAAGAAAAATTTTAGGGTTTAATCAAGATTCTACTTTGGTGATTTGCCAATGTCAACGAAGATCTTTGGGTAGCCAAGAATATGTTTGTGCACATTGTGGGACAGTAAATACTATACTTTAGATTTACAAGATGCCTTCTGACACTACATGAGCTCACTCAAGTTCCTATGGGACATCACCATTCATGAATATTGTTATACTTTGTTGTGTGGGACACTTACCTCACCCTACAGTCAGTTTCATCATGAAATAATCCTCAAAATGGTGAGATGAATTTTTGTCAAAATATGAAGTTCACATGTTGAAAAATCATCATGATTATCATAGCTACACTCTGAATAATTTCACTACTCATGTGACAATACCATAATAGATCATGGAAATGAAATAATTTCAAATTATTAAGATGAATTAGTTTTTTTTTTAAGTAATTATTCATTTTGTCAATGTGTAAACTGACCCTAAGATATGGTATCCCTGCAATGCAAAGATGAGGGATTGGGTGGGTCCTTGGAAAACTGTGTTTCTTGCAATTTTTGTTGATATGGAAGTATAAGTATGACCTGACTTAATCCTTAAACCTCCTTTGATCAAAATAGTCTCATTTTGAAAGAGGAACCAGTTTGTAAGGGGAACCAGCCTTTACAAACCTAAAAAAAAGTCGTGTAAAACATGGGATGTTGGAAAATCCAACTTGCTAGAGTTGTAGCCAAACAGAATAATAACTCCAGAGTTTGACGCATTTTCTGGCTTCGGTTTCCCTGATTTTGGGGGCTGGGGGTATGGGGCCACATTTTCGTTTCCCATTTTTTCCAACTTGGAGTTTTCCTTTTCTTTTGGGGTTTAGGGAAATTTTGTTTATTTATTTATTTATTTATGGTTTGGGGTGGGGAAAGGGTGAGCTCTTTTTTCTTTTGTTTGAGGAGGTGGGAGAGAGGATTTTTTTTTTCTCTTTCTTTATTTTGGGTTAGGGTTTAGTGGGCCCTTTTGATAAAGAAGTCCCAATTGTCAAAAGTTATCCAACTATGAAGATTGATAAAAAAAAATGCCACAAAATTTTAAGAAACCTTTAGTTGAACAATTGTTCATAAAAAAAAATTATTCATTTACAATTTGGTGAAAATTGAGTCACACATCCCTAACAACATAAATAGACCCATGCAATTTAGAGCATTGAAAAGTAAAAATTAAAAATATATATACAATTTTGAAAGTGATCACAAAATGTTAAGAAACCCTGGCTGAACAATTGTAAATAACTTTTTCTAATTTTATTATATTTTGATGAAAACTGAGCCACACACACCTATCATAATACCTAGACCCATAAAATTTAGAGAATTTTTTTTAAATTTTAATTACACAACTCTGAAAATTGATCACAAAATGTCACAAAATTTTAAGAAACCCCTAGTCGAACAATTGTCCTTTATTTTATTTTATTTTTATTACAACTTGGTGAAAATTGAACCACATTTGCCTATTTACCTGTGTAGACCCGTGCAATTTAGAGAACTAAACTTATACAACTCTGAAAATTGATCACAAAATGTGACAAAAAGCTAGGAAATCTTACTTTGAACACATTTATATCATTATTTTTGGATAATTAGAGTAATTTTCAAAGAACAACATGACCTATAGAAAAAAGAAAAACTTCAAATATCACCAGTTTTAGGAGTTGGACTTGAGAAGCCAACCACCTGGCACCAGCTTCCCCCCCACCCAACCAATTTACATACAATTTATGTACATACTAAACCAACATGAAATGTATATAAATTTGCTATGTAATTTCACAAAGAAATCACCAAAAGATATTGTTGCATCATCACACGATGTGCGATATTAGTTTGTCTTCTTTTTAACCCACTGCACATAATCTTCTCCTAAAAGGCGCAATCCACTGCATGGAATAATGGAATTCCATGGGATTGAATTAAAAAAAACCCTTACCATCACAAATATTTTCACAATAGGATTGCCTTGCTTGACAAAAGCCTTCACCAAAATCACCTCCAATGTGACATTATTTTCATGGACTTGTCGAGACAAGTCATATGTCCGTTGTACATAATATAAGAAGTCACCATGGAACATAATCCAATGCTACCTTTGGTGATCTCACCTTTGCAAGGTATAACTACCAGAAAGTTGATCTTGGAAACCAATTTTGTGCATGTGCATGTGCTTTTGGTAGTGCACTAGAATTGGACTAGTTGGGATCTTAAGTGGACTAGTTAAATGCCACTCAACAACAAATCAAACATTCCTATTGGTGCAAAAGTTGAAATCAGCCCCAAGGGCTTTACACTAGTGCTGTAGCCTAGGGTTAGTTTCCACATTGACAAAACGAATAATTTATTTTTTCAAAAAATGAATTCATTTTTAAAATTTGAAATTATATATTTTCTCATCATCTACTATAATATTGTGATATGAGTAATGACATTATTCAGAACGTAGCCTGTGCTAATTATGATGATTTTCAATATGTCAACTTCATACTTTCACAAATTTTCATTTCACTATTTTGAGGATTATTTAATGACTAAACTGACGTTAGATAGTCAAGACTGAAATAGAAAAAATATTTTCAATCTGCCCCAAGTTGCTAATAAGTGCTGAACTTTATGGCCTTTGTATTGGCCCCCTAAGGCTAAAAAATAATATCATGACATTAATGTTCTAGTACTGTATTTTGGAGTAACTTGGGGCCAAACAACGAGCCAAAAATGGTGAATGTTAAATAAACCAAAGGAAATGAATACAAACAGCACAAGAGTACTGCTGCGATTTTTTCCTCCAGTCTGTCCATTTGCCCCATCCATGTATTCTCAAGTGACACCCAGGCATGTTTTGCACTCGGAACCTCACATAACATGCCAAGTACAATGTTACATACCCCTCTATACCCATAGCATATTCAAAACGTGCATAACATGGACCCTAAATTGGGGAGGAATTGAGAAAGATCTGCTAAAGTGTTTGGTCATATGCAGGTGTTCAGTGATGGGTTGGTTTACACTACCGTACTGACATTTGCTTTCGGCAAAAAATAAATAAATATTTTGCCGGCAGAAAATTTCAGGATATTATTTGACCCATCTGCAGAAATGGTCAAAAAATACGGACCCTGGCCGCTGAAATGTCAATAAATTCGGCCGTTGAAATGAGAAATTCGGTATTTAAACGTTGGCCGACGGCCCGGCCGCATCCCATGGCGGCGTGCCAGTTGTCGCGTGCGGCCGCGCCGGACAGTCGCCGCGCTGCTTAACTCAGCCGACCCGGCCTGAAGCCACCTAGTCCGATTGCACGAAATAAGCTCCTTCGATTGCTTGCATAAGTGCTTCGAGCTTCTACATTCTGATCATTGAGCTTACTGGCCTCTAATGCCATGCAAGTACGGCTCAAAAGATCGCTCTAATAAGTTAGAAAGCTAACAAATCTGACAAATAACTGACAAATGAGCTCAATTAAGCCTGTCTTTAATTTTTGAAGCGGCTTCATTCATCTGCCACAGTCAAGTTGAGATCGTTATTCTGATATCTAATCTGATGGACCAGCTTGGGAATGTCTCAATGGGGTTAATTTGTTTGTAACGAGCTGCAATTATCGAGCTTGCTGCCATCAGGAAAACATGATGTACAGGATGTACCTCATTCGAATACCTATTACCGTACCTATCAATGTTGTTTAAGCTCATCTGGACGGCTAACTCAAGTATAGAAAAAGCTTGTGTCTTTTTGAGGTCGAGTTCTTGAATGCCCACTGAGATTCGAACTCAGATCTCTGAAACAAGTTGTTCAGGCTCTTCCATTTGAGCTATGGGCATGGGGCTAAATTGGGTCTATAGGTTACCTCCTGTCAACATGAGGCAAAGGCATCAGGCCAAGCTATTTATACCACCCCGCTTTGCACCATCATCTACCTCTACATCAGTCATACTCTCGAATGCTTCACTACATAGTAGGTCCAGAAGGGCCCGCCTCGCCACTCGTTGGCCACTGGCCAATGGGCAAATCCTCAAGGCACGCTCCTAACACCCTGTCCACCAAAGTGTCCAGTGCTCCTTCCATTAGAACACCTTCAATGACCTCCTCAGCTGGCATACCTTCAGGTTCTTCCCCAGACATCACCTCAACCGCCCCTGGTTTGGCGATGGTCCCATCAGCAACCAACTTCAAATCCTCCTTCTGGAACTCGGGGTCGAACGCATGCAACAATCCACACTTTTTCCACCCTTTGTGGACCATGTCCTGCCGTCCCATGAGAGAGTGGAAGCTCTCCTTGGCCCACTTAATGATCTCTTCCCGCAGCGTTCCCATCCTTAGGTCCAGCTGCACCTCGCTTGGCGACACACCATCCGCAATCTACTTCGCGACTTGTCCCGCCGTGTAGAGATCAAAGCCCCGCTTGATGCCCGCTTTGAGGGGTTTCTGCTGGATGACGTTGGCAGGCTGACCTTTGGAAGTGCAATCCGCCACAACGTAAAGGAGCTTGATGAAGGGGTGCACATCCACCATCCAACATCGGAATTCTTCGCTCTTGTGCACGGACCAGCAGTCGATGAAAAGGATCATCCGCTGACCCTCTGGCAGGTTCATGTCCTTGCACACCTGTCGTGAAAAACATAAAATGAGCTCTTAAAGTTTTTTCTTGTCAGATGTCAGATGTCAGAGTTGTTGTAACTGCCAATTTTCGAAACACACTCAGGCATTCGGAAGCTTTTAACCCAGTCCCACCGCCCCAATGATACAACTCTGCTGGCCATTCTTCCAAGTTCTCTGGTGGGAAAACTTCGAATGAAAACTTTCATGTTAAGCAGACTACAACTTTGCTTCTAGTTTGATGCAAGTCTGCTTCCAATCTGAAGCAAGTTCGCTTGCAATCTGATGCAACTTCGCTTCCAGTCTACAGTGTAAATTCGCTTCGAGTCTGTTGCAAGTTTGATTCGAGTCTGTTGTAAGTTTGATTCGAATCTGATGCAAATATGATCCAAGCTTGATTCAACTTGTCTGGTTCAACTTGAATCTAATGCAATAAGTTGTTTGATTCAATTGAGCTTCAAGATGCAACTTATCTGATTCAAATCTGATGCAACTTGTCTGATCCAAGTCTAATGCACCTAGTTGACTTGAATTAGATGATTGAAGTCTGATGCAAGCTGATTGGTTCGAATGTGCCTTACCTTCTTGTAGTAGGGAAGCAGGTTTTCTTCCACCCACTCTTTTGTGGTGCCAAGCGTGCTCCAATGATTTTGTGTGTACTTGAATCGCCAACCCTCGCCATGATGCAACTCCCTCACCATGGGGCCACTCGGAAGGCTACGAGAGCTTTTTCCTTAGAAGATTAGCTGAGGAGGAAGTGTTGTTCCGTCTGCAGCTGAGCTCACGCAAATGGTAATCTGACGCTTGTCTTCGACTCCCGTCACTGCGATCTCCTTCTTGCCCCGCTTGTCGTACGTCCGGCTCCCCCCGACGGAACAAGGTGCATCGCCGTCTGGTCCATGTTGACCATCAACTCAGCGGGCACTCCATGCGTAAGCACTTCAAACGTTGCCCGGTATGCCATCATGTCAAGCTGGTGCTCCCAGTCCTTGGGGAGCTTTTGAGCAACAGTTGTGGCCACCCGAAAAGACCATCCCAGCTTTGAGCGAATCCATTCTTTCACCCAATTTTCCGACAAACCCCACGATCCTCCATTGCTCCGCAACAATTGTGGAGCTTTGACTTCCACAACCCCCTCCAACACCGCACGCAGCACCGGAGCATTCAATGGCTGTCCGCCACCTCGCATTCCTTTCACCAGATTGATGAGGCTTTCTTCCAGTTCTTCGTGCCCTTTGAGAACCCGTTCGGCTCCCCGATTCAGCGACATTCTACCTTTGAAGTCCGCCGAGTCTCCCTGAAACTCCCTCATCTCCTGGACGGTTTTGATGACATCTTCCTTCAGCATCTTTCTCCCCAACGCCGTTGTTGTCAGCCAACTGTCCACCGTTTGCCTAGAGAGCTTTTCGTAAACACCCCCACTATACTGCTGCCCAGGATTTGGGTTGGGGTGTCTCATTCTTAGAAGCTTCACCATCTCCCCCGTGTGGAAGTTGGTTTCCTTCAACGTCTTCTCAATGGCTGGCCACAAGTCTTTGGTGAACCAGTTGACATAAGGCTGCCGCCGCACCTTTTTCTAAGGAGGTTCATCCGATTTTGCCCCAGATTGGCGAAGCCCATCTTTGTCACCCCCCCCAGCTGAGCCATATTTACCACCTCCCCCAACTTCAAGCGCTGGATCCTCCACCTTAGGCTGACCGTCCTGATTCTCCCCGTCCAACTCAATGGGGTCACCTTTCTCACCACTCGCTGATTCAGGATCAAGGATAACGATGTTGCCACCTTTTGCTGCAACAAGGTTATCAGTCCTGGAACCTGCTCCAAAGCCCAGGGCGTTGCTCACTGTGAGACTCTTTCTTGGACGTCCATGCCTTCTTCTCGATTTTTCCTGCAAAGCTTTGCTTGCAGCCTTTGACAGTTCCACATCACGCATACGCCTGTCAGTCTCCTCAAGATCTGCTTTGAACCTACGGGCTGCCGTTCCTGGAGAACAAGGTTTAGCAAATCCCATAGACAAGAGGGTCTTGAAGCCACCACTAGCTTGAGTCGCCATCCTCACTCTACTACGATATGTGACAAGTTGCGAGCCTTCTCTTGGGTACCGAGAAGTGAGAGCTCGTCATAAGACTCGTACCTGTGGACCGTGGTTGAGCCAACACCTTCCTGATTGCGAACTGGTCGGATATCCAGGTTTGCAGGCTCGACCAATGAAAACAAAGCTTGACTGCTGAAAGTGCTCGCGAGTTTGGCAAGTCACCAGATTTTTTTGATCGAACGGCCTGCAATGCTTTTGAGCATCTTTGGCCGTCAGATATACGTACGGCCGAAATGTTAGAAATGGTGTCAGGCGGCGAGCTCGCTGAATTGTTCAGAAATTCGTTTTTCAGTTGGCAAAAAACCCTGAAAATTCGACGAGGGTTTCGCTGAAAGGTAAAAAAACTTATAATTAATTATTCGACATCGAATGTGCCGAAAGCAAATGTCGATACGGTAATGTGTGAAACCTTCTCGATCTGCATGAAAATCAAAACCTCTTGAAAATCCTAAGTTCAAAAGCAGAGTAAGTCTAGTTTAGTTCGCATTGCCTTTTTACCCTCCTCCTTTCACCTCTATGGCTGCATAAATGTACATGGCATAAAACATAAATGATTCAATGTCATCAATTTCAAATGTGGGCAACTCAATATGATGCACAATTACCAATTTACCTTTCGAGCCCAAATATTCAAAAGTTCATGAAGCCTCTCCCACTTATCAATTTGCAATTTACACTCAAGTGCCACATTGTTGTTCCACAATGCATCAAAACTAACTTGCTCAGCATTGAGCAAGGTGACCCAGTCTTTTTTTAAAATTAACTAACAAGAGATTGAAAGGGCATTTCTAGCTGAGCACTTTTTTCCATGATCTTGTCGCCAGTACCTCATATTAGGTCATGCTATAAATATTGTTGCAGCCGTTAAGTGCACCACATTTCTTTAATTAGTCTTGCATTCAAAATGACAATGAAGGTGTCAAGTTTTGTCTGTATTGCACTCGTAGGTACATCTTGCACACCCACACCCACATGAAATTCCCAACATGGAGACAAAAAAGTTGAGTCAAATGCATATTGGATTGATTTCAGAATTTCCACTATCAATTAGAGACATTGAAATCACTTTTTGCAAAATTTCATGCATGCCCTATATAATCTCATAGTTAACATTATCAAAAAACATAAACACAATAAATGTATGAAATTTGAATATCATAAATAAATTCATGTTTGCTTGATTTCTTCTTTCTTTTTTGTTCTCTTTGATACTTAGACTTGTTTTCTATCTCATTATCAACATCATGTTGCCTAATACGCACATGACCTATGAATCAAGAATAATCAATACCACCATTGGATTATTGATGAAAAAAATATCACGAAACCAAACACAAAGAAAAAAAATGTTCAAAGATAAGTGAAACATCAAAAATTGATCTATTCATTTGGGAAAATGTGTTGACTTGAAATACCAAAAAAGAAAAAATGATGTTGCAATCTTACTCTGGAATGATGTTGTCATTGCACACTTTCATAATAATGGTGTAAACAAATAAAATTTGATCACAAATTAGGAAGGTTCAGTGGCATGATGAGTAGAGGCTGTATTTTTGCTCAGTCTATATGGTTTAAAAGCTACACAAAAAATTAATCATGCAAAAATCAAGTTCTTTTTGAAATTTTCACTAGATAGAATTCAAAAAAAAAAAAAAAAAAAAAATCACCAGATTTTTATACATGTTTCCAGTGGGTAGCCAAAAAAGAACAAGGATGATTTTTTAAAACTTTACTTCATATTTAGCTCATAGCCAAATTTGGCTAAACATTCCCATGGACAATTGCCAATTTGGCTACATCACAAAATATTTAAGAGTTGCCAAATGTCATCAATAGAAGGAAAGAGTTTTTTTTTTAAGGGAGGGGGCGTATCCCATATAGCCAAAAGCATTGTTTTTCATGTGTTAAGAAATAGGTGCCCTGGGGGTGAGGGGTTCCATTGTTGAGAGAGGGCTCTCCTGCGTGAAAACAAGACTATTTGAAAGGGAAGGGGGGGGGGGGGTTCACATACATGCATCATAACTTTTTTTCTTTTTTTTCATATATTATAGTACCTTTTTAAGTTCAACATCTTGTTGTTGAATAATTATTTTATTTTAAAAATTAATTTAGGTGCAATTTTTTTAATATATAATTTTATTTGAATTTTAAAATATTCACATGTTATTTGTCACCAATGTTCTGTGGAAACATTTGATTTCATGGCATAGGTTTTGATTTCAGATCCTCCCCTTAAGGAAATATGGCATTAACCACTAGCATATCATGAGGCACTAAAAAGCAAGGTTTATTTTTTATATTTATTGCATACACAAAATCAAAAATTAAAATTAAACTTAAAATTAAACCCTGCAACAAAACAACAGAGTTCTCAACATAGCTGCATTGTCAAGCTCATAAAAGATGTTGGACAGAGCTCATTAGAAAATGTTTAATGATCAAAAAAATAAATTTAAATAACTCAAGAATCCTATAAAATTTCAACTTCAACAAACAATAATTTTTAAAATTTTCAGCAAGAAGAGACCTTAATTTTCTAAAATTTCAACATTTTCAAAATATAATATAATTTCTACCAAACCTGAAAAAGTATTACAGTAGTGCTTTAAACTCTTGGGCAGATTACTGATTTGTTAACCTGTTGCAACAAGCATGAAAACCAAAGAAAGTTTGGATCATTTTTTAATTCATCCTATTTCTCTTGTATAATAGTCAATTGTGAATTATCTTCTTTTGTTTGATTCTGAGGAGATGTTTGAACAAAGTTATAATCCAAACGAGGATTGTTTTCAAATTGAAATGAATTCCTGTACTCTTTTGGAACGTTACTAGATGTTGCCAAGGCTTTCAATGTATGTATCCATAGCATAATGCAAAAGTAACTTCATGTAGAGCACACAAATAGATTAATTGGATGTTTTGAACACAATTCTTGTGTCTTTATATGTGGGTATAGAGGCACAATGTTCACCTTGAAGTTCTTTTATGGTATGTGTAATGTGCTACAACTTCATAGTAAAATGTCACTCTTTTGCTTTGATAACGAATCTTTATGCTAAGATCCTTAACACAATTTCACCTTCATGGTGTATGTTATACATAACCAATTTTTCATTTTCATGTTTTGTTTCATAATGACCATATTTCATGTTCATAAGATTTGATGTCTCATCTGCAGCCCACCTTGCAAAAATCTTTACAGCATTCTTCACCCTAGACTTTAAAACCCATGTAACCAAAATGTACAACTAGGTAATGAACTTAATTACTTATCTCTTTCAAGCTTATCTACTTAAACTCTTTCACTTGTGCATCTACATTGACATGAAAGATCTGACATAAATAATGATGAACTATTGGGAACCAAAGGAGAACATATAAAGGGGAAAAAATATGAGAGGAGATAGGGGGGGGGGGGGGGTCACTTGATTGGGAATCTTGCCTTTTGTGCAAGGCCATTACACTTGTTCTTTAAAAGAACATTGTCAACTACATAGGCAAATATAGGTCAGGTTTTTATGCCTTTGATTAAATCAATTGGTTGCAATTTGAGAGGTCTTGCAAGTAAAAATTGAGGTTGGAAGCCCATTGTCGCTGAGGTTGGAAGGCTAGATGATGGCCATCAAATCATGCAAGTGATCTGGAAATTTAGCTTGGAACTAGAAAGAAAAAAGGGGAAACATGGTGGTGGGAGAAAAAGGGGATAAACAGGCACAATTTTCTTTCAATTGAAGAACAAGTTTTCATCTTTTTTTTCTACCTATAGTTATGAAACTCAAACAAAGTTTTTATGGAGATTTATATGCAAAAAGGAAAATGAAGAGGTTCTAAGAAAAATCCAAAACTCCTTTACCTTTTTGTGCAAAATAAGGGAGCTAACACTCTAAAGTGAAGGTTTCATCAGATTCTCAAAGCACTCTAAAAACAAATGTTTCTCATTTTGGTGATTTTATGTACCACATTTGCACCCCAAATGTTTTGAAATGTAAGTAGAAACCAGTGTTGGGTGGTTGTATGGATATATAAAGCGTATGTATCAGGGTATGATGACTTGATCAACAGGCAATAACTGGAAAAAGGCACAAGAAGACCTACAGGGGCAAGCCTTTGATCACTCACACACAATGAATGCTGCACCATTGAAGAGGGCATTTTTCCTTTGTGTACATAGGGAGGGCATTCCTTTGTCAATTACTTATGCTGTTAGTTGTCAGTCAATCTGGATCCCGTTACAATTTGTGATGGCTTTCTAGTGCTGATATCTTATTTGTAAAATTGTAATGTATGAGACTATGGCCATTTTTTAAGATTCCGTGGGGTGCTTGTACAATGGAGATGTCGCTTCAAGTCACTTGACATACATAAAGTTGCACAATGGCGGTATTCCTTCACCTCAATGAATCTTTTGTAGGAGTCTATAATCTAACTTACCACGTAATTTGGTTTCAGTACATCAATGAGGCCCATGTTAACTCTAGGGTGTTTGAGGTTTCTTATTATTCGTGGACCAATTTTTTGTGGTAAGGTCATGCCTGTTGGTTTAGCAATGTACTTCTGAATGCACATAAGCTTTCCAGCAGCACATGTTACTGCTCCAAGGGACCCAAAACTTGAGTTTTTTAGCTTGGAACAAAATAGCACTCTAGGAATTTCTTTCCTCCTTCTTTACTACGTTACTTGTTTTCAAAATGTTTACAAAATCTGGCCTTCTGGGTCAAGAAAATACAACTCTGGACAAATTATTTGCAACATAGAATCTCATGAAGATGTAGATGTGCAGGATTTGCATGATTGAATATGGACATGCAGTGGTCTTGGTACTGAAGTATATGTAGAAGCAAAATCCGCAGGAAAAATGTTTCTCATTAATTCCCCTGTCCAGGGTCCAAAGGGGAGCATCAAATGCTTACTGAATATTTCTACTGCCAGAACATTGAAACTCTGCACACTTGGGTACCAAGATTGCTTTCTATCTCTTTACATGCAGATTTACTATTGGCATCATAGTAGAAGTTAATAGCATCCATTTGTGAGTTTTTTGTGAAGAACTGGAGGTTACTCCCTATTAAGCAGCACTCCAGGACTCTTTGCAATTTGTTCAATGCTCTTTTTTGAGGCAAGTGGAGACTATCTAAGTTCAACTTTCCTTGCTCCAAGCTCCTCAGGGATCTAGGTAAGTTGGCCCTGGTCTGCGGTGATGATGGGTTGCAATTGACCATAAGATTTTTGGGTTTTAATGCATATTGGGAGTCAATTATGCTTGTCAAATCCTTTGACTCTTCGTTGGAAGTTCAACCATTGAGTAGTTGGATGCCATCACCACACCAGTTAAATGGTCCACCAAAATGACATACAAACTTTGGATCACCTCACAACCATATTTGTCAAATCCCTTTGCACTATGAATACTAATATCCCTTTACAAAGAATGGGAATGTGACTTACAAATGCAACCAAAAACATATGTGGTCTACAACAACACCCATTTCTTTCGAGATATTCAGAATTGGCTGGTTCACAACAACTGTTGTTGCTACGTGGTATGTCTCCTAGTCTCATAAATTTTCAAAATATGCTGCATACAAGACCTTCATTGTTAGTGTTGGCATATGCTGGGCCTCAGAACTAATACTGCAAACTTTTGATTTCTAACATGATAGTTCCACATTGACAAGCAGCTTATGAAGATTGAAGATGGCTTTCAAAGGAGATTTAAAGAGAGCTGATCTCTTCACCTCCATGTCTCACTGATCACTCCTAAGAAATTATGACAATATGTCCTCTGCTAGGAAATGGAATGCCTTTGAGCAACAACAGAGAAAGGTGTTTTTTTCAACAAACACAACTTTGATTGAGTCAATGATCTTTGGAGATGTCTTCTTTCCTCTTTGTTTGGTTTGTATACAGGAGAGTCAATGGACACCTTGTATGGATAGACTAATCTTGACAGATCATTAGAATGAAAGAGTTGGGAAACATTATAAAATTATTTCTTCAAATGGTAGAATTTTGGTTAAAGAAGCTTGATGATAATGTAGGATTGATACTCACTTTCCCACCAACAGTTTTCCTAAAGAGTTGCATTGTCAATGCCATTTCAGTAGGGCAGTCATCTATTGAAGGCAACCATGCTCCATATCTACACACAACACATACAAACATAAACTCTGCATGTTTGGTCACATTAATTTATTTTTGTTAAAATCTAAATTTACATGTTGACCATGGAATTATAGGTATTTCTCATTCATTTAAGAAATTTTATCAATTGTATGTCGACCCTGCAAGGTCTTGATCACATTAAAAGGACAGAAAGATGGGGTGATAATTGCATACTCTTGAGGGCTGACCATGGGACCACCAAGGGCAGCAAATGTGAGATCAGCAGCTGTGAATCTATGGCCACAAATAAAGGGTCGTCCATCTGCCAACAACTCGTCCACCTGCTCAGAAACTATTACTGCTTAGTATAATGTTTGTGGATTCAGGTCAATGGGCGTTGGAACAGGCAATTTTTCTAGCCCATGGTTTTCTCTTGCAATCATTAGGGTGAGATGTTAGAAAGCAATAATGAGAAAAAAGCAGATCATTTGGCCCCAAAGACAACGCATGCAACATATTCCCAACTCTGAGACTCAAAGAGTTCAGATAAGAGCGCAAACCAAAAGGTTCCTTAAAAATTTGCATGCAGGATAGAAATGCATGCAAATTGGAGGTTGCACAAATAGAAATGAGTTTGTACGAAAAAGCCTAAAAACAAGCGAAAATGGGAACCAGACAAAAACCTCTTTGAAAATGGCTTCCACTATTTGGAGAGACCTTTCTTTGGCCCCAGGTCTATTACAATACAAAGCACTATACACAATCCGCCGCAACAAAGGCATCAAAAACCAAGCAACAATTCGCTCCAAGAGTGAGGCTCCTTGAGTCAACAAAGCATAGCTACACTTGTCAAACAGGAGGTGGCAGTACGCCCACCGTCGTACATGAGGACCCAGTTGTTTGTCAAATCTGGATTCTGCTATAAGCTCCACACCAACATTCATCAAACCTACCTACAGTATAACAAAATATAGATAGTAGTTGAAATTATTTCCCCAATCAAATAGCACAGTATGGCTCTCACTTCTTATGCATACAATGAAGCATGTTGATACATGTAGTATCATGTATAAAGTTGTGTTGTTATCATTTGACTACATACAAATTGCATTACATGTGATTTCTTCATCACAAACAATACTATTGAAAAATTTTAAAGCAGTTTGGATGAAATGATAGTTCTGTTGTACTTAGAAAGAAGAAAAGAATGTCAAATGCGTAGTCTAGGGGATAGTACATGCTTTAATAACAAATTTATAGAACAAATGAAAGTTGAGAATAATAAACACACCCCAAGATTGGACAAGCTTTTGGAGCTCAGCATCATCGGGATACAGACGCTCTTCTTCATTTCGGATGTTTTTGTCAGCAAACCTCAAAATATCGGGTGATTCTTGTAGCACAACTCTCTCATCCTGCCTTCCCATAACTAGCTTTGGGCAACTTGTTCCTGCTCCTAGTCCCCTATGATCACCAAAATGTTTTTAATCATTTCTGTCAGATGATCTTCTTTTTTGCAAACACATGACATATGTGGAAGTCATTTGATCAAAATGTTGATTCTTCAGCAATTAATTAAGGACAAATTCTATTAAGTTTACATGAAATTACAAATTTTCACCTCGTGAATAACATATGCAATAGCACAACATGTTTTCGTTCATCACACATCACTCTGGCTCTTTCTAATGCCCATCTTGCCTGCATCCCGTCATAAAACCTTGAAAAAAGGCTCAACATATATGATTTCACAATTCAACCTTTGTTATGTTTGAGCTCACTTATTGAAGTTAAGGAACCATATCTATAGGCTTTGGAAATTGCCATAGAACCACTTCAATGATTTGCATGTATACAGTAAAGCATTTGATTTTCCTAAATTCCTTCCCACATGGTTCCAAGAAAAAAAGAAAGGGAAGTGGAGAAGATTTTGTACCTTCTCACAATAATGTGATGCACCTTTCATGTCAACCACACACCCACCACAATTTTTTCAAATTGAGTTGCAATATACAACTGAATTATTGAGTACAAAAGTTTCATTTTCTTGAATTGGAGCCTTAGCATCTATGTCTTCACCACTAACTAGTCAGACAGAAAGCACTTGCACTCAATGTACAATCTTCATTGCCATTTGATGTTTCATTATATGGATACATAACAGAAATGTGTAGAGATAATGGAGAGAGATATTCACAAACAAATTAAGAGCTTAGGAAACCAAAATGACCATCTGAAATAAGAGTCATGTTTGATGCCATCATGCAGCTAATGGTTGATTCTGTGACTTGCCACAACCACCATGCCATGCAAGCTTATTCCATTTCACTTGTGATAAGAATGGTATAAAATAGCAACATCCCATATGATGATTTGTGACCCCGACTCATATCTCATGGCAGAAAGCAAAAATGTTTCCACATTGTGTAAGAAGAAAAAAAAGATGCACTTGACACAATCTGGATGCTTCCTCAACTCCCCCTTCATTAGTAAAATAGTTTTTTTCATTCTTTGTTCGACAAGTCCATTGTTCAAAGATGACTTTGCCAATGGCTTCTTCTTGCTCCCCCATCAGCATTATATCAGGAGATGGCAATAGCCCTCCCACCATTTTGGACACCCCTTCATCTCATCACCCATGGATTACTCTGTCCCTGCCATTTAGGAGGTTCATTTTCTATTAAGTTCTTCCTAATTCCCAAATGTTCACATACATGGCCAGGTTTCCACAAAATGGCCTGGTTATTAACTTTTGTTGCAAAGTTTTCTAGATTTAGCATCTAAATGTGATTGGCGGGTATTTCAACAATTGAACTCAAAACCCCTCACCATCATGTGGCAATGAGTGCAATGGGCTACTTAATTATGACTTGATGGGCATTCCTCCCAACAACAATATGGTTCAAGTATGAGGAGGACATGAAGCATCAAGGAAACTTGATGCACATTCCTCCCAACAACAGTATGGGTTCAAATATGGGGAGGACATGCAGGATTAAAGAAAATTACATTTTTGACAGCTTTGCACTAGGCATTTGATTGATTTATATATGTTTAAGTTTATATGATAATGTTTGCCTTGTGCTTTACTATGGGTAAAGCCCACTTGTAAGGGACATTCCCAAAATGAGAGGGCCAGACCCAACTACTGTCTCCTCCTAGACTCATTAGCACCCATTAACACACCATGCAGGATGGCATGATGGATGGTTTGCAGAAAAGAGGCACTTTTTTCTTTTTTGTATTCTTGTCTAAGAGCTAATCATGGTGGTTAGCTATGTGGTAATAACCATCTGCATGTATCTACCTACCTATTAACCATCGAGTGCCCTACTTACTTACGTGCATACTAACTACTAACATTACCTACCTACTTATCTACAACGCTTACCATTTACAGAGGTAAGATCTAGGCAGTGGGAGGTGAAAATCGGATGGTCTACAGGATATGTTACCAAGATGGAACATTGGGTTTAACTGGTTTCCAATTGATGGTGCACCAGTGGGTGCTGGGTCACATAATCCCAATAAGCTTGAAGTTCATGGTTCAAATTTGAACCAGTGTTGGGCGGTTGTAAGAAATTGCTTCAAACCCCTGATCGAGTATCAAGGCTATTCTTAGGATTGATCAATCAGTTCTCAACAAGCAACTCGTCACTCTGCCTTGTATGGTGAGTTCCAAGTTAAACCAAAAACTTTCAATATTGGAGGTCAAATTTTTCATCTAGATGCATGATGCAAACTGCCCATCCAGCTCGTATGAGCAGATGAATGTCCACATGTCACACACACACAGTGGTTCAAGGTTGAGCCAAAATTTTATCCCCAAATCCAGCACAGATGCATAAGCTCTAGCCTAGGGGCGGAGCCAACAAATAAAATACTTGATTCTGATACACAACGGCAGATATCAAAAACAAACAAATCCCCAATTCTGATATATAGGCTATCGACAGTTTTTAATTGTTTTTGAAAAAGCCAAATATTTGCCCAGAAAACCACCAGTTCTTTGCCAGTAAACATGACCGGTCTTGGAGGTTTTTCAAATATGTAATGGGTTCCAAGGGTTCTTTGATTTCCGTTTTTCCACATACCCGGAACTGATGGTTCTTTGACTTTTCAGATATAGGGAACCGGTTGTTCCTTTAATATACCCGGACCGGACAGTTATGAAACGAATCAAAGAACCGCCCTCACAGACACCCTATATCTCCAGTTAGCGTTACGTTACAGCAAAACTGCTCTGGAATTGTACGTTATGTCGTCTTCCTCTTTCATCACGCTACGCCATAGCCGTGGAACATGTATCCACAGCCAGTACTACTAGCTTCTTCTGACTGTTATTGCTTTGCATTTGTTCTTGACGCCCTCCATCCAATTCCAGGTTCGTTTGTTTTATTTCTCCTTTCAATTTATGTTTTGTCTTCTCGATTCTTGTTTTGTCTTTGTTCTCCTGCTTTGTTGTTGGAATGGTGGAAAACAACTCTTGTTAGGGTTGTTGCTATGGAAGTGAAAGGGTGAGTTCCCGCCCTGGACGAACGTTTTGCAGTTGGACTGTGATCATAATTTTGTTTCCTGGGGTGAAGTGTCGAAGAAGAACAAGAACAAGGAGGGCATCTTGCGTATATCTTTTGTTAGCAATGGAGCAAGTGGAGGATGGCAAGGGTATCGGCACTTTGGAGGTGCTGAAGAAAGAAAAAAGCTCGGAAGAGTTTCGTGCACTCCTGAGCGAACAACCGGATGACGAGATTGCCGTACTGGGAAAGATAGCCACTGACACAACGCTAGAATTTCTCTTCCCCAATGCAAAGAGCATGTGCAGGGTTGTAGGTGTTGGCCTAGACTACTCCCATGTGATTCTCTCTACCAATTGGAGCGTTACGGTTTTTGGTACCAGCATGCAAGAGTGGCTGGAAGCACGAACAAGGGCTCTGGATGAGAGCAGCGGGTATTTGGGCATGGTTTTCAAGTTTCCAGTCCTTCAGCCGGCACCACAGCCACCGGGAGAGCTTCTAACTGGCCAAGAAGCTTCACGCAAGTTTGGTGTAGGCTTGGAAGGAACTCATGTTTACTACAGCTATGCAGGTGGTGGAAAGAAAGTTGTGGCCCGTTGCCCTTTGCTGTGGGAGTTAGCTATCATGCTGTTGCGCCAAAAATATGAAGAAGAAGAACATCATCGGCAACATCATGTTCAAGGGCTTAGTGAGAAAGGTGAAATTGAAAGTACTGCGGAGATTGAAAGAAAGAGTCCGACGGTGGTTCAAGATAGGTGGAGTGAACTTCTGAGTACTTACTACAAGAATGGAGAGCCTGTTTGTGGTGCCCCACGGGGGAAGTTTAGGAAGATTGAACAAAGTGTAGCTGTGCACCCAATGGCAGATGGTTCATTCACTAACATGAAGAATGAAACAATAGATCCACCATTGGATTTGGCTGATGCGCAGATCTCAGCACATCTCATCTTCAATTTCTCCTACAACAGTGATGACATGGGTAATGAGAGAAAGATAGAAGTGACAAACCGCACAAAGTGTGACCTTGGGGAACATGGCTTTACAGTAGATGAAACAGATCGATTTGGTTGGTACCAAGATGATGTTAGAATCTCACTCCAGTGTAAAGAAGAGTCTAATCCTTCCATGCTACAAGGATATGAATTTTCTGGAGGAGGAGTCGACCGGAGATTAGCAGAAAACAGTTCAATTGATGATGATGATGAACAACATCTTGATACAAACACAAATGTCTTGCACGAGCTTGAACACTCCAATGGCTTTACAGAGGGCCTTCTGATTTCAAAAATTATGGAGGAGGAGCGAGCCACTGGGGATACTGCCACTATGGAGAAGACCTTCAACTTTTTGGGGAAGCAAAACCTGGGAGGGTTTTGTGCCCTGAACCATTCTTGTGGTTCAACAGTGACATACACACTAATGTTCAAGACAACACTCCCAGATTCCATTTGGAAGCCTAGTGTTCGCAAGAGTCTCCTCAACTGTGGTCTATGCCTGCCCGTGTGGGGTGAGGTAATGGGCTCTTGGGAGTTACTCAATGAAGTAGAATGTGCATCCTACCAGCTGAAAGTTGAGCGAAGACTTCAAGAGAAGCTCAACAAAGTACTTCCAGAGGAGGAGAGAACCTACCGAAATGACATATTTATGAGGAACACTGTTAGGCAGATTTACAAGGTGCCATTGTTTGTCAACCATACCATGTCATATTTCTTAGTGCGCTAAGAGTTCCAGCCAGCATTCTGGTTTGCTTCAAGCACAGGACAATGGCTGACCCATCTGCATCTCCCAGATGAGTGAAATGAAGACAGAAACAAGTTGTTTACATAAAGAGCAATTTGTACATAAGTAAGATAAACCCAGATGACAGAAAAGCAAATTCAGGAGAAGACAGAACATACTAATAGATGTTTTCAGGAAAGACAAAAACTCTTGAAGTCATGTTTTCTCAGGCTTCCCACAACATCAAGATTGGTTGATACCCTGTTGTATATATGCTTGTAAGAAGATGAAATTTGAAAGCTGACACATGACTACAATGGAACTGGATGCCTGGATGTGATGCACATGGGTGTGAAAACTCAGTTTGTGCAGCTGTAAAAACCAGACAGTGATCCCCATTTTGCAGAGTTCTTTGTTCAAGTTGTGCTCTTGTTGTAACATGTTACAAGTTTTGGAATGATAGATCCAAGTCAGCTTCTTCTCTGATAGCTATAATAGTAATGGCAATGAATTGATTGAGTTTCAATTCCTCCATAGTCTTTTACATTGACCCACAGCAGCTATCCAGATTCAGATGGCTGAGTGTGGATGGCTGATTCTCAGGCTCTCTGATTACAGTTCTAGTTCTTCAATTTATTGTGATTGGAAACCAAGCTGCCAGATTCTTGACACTTCATTCAAGCAGGATGGATCAGTCCATTTCAGGTAAATTTGTGACTTCTGACCACTTCAAAAGTGCACCCTTTTTTTTCCTCTTATGAGACCATTGAAAATGTTCATACAGTTAAGTTTGTTTCAGCAACTGTATTCGTGTTCTTAGGGTCCCTTTCCATTAGGCTGTTGTGATCACAGTTACAAATCACAAGCAGCTTACTGGGAAGCCACTGAAATGGAGCCCTGTCTCCCTGTTTCAAACTGCGTGGACAAGCACAGTCCATTGGAGATTTGCATCCAGGCTGGAAATATGTAGGTAATTAATGTTAGGAACATTTCCTATGTAGGGAAGTTTATATATAACTTAAAAAGAATGCAGGAACTCTATTGGAGAGTTAACAAACATGGACAGACACATTCCATTGGAGGGTTGCAATCAGGATGGAAATATGTAGTGAATTAATGTAAGGAAGATTTCATATGTAGGGAAGTTTTTTAAGAATTGAAAATGAACACATGATCCCATAAAAAAGTGTATTCTAGTGACTCACAGTTTGACTCATAGCTCACAGAGGTCTACAATTCATCAATGCTGACTTGACATGTAGAGAAGTGGGTTGACTGTGTTCACAGTTGGATGCAACAAATGTACTGAAAAGCTACTATTGGGGCAGAATCCGCAATCACAATGGCATAATGGAAAGAGGCCCTTCGAAAAGATGACTTTAGTCATTTCTAGAATCAGGACCAAGGATCTGACAAGATGTATCATTGTTCTGAGAGTAAAGATTCATACAACCTGCAAGAAGCAGGGGAAGGTACTCTTTATGAACACAAGACTCCAAATGTCATAACGAGCATATGTACACTGAAACCCATGTGGCATTTCAGAGCTGGAAAGCCTGCTAAAACTTTCTCCATAATATTCTCTGTTCTATGGATAGCTCTCAGTATGAAGAAATGAGGTTTTGGATGACCTCTTCAACCAAGTCGTTGAAGATGGTGTGCTCTAGCTTTACACTGATGCTGTCCATATCTTCATGCAAAGATATCCACATGCCTGAGTTCATTATATCTTGAGCAACCAAACTCTCAAGATAGTCATCATGCAGATCCTTGTGCTGCAGATCAAATCCCTGGTTGCAAATTTCAAGCCAAATCTCTTCAGCAATTTTCTTCGCAATAGGAGGTGGACTTGCTTTCAAGGCCAGCCAAGGTTGCAGATTGCAGGGTGCAACTTTGCTGAACAAAATTTCATTGATTGCATCAAATAACATCTGCCTATTTGAGGATTCCCTCTTACTGCTAGGGTAACAAGCTTCAAGCCTCTCGAATGTAGGTTGCCCAAGTGGCTGAGTCAGAGAATGTGGCATGCTCAGAGCTGACCCAGTTTCATCTACAAAGCCTGAGGAATGTAGCACATTACATATGTAGGTTAGGTCATCTTCCCAGCGGCTGCTGCATAGTGCTTTTCTCAACCCAAGGCTGTCAAACACCGATAGGGACTTTGGCAGAAAGTTATCAATTAGGTTGGACTCAGTGGTCTCTCGAGATTTTGTTTTGCTCTCTTGGAGAGAAGGAATCAAAGGTGTTGAACAATGGATTCTTGGTTGCACTCTGGCTGAAGGAGAGTCTGCAAAATCATGGTCCTCTGGTGGGACATTCTCCATGTCAGCTTTCAGCCTATCAGTTCCATCCACCTTCGAAAGATTCAGCTGAATCCGCAGCTCTGGATAATCCCTACCTGAACACCACAAATTGTCAGCTATTAAAAACCAGAAACAACAATGACCTTGAAGACAATATAAAAGGGTTTTCATCTTGACACGTGCACAAAGACAACCAAGTAAAACATTTGTTGATCATGGTCTGTCATAGACCTCGAAAGTTGTTAGTAATGTCCTTGAACTCAAGAGGGCTAGGGCTCTCTTCCTCAAACGGTGATTGCAGAACAGAGACAGGACTTGGTTGTTCATGTTTGTCACATGTGAGGTCTGCTGCTTCATTCGCCCTGTCTACAACATTGTGTGTCATTGACCATGGCCTTAGAGTTCTTGGTTGCTTCCTGGGTTCCACCTGAATAAGAACATTTCAGTTTTAGCCCCAACTTTGTAGCATGCACTATACGACTGCAACATGTCGAAGAGTTCTTGAGAATCTGCCAAACTAAGCAAAACTGACCATGCCTTGGCAAA
Source organism: Sphagnum contortum (assembly GCA_963920785.1). Classification (NCBI taxonomy): domain Eukaryota; kingdom Viridiplantae; phylum Streptophyta; class Sphagnopsida; order Sphagnales; family Sphagnaceae; genus Sphagnum; species Sphagnum contortum. The sequence continues at coordinate 12,771,878 of OY987280.1, forward strand.
TAAGGTTGATGCAAGCAGACTCACCTCAAGGAGTGCAACAGGAGTGGTGACATGACCGCACTCTGCCATCGCTGGCTCAACTCCATCAACTTGGCAGGGAGCTTGGGACATCACCTGGGACATATCGTCAAGAGATTCTTGCTCACCATACACACATGCCCCTGCATGTGTGTCTGCACTAATACTTTTGTCAAAGGGAGAGGGCCTTTTCAAGGAAGTTCCTGTAGCTGAAGTTTTGGGACTATTGGCTTCCACAGATGGACCCTTCACATGAGATCCTCCATTGTTAACACAGTCTGCATCCGCCAAAACAGAGTTCTGCAACAGACGAGACTTGACCAATTGCACAACATGGGCCACAACAGGAGAGGGGCTATAAGGCTGTGTGTGATGATTGGCAGAGCTATGCTGATTGACAGTATTGCCAGTTTTCTTTCTATCCACCAAGAGAATGCCTCTTCTCTTCTCTACCGTCTGGCTCTGAGTATTCTTGGAACTTGCAGCCTTGGTTGTCTCCACTAGGGCTTTCCTGACAAATTTCTGATTGGGTTTTCGCTGTGGTCCAAGGGAATTTGTAGGTTTCTTCCTTGATCCATCACTGGACTGGCCTTGTTCATGGCAAGGCAGTGCTGTATTATGGGCTGAATGACACTTCACTGGCCTTCTGTCTCTTTGCGAACTCACTTTGGCTTCAATCCTGAGCCTTTGACTGCCAGGCCGACCATGTCCTCCCTCTGGCTTCATCACAGTACTCTGGCAATTTGCATTGATGGCACTGGTCGCTTCAGCTCTGCAAGGCTGTGATAGAGCAATGATTTCACTTGGAACAGCAGATTTCGAGTTCTGAACAGTCCGAACATGAGTGAGACTTCCAGGCTTGGGACATTCTCCTACACATTTAGCCTCCACCACTCCACTACGCATTGGAGCTATGAAATCATCAGCACCCACTTTAAGCTTGAGGTCTGCATCTCCACAATCTGGGAGCAGAGCTTTGGTTTTCCCAATCACATAGGTTTTCTTCTTTTTGGTGGCCACAGTTAGATCATGCTTCTGAGCAAGATGTGGGGAATTTGGAAGGCTTGTACATGACCTGCCAACATGCTCCCTGAGGGGTCTAAGAGTTGGTGTCAAGGCCCCATCTCCTGCTTTGTTGGAGGTGATGACATTTGACCCCTCAATATCTTTCCTGTAAATTGTTACACGTTTTCCTGTCAATGTGTTCCTGGACAAAGAGACCTCATATCTTGAGGAGTCATTGGCTATTGCAAATGAAGTTGCATCCTGGGCCTGTCTGGCAATATCCTGGCCAACCTTTGTGGAGTCATTTGATGAGCCTTGAATTTGTCTAGCATACCTCATCTCATCGCTCCGCTGATCTCTATCCCATTGTTTTGCTCTCTGCTTCCCCTCTTCAACAAGTAGTTGAGCATTGTCCTTGACACAATCTCTGCCATCATAAACCAAATTCCTAGAGAGCTTCAAGGACATGGAATCCTTTGCACTGGATTTGATTTCAGAGAGTCTAGGCTTTGGATGTGCCACATTGGATGGAGACAGATCTGCCTCCACAATCCTGCTCTTAGAGCAGCTGCTGTTACATTGACTTGCTTCATGATGAGAGTCCACAGAAAGTTTAGTTTCATTGCCATCCACTGTCTTCCCCTGTTGAGACTTTAAGTCATGTGGCTTGAGAGATTCCAAAAACTGGGAAGAAAAAGCTCGAGACCTGAATGCTTCCCTCTTTCTTTCAGTAGTACCCTCTGTACAACTCTTCTCCTGGCCTCTAGATTTCTTCAAAGGCTTCAGCTGTGTCACACATTCAGTTGGCCCCCAAGAACCTGGCTCCAGCAGCCTCTGACTGAAAACTGCATCTGGCTTTTGCTGAAGAAACTCAAAGAAAAATTCTTTATTGCATTGCAGGAAGTTCATGGCATTCAGAAACTCCTTGGATTCCTGGAACTCCTCACAAGTCAATTGGCAGTTTTGGTTGCTCATGTTCCCCTGGACCAGGGCAAGTCTTGCTTGATCGAGAGTAGCCCGCACCTGATTTTTTTTCTCTTCAAGCTGCTGGTTCATGTGTGTGAGCTGCACAGTTTGAGGCCACTCAGGGCCTTGAGACCGACTGCCAGACTGCACAGAAAACTCCTTCTTGAACTGTTGCAGCTGTTTCTTCCCTGGATGGTCCAGGGATGGCAGAATCCTGACAGGGGTCTCAGGTTCCTGATCAGCTTTGTTATCCTGGGAAAATGCACGCCGGTGCATATTCTTGGACAGGGGAGGCAGCCACATGGATGCAGGTGCTGAGCCCTGTGATTGTTGCCTGAGGAGGAAAGGGCGATTCTCTTTATAAGGAAGTTGACTTGCCTCGACATAAGCACGTGCGGGCTCATGGCATGGTTTCCTAGGTGCAGGTGGAAGGAGATCATCAGGCAGGGAATCAAGTCCCATCAATTGGGCAACCACACTGGGTACTCGTCGCTTCAATTCCAACTCTCCTGAAAAGATGGGGGCTGCTGTGGATTGCACTGGAGGGCCCTCTTTAGCTGACCTTGTTGGAACTGCAGAGAGGTGTGCCTTGTGAAGCTGGAATCCAAACTGCACCCACAGATCCATGTGAATCTCAAGAGCTAATCAAGAGCAGCACACCATACATGACCCCCATGATTTCAAGAAATTTTTCTCATGTAGTAACATGCTCGATCAGAATCATTTGCTCCTGATTGCCAGGGTTAGTGGGTGATAAGCTTACTGGCACATCTTCAGGCCTCATGAACCGTTCCCTTGACACATCAGGAGGAGCTTCAAGAGGAATGCTCCTGGGAGCCTCCAGGCCTGTACCCAATTTCAAGGATCACCTGGTCAGCAATTGGATTTGAGATATAAGTTTGAAAAATTGCAGTACTCAGCTCAAAGACCTTGCAGTTCACAATGGGCATTACCATTGGACGAGACAGCTCTGAAAGTTGATACTGAGAATCCGCTTGTGAACTAGAGGCCAAATTATCATGGGTCATGAAGTTTTAGAAGTCTTCTTCAGAGCATTAAATATAGGGGAAGAAACCCCCTTTTGGGTCTTCCGGGAATTTTTGGGCTCAGCCTCAGGCTATTGCCCTTGGCTGGGCCCTTCAATCCAGGAAAACTGTCAAAGGGATTCCGTCCTCCAACATGATGAAGTTTTTAAGGAATCTTCCGAAACTGAAGGTACCTGTTTCCAGGAAAACAGGTACCTTCCACCTTTCATGTCGTAAGATTACTAAAATTTGAAACGTGAAGCTTAAGACGTTCTGACTTGGGAGGTGCGTCAAATTACAACGGCTAAATTTAAGAAGATCGTTATGTGTCAAGAATGGCTGAGTTTGTGATAAGCTCATGTTAGCGCGATTATGGCCACAATGCCCACTGGAGCAATCTCAGTGATGCAATGCTGCTGGAAAGAAGAAGAAGTATTTCAGTGTTTCGAAAGGAAAACCGCAGAAGTGTTCGAAAAAAGAAGCGAAGAACTTATTATTTCGACAATGCTCTGAGCAGCGGGTTCAAGCTGGAATAGAAAAACAATTGTGCTTGGTCTTCTTTAGAGAACTGAAACTATATCATCAGTGTGTAGAGCCGAGATTGCAACCAAGGTAAACTGATGAATATCGTACCAGATCCATGGCTGAGGAATCTCCTCTCGTGCACCAGTTTCTTCCCAGCTGACACAGCTTGATTATTCAAGTCCGACACTTGTAACATACTCGCCATAATACCAGAGCCTAAATCTCTCAAACTCGTAGCACGTCCTCGCCCTCCCTCCCCGGCCTGCGTCGAAGTTCACTCTCGCATCCTATCAAAAAGAAATCAAGCTACCAATTACCGGTGACTGAATGCTGCGAGTTCTCGCTCTGCTACCCACCCCCAAAACAAAAATTCCAAAATCATTCAATTGCGCCTCGCATTATCTGTGCAACTGTAGCAACTAACTCCCTCTTGCAAAAATCTCCCAAAAACTCTACAGAAAACAGAAGCTCTTCACCAAAAAATTCCTTCCAAACGAAAACTTCCCCACACCTTCCTCTTCCCCCCACCACCCGCCACCTTCAGCTTACCAGTCACACACCAGGTAGTTGTTAATCTCACAAAACAACAGAAACTTCGCATAGGAAAACCAAAAAAAGAGTCTGCTACTGTAAACGCTCCTCTCATCTCAGTCTATTCGTAGCTACGTCTCTGCTAAGTTACTTGGAGCAACTCCACGACAACAACAACAGAACCCATGCCCCGCACCACCTCCCGCCGTCATCATTGTCATCGTCTTCACCAAAGTAACCGAACTCCGCAGACAACAATCCAACAACAACTGCAGAGAACGAGGGCAGTGCCCCTTGGGAACAGAAGATCTCACAATAACATCCGTTCGCACGCACTATGAGAACGGCTGATCGACACGAGGAACATGAAACTGGGTTTTTCACCATGGCAAGAAAACATGAGTGCATTGTAATAAAAGGGTCAAATACAAGAGGCTCTTCTTGTAATGCATGCGTTTTTTTCCCCTCATGATAATTTTGAACTAGCTATGTACAAGAGTTCAAAATACGACATGTTCCGTGAAGTTCCCCAAAAATGAACTCACAGTTCAAATGTTCAAACTCACGCCTTATGAACGTTCCTCGAACTGTGCGACCAAATGAAAAACCTTCCATAGTTTCTCTCCCTTCACTATAGGCACACCCCACAAAGGCCGCCAACAAACACACATGATAAAAACTAACTAAAACATGCTCACCAAATGTTTTTTCTGTTTTTTCCATTTTTGTGATATCGAAAATATTTCGAATTTTTTCAAAAACAGTTAGCAAAATTAGTTGAATTTGCGTTTTTTCCAACAAATTCCAAAATCTTTCCAACTTTTTTTTTTGGTTCAAAAACGGCGAAAATTTGACCCAAAAAATAACTCTGATGCTCACACACAAGCGTGCGATACCTTTATAAAAACAGGGCTGGCTTTCCTATTTGGCCGGACGATTATTTTCTTGGCTTGAGATCAGGGTTTGCTTTCAACTTTTTGATAATTAAAAATTTGGCGAATTTTTCCAAAAATTTAGCAAACTAGTCAGATTTACGTTAGGGGAAAAAATTCAATATCTTTAAATTTCTTTGTCGGGAAAACGACAAATTTTGTCCCAAGAAAATCACCGCTGGACAATCTCAGGGTTTTTTTTTTCAAATTCCTCAAGTGACTCCACTGGCGAGGATCCCCAGCATTAATTAGCATTAAATGGCGACTGTCCTAGGTGGGCTGGAGCAGTTTTACTAAAGTGCTGCTACAAGTGATAACCTAGGAAATGCCTAGGTCTAGATGTGACTATTTCAATTATTTTTATTTCGAAAAATGGCGAATAAACTCCCTACAACTCACAAATTTTTCATGTTTTTTTCAATTTCTGAAAGAAAATTCTCCTCAAAGCAAGCCAAAAAAAAAAAAAAACTAACTAAACTAACTGTTTGAGATTGCTTTTTTGCACTCCGAATTTGAATCCACTTTCCTTTCGTCGGAACTGTTGCATGCGTCTGCTGGAAATTGCCAGATCTGCAGGACTGTTTACAAAGAAACTTTACATGCTGCCGAGTTATTGCTGCTGCTGCCGCCGCCAACAAAGGGCGTTTTCTTGCAAGTAGCTGAAGCTCTTCTTGTTTTTTTCAAAAATCTCCCAATGGCCTTAAAAGTGCTGCAAAAGAGACAGATTACACTCTGGGAAAACAAAACAAAACAAAACAAACACGGCCAGATATATATATATATCTTTAACATATAAATAAAAGATCCCCATCTCATAAATGTCTCTGCACCAACAGATACAGACTTTGTGGTTGGGAATATGTGGTACGTGCATTGTACATATATTTCCCATGCTTGAGATTTTGTTTTCACGGTCTTTTTAATTTCAAAAAACCCTCCAAAGGACTGTTTCTTCTTTTGGACTAGGTAGGGTGGAGTAAACCCAATCATGGTTTAAAATTAAATAAGCAAACCAATAACAGATAACAACCTGCTATCCACTACTTTAAACTCTTTATTTTATTTATTATGTTACTTTTTTGCTAGTACCAGAAATTTATTATTACTGATTACTTACTATTTGGCAGCTTCTGATTGGTGAAGTCGACCCTTCAATTAATGCGTTAGTCCGGCCAAAATTAAACCCACTGTCATAAAGGCAGATAATGAATTATATTTCTGAACAACCAATGAGAAAGGGTCCCCCCCCCCCACCCAAATGGCATCCGAATTTGAAAACCAACTTGGGGGGTGGGGGGGGGGGAGGAGGATTGGTATTCGGAAATTGGAATAGACCAGTAGTGAGCACAGTGTGAAAAGGACACTGCATTTCGGTGTGTGATGGGCTTAGTTAGTTAAATTTGAGTCAGAATTCTTAAAAGGTCTTGCTGGCTTTGTTAGAGTCCAATGAACGAAGTTGAATTAAGTTTGGTACCCCAACTCTTTTGGAAAATAAATGAGTTTACTTCTTTGCCTACGCCACCAAGGTTCCTAACTTTCAAGTCTTTTTAGAGCCATTTGTAAAGAGAGTGGAATAGTATAACTAAAACATATTGAAGACAGAGTAAGTCCCAAGGGGGGTGGGCTGCGGAAACAAGAACACAGAGTAGTGACCCAATAGTCCACATTCAAATGGAACAAGTGAATTGAAATGTAGCCAGTAAAATTATTTGAATCTGGCACCTGTGCCAGGATTCAAATTTATATTCAACGATTTGATGGTTAACATTTATCTAAGTAAAGAACCAGCTGAAATTTCCATTTGTGGCCGAATGACACCTTATGTGAGACCTTACACAGCATTATTCTACTTGCATCAGAGCAAGGATGAGGTACAATGCCGCCTCTCATGAGCAAGATGCTCCCTATTGCATCTGTGTTCCATTAAAGAAATATGGGCTGGTCTTGACGCCAGGTAGAACGTCCAAGGATGCTAGATTCCCGAAATGCAGAGCCCACTCTGGGCTCTTCAATGCACAGGTGACAGGCCCCTTACCTTGGGAAGGCCCCTCCCGAGTTCCCACCCATTGGCCATACCCTTCATGTTCGTTCTGTAAAGGTGTGAATTGCAAGAGTTATGCATGATTGTTCCCATCAGAGTTCTTACGTTCTTAGTTCTTACCCCACCCATGGAGCAAAGATTGGCTTGTAATTCTTTAAAAACATGTTGATCAAATGATCATCAAGTCTCTCCTACTTATGTGCCTGACTGGGTAGCTTACCTCAAGGCAAAAGGAACTGGTGTTGGTTGCAGTTCTACAAGGACTGGATTGGTGATGTCAAATTATGAAGAGTACAAGGTAATGTCCTCTTTTGTTGTTGTATTTTTCCAAGGAACGGTCGTTTTCTACCTATTCAAATGAAACTAAAGTCAAAATTTCACATGGTGCCACACTATGAATGCCCCACCTACCACATAGCTAAAGTACTTAGCCAGCACCGTGGCATGAAGTGTAAGGTAAAAACTAAAAACCCCAGAGTGAGGCCATTGCAAAACTTGAAAATTGATGCAAACGTGCCTTTTGTGTTCATCTTGTTGCACTTATGATCCAAGGGAATTCCTTTTACCTTGTTTTTGTATAGCATGAACCTCCACCTTCTCCCCATGCTTTCAGATTTTGGAACTTGGATGCATCTATTGACTACAACCCTTCATGAGACACTTTGGTGAAAACGTAGTAATATGTTGGAACACACCAAGAGTGATACATATGTTGGCAAGAAGACAACTACAATCCCATGCACATGAAAACTTAGTCCCAATAAATGATCATGATTTTCAAAAAGAGTATCCACATTAATTCTAGGTCATTTAATTCTAATTTGTTTCAAGATAATGGAGAGGTTTTGGGTGCATATTGAAACCTCGTTTTCTGTGTGCAATTTTTTTGGTGTGTGTTTCAATAGCACACCATTGTCATTCCAACCTATCAAACTTTTCTCTTGCTTGCTTGATTTCCTCTATAAGAGTGGTGCATTTCTATAAGACTTTTTCATCAATCAAACATAATTATCTATTAACTTGTTACTTCTTGTCTACATTATAAACAATGACCAATTCATAACACTCTATCTCCTTTTGCAAATCCAACCATGGCCATGGCAAGGAGGATTCAAATGTGATGTCAATGGCCATGTATTATGGTGTACAATCATTCACAAGTTCTTTATGCAAGCTATAAGTCATGATCACCACACTCCCTATACTTGTAACTATTTATTAATAAGGCCACCAAACAATGTTTGTACCTTTGATTCCTTTAGATCTCTAAACACCGTCAAACTCTTTGACCCTTATTTCAATGAAAGAAATTATAAACCTCAACAAATTATTTAGGATTGATGAACTCAACACCCATTGTTATAATTTGCCACATTATGCCATACAAAAAAGTGTCAAAACCTCTAGGACTTTCAACTTCCCTCCTTCTTGGTTTACTATAAAATTCATATCATTGCCTTCTCTACTAGGACCAAATTAATGTCCACTACTCAACTTGTTACCACTGCACGTGACATTTTGAAATTTTACCCAACTCTAGTAATAACCAATTAAAATGTTGTTCTACAAATATGATACAGGGTGTTTGCATGTTAATATGGACACAAATGTAGTTTAAATAGGATGTACATAAACTACTAGTAAAAATATCATAACCTTAAATTCATTTACTTTGCAATTTTGTAGAAATCACATTAATTGGTTTTGGCTTTTAAAATAAATTAAATTAAAATATTCATGAATATCAAATTGCTTCATATTGGTCTCTTTGAATAAATGTACAATAATGAAAATATAAAACTTGTTTAAAATAGCTTATTTGACAACAATATACCTTTTTTTTACTAATTTAAAACTTTACTTTGTGTTTGTGGATAAATAACACCTAAAGCATCTAGATTTTCAATGGAAGAGTAACCTACAAAAATCATAGTCATCACAATTATTATGACATAATGTACCACCAATGTTTCTATTCAATTTAAATCTAAACTTCATAATTTTAAATCCATTTGAAAAAACTTTGATGGAAGATTATTCTTTGTAATTGTGCAAATTTTTACTGAATTTTTTCCAACTCCAAGAATTACTTCCTAATAAAAATGACCAACCCCAATGAAACTCCGAATACTTGCCTCCAAAAGATTATTGCATCATTCCTATTTTCATCAATGGGTGAAAGCATGATTGGGGGAAGCAAAATATTGTCCCAAATGGTAATTTTCCATATTATCATTAACAAAGTATTCAACACCACAATGATATAAGAATATAATGCAAATAAAATCATAAAATCATAATGGTTATCTACATACCTTTCTATTTCTAAAACATTTTGAATTTGGATACAATCACATTGTACTTTGATTGTATTTTTTTGTTATCAATCAATGTCCCAAAATATAGCTTACCACATCAAATGGAATTAGTACTTTAAAATTTTAATATTTTCCACTAACTAAAACATCTAAATGTATGAAAAAACCTAAAAAAACATGCTTATGAAACATCATATTAATTTGGGATAATTTGGCCAAAACCAGGTATTAAAAGAAAATGTCCACTCAAAGGAGTACATCATAAATCAATATTTTCAATTAAAATTTTCAAGATATGTATCAATGCATAAGTAAAATGGACAATTAATAACTTGAAATGTTCAAAATGAATTTGATTTGGAACTCCAAATTATGCATTCATTTAAGTAAATCAATGTAAATTTCATTGCACATCCAAGTCAAAATGCTATCAAATGCAATTAAACTCAAAATGGATGTGTTTTAACATCTTAATCATTTAATTTGAAAGCAAAATCACATTGGTGCAAAGGTTTTTTAGTATTGTAAATACATCCAAAATTGCATTGCCTTAACATGTTTTCACCCCAATTTCACAACATAATGATAGATTACAATGTGAACCATCCTTAATTATACATTCTGACCACTAAACCTTTTTTACTTATGTCCCAAATCATTCAATTTTTGCTTGTAAGGAAAAATTGCAACATTATGATAGTTTTTTGGGTCTACCATACCACATGCAAACACCCAACAAGTCAAAGTAAGAGGACAAACCTTGATGAACAAGAGGATTACATGTAAATTAAACTTAAAATCATTTACTTGACTTGTTTAAAAGAGATAATTGTTTCATATGAAAAAGATGATTCATGTGTAAAAGTCACATGAAGCTTACATAAAATTACAACCAAGCTACAATTTAATAAAATTGAAAAGTTGATCCTACATTGGCTTCACATGTGTGGGAAGAAGTATTTGTCCAACCAAATCAAAGATTGATTATCTTGACCACCCACATAATGTGAACCCTTATGATACCAAAAATGAACCACCTAAGTGTGCATTTATAGTTTTGGGAATCCCAACCATGTTCATAAACCAAACTACAATGACCTTGGATGAGTAAAGGTGCAATTGATACTTTCCTATTATTATCAATTTTTTGATTTTGGATTGGGAACCAAAGCATATGACAATTGGTCTCTTTGAGGCAAAAATGATTATTAGAGTTGGCCTTGTTAATCAATTGTTTGAACAATATAAGCTTATCAACGAAATCACATGTTATATGAAAGATGAAGGAAAAAGATTGACTACAATGACAACCATTCTTAAATTGAATGTTAGTTGTGAGGATTTGGGGATACACACACCATTTGAAGGTGTTTGTTTTGGCAATGTTGTTTTTAAGGCTTGCCAATATGCTACTACCAATCGAAATATGTAAATTTTGGTTTCCAATTAGTGAGCATCAAAGTTTCCCAATTTGCAATTCAAGCTTGTGTAACATGGCCAAACAATATGGTAAAAGTATGGTAGAATAAATATTAAAACCTTGTTTCAATACAACTATGTGGTCATGAAAGGTGAATACACAAAGGGGGACAAGATTTACTTCCAAAGTGGCTACATCTTTTAACAAACCTTACAATTTCAAACTAAAATCCATGTTTGAGATAACCAACAAAGATTGGTTTTGCAAAGTATAATTCCAATGGCACCATGGATTGTAAAACTCATAAACTATACTTTCTCCTTTATTATATTAAGTTGTGTGTCTAATCAATGTTGAACTTATTGGTTCATTAATGGTGCAATTGAAAATGCAATCGATTTCAATATCAAACTAACCTAGTTAAAAAGACTTCACTTAGAATTCCACAAATTCAACTTGAAGCAAAATTGCTTATGTTAACAAGTATGATGAGAATGGAGGTCACACAAGTGTTTGTTCCATGTTTGGATTATGTGTATGAATTGATTCGAAGAAGGTTCACGTGAGGAATTGATTTTAATGTTTGATCCCATATTCAAGGATCTCATTAGTAGAAAATGGTCATTTTGTAACTGGTCCATGCAACTAATTTTTAGTTGCAAGTGACATTTATAACTATCTCAATAGTTGCATTGGGCAAGTTGCATAAACACTAGTCGCAAATGACAACAAATTTTGGATGAAAGAAAAAATCAACAAAATGCGCCTACATCTTTTGATTGATCATATCCGTATTATTGCTTGCAACTAAGATGCGACTTTTTTGGTGAACAATGGGAATGTTATGTGTTGCCACATGTCCCAATTCTTAATCATTACAAATAGTTTATTATTATTTTTAAATAATCTAAGAAGTTTAATTTTTATGTTTACATGGTTTAGATTTTGACATTTGGTGCAATAGAAATTTGCCACAAGGCATATTAGTTGAAAATTTCCAAATTTATTTAAATCAATATTTAAGTATGTAGGTTGAACTAAGTACCTACCTACCTACCTATATACCTACCTACCCATCTAGGTTAAACATCTATCTAGATAAGACCTATTTATCTACCTAGGCCAAATACCTATTTAAGTAGGTAGGTAGGTAAGTTAAGGAAATAGGTAGTTAGATGTAAGTACATGAATATTTTTATTTTATTTTGGGTTAAGCCATTTTTATTGACTTGTCCCATATGCTCATATTTTTAAATACGAAAATGTGAGACAAAACACCTTATTTATATACTTTTCAAGATGAAGTTGAAAACCAGAACATGTGGGATAAAAAGTTTAGTTACAAGTCGTTTACAATTAAACTATAATAATTTATCAACCAATTTAATTAACTAGTAATTGGCTAATATTGAAATAATTAGCTGATTAATATTATTTATTTATTCATTTATTTAACCAAATAAATTAATACAATAACCAAAATTTTCAATATTTAATAGTTATTAATTACAAATATTGAGTATTAGTTTTTTTATATCTAATAAACCTATCCTAAGTTAACTATTTTATTATAATTATTCCCATTATTATTTTCATTTATATAGTTAATAGTAAATATAGATGTAAATATTTAATAGGAGCAATAACATTAATTCAATTATTATTATAGCTAGTTGGTAGCCAAGGTTAACTATTTTATTTTTATTATTCATATTACTACTTCACTCATTGAAGTAATCTATGAACTATCACAATAAATATTTTATATTTTTATAAGTATATATTTACTTCGAAAATAATTTATGCATTTGTATAATAATTTATTAGATTCACATTCTAACTAATACATGAATTTTTATAAAATTGAAATATACAAACCTAAATTTATATATTAATATTTCCTAGTAATTAGTATATTAATTTAATAATACGTCATAATTGATTTTAATAATAATAATGTAATTTTTAACTAGCATAGGTTATTTATTTTATTATTTTTAAAATTATTATTATTATGTCACTTGTTAGAATTATTATGATTTAGTTTAATTAATTGTTAATTGCTTAATGAATAAAAATTAATTCTAAAATAAGTACATTAGTCATTTGAAAAAAAATTAATAATAATATATTACTATATTAATTTTTTATTACATGTCATTAATATAAATATATATAATATAATATAATATACAAATAATAATAAATTTCATTTGTAAATTTTTTTTAAATGTAATAAGATGGTTTGGATAAACTTTTAATATGGGCATAATATATTTAGTAAATATCTTGCATAAAATTTTAATATATTCAAAATATACACTATTTAGTGTAACCATAATATCAAGGCCATTTATGCTAATAATAATACTTGAATACACATTTAATATGGTTGTTCATATAAATTCAAAATATACATTTATAAATCCTAATACAATGAATTATATTCTTTAGAATTCACAAAATGCACCTTTGTATACTCATGAGATTACAACTAAATTGGTCACATTTGCACTAATCGAACATAAATTGTTTTTCTTGGATGAAAATTAAACTAACAAATTTTCACATAGAAATATGAACACCAAAATAGTCGCAAATATGACCAACACAAGGAATAGTTGTAAAAATGTTCAAATCTAGTTGCAAATAATTAATAGTTGCATGTAGTTACAAATATAATGGTTACATTTTGGCCAATTTCTACTAGTGTTTATCTATTGTGAATGATTATGTGGGAAAATATTGGTAAATGTGGATTAAATCCTTGTAAACCTATTCCACACTTACTGTAACAACAGATTTGCTCTACATTATGCACACATTCATAATTCCTACTTTGATTCTAAACACACGTGCCTTTGCAAATCATTAAAACACCATATTCATGGTTATTTCATAAAACCAAAATTTGTACTTCAAGATAAAATGTAAAAAATCCAAAAACAAAATTACCTTTCATTTCATTATTTTTTAATACTACAAATAATTCACACAACAATATGAATATGAAAATCACTACAAAAGTTGTATTTCTTTTTTTACTAAAACTTTCAATTGAAATATAACAAGAATTCCCATGTTTGTTTGAAATGAAATCAAATAGCAAAATTAATTTTGTGGTACATAAAAAACAAAGTCTATAATTTTTGCTACAAAGTACCTACATCTATCATCACTACAAAATTGTGTGTTTAAGAATGAAATCCTTTCCCAAGAACTCCCATCTTTGGGTAGTCCCCAAGTCACCATTGATATGATTCAAAACCAAACAAGAATTCAAAATTTAAACCTCCAATGTCCAATGATTAATCCTTATCTTTAATACCTTGTTCATCCAAAAAATGTAATCAACCTACCCCCCTTAACATTACCCCCTCTATACTCTAAATTCCATCCCCAAAATCTTTGAAAAATGATAGAAATGAAATGAAAGCACTATGTAACCTTTTAATAAGCTTCTAGTTATTCACCTACAGTTTTTGTAGGCTCAACTTGTATAACAACCAATGGTTCTATATCAACCTTTGAATATATAATTTCAACCTCCTCCTCCACTAATTCAATATGTGGTTCTACTTCAAAGGTCTACATCTTTGATTGCTTTTCCTTTGTTGTTGGAATAATCTCCACGTATTTTTGTTTTTCAGTTGTATATGGTTTTGTGTCTTCCTAACCCCCTCCTTCGAGTTCATGTAGTTCTTCAATCTGCACTTCCTCCTCCTGAGTTATCCCACTAGGCCCTACTTCATCCTCTTCATCTTGGCCTGATGTTTCTATATTTGTTAGAATCCCACAAACAAACTCAAAAAAAAAAAAAATGGATATTTTTCCAACTTGTACTTGAGGTTTCTTTCATTAGCTCTATGTTGGGCTAGCTTCTTCTCCAACTTTTTTGCAAAATATTCTTCTGCAACTTTCCACCATTCCTCATACTTTGTATCAAAATCTTTCATCTTGTTATTTGTACTCATCAAAATGTATTGCTGCAACATCTATTCATAATCCTCCAGCCTTTTCTTCACACTAGTTGGGTCCAAATTCTTCTTCTCTTCATTTGTAGTTTCCAACTATGTCTACAACTACTACAGATTCCTCTGATAGTCCTTATTTGCATCCACCAACTTCTTCTTTTTTGCCTATGTTGTCCTTCTTTTAAGTTCTTCAAATCAAGCAAAGAAGCACTCTTCAAATTCACTAATTCCAAATCTATTAAAACATTATCCTTCTCTTTCTCTTTAGTCAATGCTTCCACCTAACTACCCAAAGCCTCATGTTGTTGTCTATAATGGAATAATGTATCTACCCATATTTTCTCTGTAGTTTCCCAGGCTTCAACTATCTTCTTTAACTCCTTTAGATCTTCCTCTTATGATTTCATCAAAGTTGTATTAACTTTGAGTTCCTTATCCTATAATTTTTATATGAGCATTTTGATTCTTCCTCTAGATTTATATGTTATGCTTGTACTCCCTCTAGAAGTCCCTCTCCTTGTCCAATTGCACCTATAATATTGCCTTCTCCTTCTCTTTTGTGTCCAATCTATTCTTCAAGCAACTCACCTCCAAATTCAAATTCCCCATATTTAGACTCATAATTGCCATGGTTTGAAACAATTTAGCTACCTTATCTACTTGCATCACTTCTTCAACTACCTCGTCCATAGACTTTGGTGTACTTGTCCATGTTGTAGGATTTTTGGATCCTTCTATAAAAGATCCCAACTCCTATACTAATATATTCCCTAGCCCCAACTCAAATAGTTGCCCATCTACAAGTTTTAGCCTATTAATTGGTACATGTAGTTCTAATGGTCTGAACATTGTTACAGGAGTTTGTGTTCCTACTCTCTCTGTCTGTAGTTTAGTAGCTTGTATACTTTTTTATGTCAATTGTTGTCGTTGTTATTGTTGTTGTTCCTATTGCAAATGATGTTGTAAATGCTGGAAATGTTGTGGACTTTCATGGTCGTCCATCCAGTCGTCATAAATGTCCCCATTTGTTTGTGGATGTTCCTCAACCTCTAAAATCCTAATATCATGCTCTCTTGTGACCTTTTGCCTTTCTTCCCTCATTTGTCTCTCGTATGGACTTGACATTTGTGGTACTTTTGCACTTTGCCTACTTGCCTGCACCAATATTGGCATTGTGGATGGTGCGACTCTCCCCATCATTATCTTTTGAGCTCATGCTTATGTGGTCTCATGTTTTTTCTTAACTCTCGATCCTAAGGCTCCACTTTCCTCAACTTTGTTTTTCCTCTTGAGAGCACTTCTTGGAAATTTTGCTGCAGCCTTCCTTCTATTTTTTAATGTTGCATGCATCTCCTTTCTAGTTTTTTTTACCTTGGCTTTTAGTTTCTATGGATTATCCTTTTAATGGATTTCTATGAACAAACAAATATTTATAAATCTTTGCCAGTATTAGGGTTGACAAGTGTCATTTTTGTCCCCCTTATTTTCCTTAACATTTTTATACCACCAATTTAGCTCATTACACAAACTATTGTATATAATTTGTGCCCAATCCACCTTCTTCCCTTTTTCTATTCTCATCAATGTGATGGCATTCTTATTGTTAAAATATGTCATTTTTTCTCTCTGATAAATCACAAATATGATTGCAGGGTATTTGAAAGAATATGGCAAACCCAAACTCTTTACATTCCACTGATCTCTTGCAAAATTTGTGGGTGTAATTCTATAACTTTGTAATGCCTATACTGTTATTATTTTACTTATTTGCCTTTTTGAGTCTTCTACATACCTTTTTACACATACTCCAAAGACATCTACAATCAACTGATTGTTAATCACATACACCTTGTCCTGATAACCAAAAAAGATATTTGTGCTCTTGATAACAAATGCGTTCAAAAATTCCAACATAATATATGACATCAATGCTTCCTAATTCATTACAAACATAATGACAAGCCTTATCTTAGAGGCCCACTATTCCTTTTCATTAATGCATTCCAATTTTCCATCCTCTCAACATGCATATCAAAGTTATGTTTCATTTGTATCCACATATTTCAGTTTAGATCTAGAATGTGAATACCTTTGTCCAAAATTGTGGCTCTATCTAGGATGATTACGTGTCTTCTTGCCTCTATAAACTTGGTGCATTCATATCGATCTTCATTGCACTTGGTTGCACTTTTGTTGACATATGCACTTCTATGGATGGTTACACTCCCACCTCAAATACTTCTCATCCTCTAAGTCTTTCTACATTGCTTATGTGTCGACAGATCTTTGTTCCACACCTTTGTCTTCCTTTGATTCTTCAATTTTCACTAGATCCGCTGATGTAGCTCTTGGTCATGCTTGCACATTTGAACTCCAACCTCTTTTGCGTATACACAAAAATTCAACTCTAGATGTTCTGGTTCTACATAGATCTTGAACTATTGTATGCACAAATTGCATCTTTTCATTGTACGTTTTGTTTTTTTCACATTTTAAAGATGATGGTGAATGCGGCAACAACCTTACTGCTGGCAGTAAAATGTTCATCATTCCTATACTCTCTACTCTTCTCAACTTTTTTTTTGTTTTTTTTTTCTCAACACATGTATTTCCTACTCCTATCTTCATATGTGTTCATTTCTTTATGTTTCCTTCTCCTTTGCTACTTTCTACAATTTTTCAATCGCATTTTTTTCATTCATTGCTTTTGCAAACTCTAAAACTTTGAAAAAACACACAACTTCCTATAACAAATGAAAACAAGTTTGGACGGCTATTTTTTGTCCTTGAACTTCCCCCCCATCTCATTCATGTTTTGACCTACTCATCATCTTTTAATTAATGTTTCATCCTTGAAATTACGAAGACCCATCACCACCACTTTTTATGTCCCTTATACAACCACATGGAAGCATGTCATGTCGTCATTGTGAATGAACACATCAAATCTCATCTTCCAATTGTTTTGCATCCATAATCCTCCTAAATTAGTTGTACTTACTCCACATCATTCTCCCTATATGCCTTTTGCTAACTATGTTAATACATTTGTTGATCGTGCTAATACATTTACTTACATGCACACACATTTGATGATTGCACAAATACATATGTTGATTTAGTCGATGCCTTTGATACACTAGCTTTAGATTTTTGTATCCCAAATTCCTCTCTTTTACAGTTATAATGCAAACAATTGTTTCATCATTTGAAATTATGAAATCAATATTGTTTTGACCTCAAAATCTTCCATCTATTCCTTTTCTTCATTACACCATATTTTGTGGTTTCTATGTTACACAATCTTCATCTTCCACCTTTGTATCAAAATCCTCTTCTTGAAGTCCACCTGTAAACTATTCCCAATACACTGGCATCTATTGTTCTTGTTTTTAATCTTCAGATTCCATGTATTTGTATGGTTTGAGTTTATTCACATTGACTAGCATAAGATTAATCTAAACTTCTCAAATTGTCACCAATAACACAATGTTATTTGGCAACACATATTATATTATGTATGGTCCAAATCATTTCCTATTAAATTAATCTAGGTGTGACTTATTTCCCTTTGGAAACCACAAAACATAATCACCAAAATTGAACTGTTTTTTTGGATTCTTTTGTTGATTCCATAATGTTCTATTCCATTATTGAATACCATTAGTTTCAACAACTTGCATCCTAGCCACATGTAACTTTTCCAGTTTTGAAACCCTACTAATTAAAACTCTTACTGAAGTATTATCTCTTTATTCTCCACCAACAACTGGCACTATATACTTTGTGGGCATTAATGAATGTAATCCATACACTAATTAATATGGTGTATACCCTATTGCTATTTCATATGTAGTTCTGTACGAAAATAACACTATGGATAGATGTTCATCCCATTTTGTTCTATTCTCACTAATTAACTTGGTCAAAAGTGTCTTAAGTACCTTGTTAGTAGATTTAGCCTGCCCATTCCCTTGAAGATAATAGGTTGTAAAATTCACATGTTTTAGTAGAAAATGATATGTCAAATATTCGATGGCATCATTAATGAAATGAACTCCCTGATCTACGGCTATAGTCAAAGGACATCCAAGCTTAGTTAATATGCACTCATACAAAAAATTTGATGTTATTGCTGAAGTATTAGTTTTCAATGCTCTTGTTTCCACCCACTTGATAGCATAATCTATGGCTACAAAAATGTATTTATTTCATATATATGTACATGCTAGTTTAATTGGCCCCTCAAAATCAAGTCCCCATTTCATAAATGGTTCCTCTGGAAAACTCGTGACTAGCTTTGCAAGACTTTGAGTTGCCAATTCACTTGTTCTTTGGTATGCATCATAGGATTTGCAATAATCATGCATATATTTGTATAGAGTTGGCCACCAATATCTTCCTTTGCATGATTTTAGTTAGTTACAAATGACCTTTTTATGGTCCTTCATACATTTTTTTCATCACCATTTATGTTTCTATAGTTGTCAAACATCTTCAAAGTATTTCATCTTGGCCGAAACTATACAATTCACCATTCTTCAATGTGAAAGGCTCCATTTCCTAACCAATTTCTACTTCTATTGTATAGATAATGTGCCTCAATTTGGCTTGTTCACAAAAATTATTTTACATCATTCAACCATTTAGGCTTTACGTGAAACAAACTTGCATCTATGGTTTGATTAGGCACACCTATGGGTTCTGTAATATTTAGTAGTTTTGATAATGCATCTGCAATTACATGAGTTTTGTTTGGCTTATACATTACTATGAAATCATATTCTAAGAACAATAACAACCATCTATATATTCTCCTTCAAACATGTGGTTTGTTGACCAAGTAGACCAATGCCATATGATTTACATAAAAGACAAATTTATTACTTAGTAAATAATGTCTAAACTTGTGCAAAACAAAAATCATTATTAAAGCCTCCCTCTCTGTTGTGCTATAATTATGTTTTATTATGTTTAGAAGTCTAGAAGCATGCACCATAAGGTGTATCCTGAAATGTACTACAGTCATTAGCCAAGGAATGTTGTGATGGATGAAACTCCAGTAAAAAACAAAGCACATGAATTGCAGATAGTTGGATGGACATTAATTGAAGACCAATAGTTGATGAAGCTCAACTTGGGAATTGATGTAGAACAATAGATGGCAAAGATCAATGCATAGCTAGAAACAAGCAAATTGTTGGAAATGGATCAACTATTGAAGTAATTCAAAGATGTTTTTGCATGGACATACAAAGATTTGAAAAGGATTCCACCAAAGCTAACACATCACGGAATTGAGTTGGATACTATTATACCACTAGCACATTAAGCTAGGTACATATTAAATCCAAATTATGTTACAATAGTCAAACAAAATATTAATAAATTGTCAACAACTAGATTTATTCAATTTGTAAAGGAAACTACATGGTTTGTCAGCTATAGTAATAGTACCTAAGAAGAATGGTAAGTTGAAACTTTACATAGATTTCAAAAAATTAAATGCAACCACAAAAAAAGATCCATACCCATTACCTTTGATAGATGAAATTATGAACACAATAGCAAGGTATGAAGCATATTCCTTCTTAGATGGGTATTCAAGATATCATCAAAATTATATAGCTCTAGAAGACAAATACAATACTACATTTATTATAGAATGGGGAGCTTTTATATGGAAGGTGATGTCATTTGGAGTTAAAAATGGACATGTAACATATCAAAGAATTATTACCAAAACATTGAAAGAATATTTGGATAATTTTATGAAGATGTTTTTGATGACTTTACAATGTACAATGACATGGATAGTCATTTGCAAAAACTCAAAGATGTTTTCAAAAATGTAGGGAATATGGCATTAGTTTGAATCCATACAAATGTGCATTCATGGTATTTTCAAGGATGATCTTGGGTTTTATTATCTTCAAAGAAGGGAAATTACCATATCCAAAAAAGATACAAGCAATAGTAAACATGCCACCATTTAAAAATCCATTGCAGATATAAGTATTTAATGGGATGGGACAATTTTACCGATGTTTTATCAAAAACTTTGATGCTATTAATGTACCTATCACTAAATTAACCAAAAATACAAAGATTTTTCTTTGGACAAAAGAATGTTAGTAGGCTTGAAACTTGACAAAACAAAAGTATATTGAAATACCGATATTGATATCACCAAATTAGCAAGTGGAGTTTCATGTTCATACATATGCATATTTATTAATTGTGGGAGCTATGTTGTTTCATAATTTAACAAGGAAGAATAGCTACTTTTGGCTCATATTTGTTGCCAATTGGGTGTATGCACTTTAAGGCGGTTCATTTTCAACATATGTTCCATTGCCTAAAAGTCCATATGGTAATGTTAAAATGATAGTTTATTTTGATATCATTATTTTAGTGAGGAATTACATGGTGGTTAATGAACTAGAAAACTCATATGAAAATAAACCATTCTAAACAATTCTTTAATGTACATGTTAAAAAAATAAAATTGAAATCCACCAAAAAAGGATTATGATATGGACTTATGAAAAAATGGCTCATTTTAGGCCATTCAAAAGTCCATAATTTTTTTTTGGGTTTAGCAATTGTTTTGCACATATGTTCTTTTTGTTTTAGCATATCATATATTGAGTCCTTATAATATATCCCAAATAAAATTCATACTAAAAAATGCATGTATATAGAAGCACAAACAATAAATCAATCCATACTTTTTTACTTAAAAAATCCATTACTATATATTTGATGTATATATCTTGCAATTTTTTTAATAAATGTCTTCTTCAAATTGACAATCTAAATCTAGTCACAAATTTGGAAAATTATTGTTTTTATGCCATGTTGACAACATGTAAATGCATACCACTCTGCAAAAAAATGGATTGCAACGCATGGTTAGGTGATGTTATTTGTGTCATTGCCCACATGAATTAGAATCTAGCAATTACCAATCCCTACATTGCCATGGTCTTTAATCTCTACATCATGGATCTTCATCTTCCCAATTCAATTTAAACCTTCATTTTGGTGGTGGTGGATTGCTTGACAAATATAGTGCATTTTGTTGGAGCAAATCAATAATTAATTTAAAAATAGTTAATTTATTTCTTAATCATGTTTTTTTGATATCATGGTCTCTCCAAGGATGTTAATTTTCAATCATGGAAAAATGACCTTTAAAGAAATTGGACCATGAAAGACTTAGTCGTTTCACCATCAACAAATCAATAATCATTGTGGCCTTCCACATTGGGCTTTCAAACTCCTCTTAGATCCACCATTTATTTCATTTTTCTATCTTGGAACCATACCATACATCCACAATCCATGGAAAATTTCAGAATCATCTTGCAATTGAAATCAATGGTGAAGAAAATTACAAAATGGATGAAATTCTACAGTTAAGGATCTCAAGTAATCAACTATAATAGCTTGCCCTCATTGAAGTGGTCATGGAAAAAAATTGTGTGAGTACCACCTATGGTCAAAACCTTGGGGGGAGGGGGGTTGCATGGGTGTTTACAGAAATATTTCGCTTCGAACTTCAATTCTTGGAGGGGGTAGGCTGAACATTGGTTGCATTATGATGGTTAGAAATTAATCCAACAAATTGAAAAATTAGGTGTATTATGTGACTTCGGAATGATATACTTAATCTGTGAAGAAAGAATTATTCCTCTTTTTTGAAAATGTTTGGTGGTCACATTAGTCATATGTTCAATTTCTTAATATGGTAAGCCTAGGTAACACGCTCTACTACCACGCCCTTATATTAATAACTCTATGCTTAACTTTTCTTACTCCATCATTAAGTAAGACTTAAGAACTTATTTGCAGAGATACATTTATTTATTTTAAATTAAACAATGCCGTGAACCAACAAAGTTCATAGGTGGTGCTTAACATCCCCACCACCCTGCAACCCAATCAAAGACATTTTTATAAGATACTGAATTTTGGCAAACCAGGATTTCGTGTGGAAGAATCAAATGCACAAGATCACATGTTGACTACTATTGTCCAAAGGAGATTGGAAATTTGTCCTTTCAGGTATTGTGTGGACAGTTGAAGAAGAAACATACACGATGTATATGTGAGATTTTTCCATATATTCAAAAGGTGAATAGTGAAGGAAGTTGGACCCTCCAAGTATCATCTGCTAAAAAATTTAGGGGGAAAATAACTTCAAAAGAACTGAAAAATGTCTGTTAAATTCACCATGTGAAAAAAGCACACATTGCCAGCTGACATCCCACAGAATTATGCAGTTTCTAATGATGTAGGTATATATTACTGTAGGTCCATGGATAGATGTAATGTGCAATGTGGAGGGAGTTTTTCCACTACCCAATTGAAGCAGCCTAATGGGGCATGATTTTGAACAATTCTGGTGCCATCATAAACTGGGTGATTGACATGCATGCCAAAAAAATTGTTCACAATTGCATGGTTTTGAAGATGAAACCCATGTGAGTCGTTGTTGCCATGTGCAGAAGGAAAGTACTTAAAATGTTACTAAGGCTAGCAAGCACTTGCTATGCTCTGAAAACCACAACATTCTCATTTCTCAGATTCTGTGACAGCTTTGTATATCCAAGGACAGGCTCACAAAAGGCAATCTGCTGCATGTTTTGCAATCTAAGCTTGAGTAAGCTCTTGAGTAAGCTATGAACCAAGCCAAGGAACCCAAAAACTGGATGATAGCTAACTCATGAAGGCTGCTCCCAATTCTAATGTGTTGGCTTATAAGGAGGATTAACTAAAATACTTTGGTTACACCACCTCTTGAGATGAGACCAGCAACTGTTGTGGATGCTGCTGGTAACATCCATGCACAAATGCCAGGCTTTGAAAGGTGCAGCAGGCTGCACAGGAAAAGGCAACACTTGCAAACATCACGGCCCATCCTCCCAGCTATCCTGCATGCTTTATACACACCAGTTATATATGTCTGAACAGTACATCAGAAAGCAAGTCTGTGGCTACCTAGTAGTCACAATGCTATAGTGAGAAGCACAGGCTGCACCAGAGCTGGTAACTGCTCAGCTCCTGCCCCTCTCTTTGCAACCCCTGCATGTCATTCGCTCCTGGACCAAGACCCCTCTCCATAATAGCTGTCATGCTCAAATGTCATGACAGTTTCTAGATATCAAACATGTAAGGAACCTATGATCTGACATTCAAGCATATGCTTTCTAGTCAGACACCACACTAGGTCACGCTCTTGGATATGCGGTAGCAACTCAGATAAGCAACTACACCGGAACGAAATTCTAGACAAGAAAGTGCCGTGCCCTCCCCCTCCCCCACACCATTAGATGAAAGAAAGTGGCTGTGTTGTCAAGGAGCCTAACACACATCTATTCCAGAGGCTGCCTGTATATGCCAAAAGAAGACACTTACCAAACAGGTTCTGGTTGGCTTAACGAACATAAGAGGGTGGACTTCTGATGGAACAGTCCCTGACAAAGAACATTGATCACAATCCACACAAAAACATTGATACAACCACTTCCCATGTGTCAAAGGCTAGTAACACCTGCAATCTATGAATGTCAAAATTTTTGTTAGAACATTCAGTTCAAACTATCACATGTACAGCAGATAAGAGGTTTGAGCAGGAAGTTTACCCAAATTTGGGCCTGTCTTGAGACAGATCTCATGAACCTTCACAGTTTCTCTGTGGCTTCCACAGAGACCCTGTAGTAGTACCTCCAATGCATCCACATGCTGCTGACATAAAGGGCACCAGTCAATTCCAAGTGAACAAGAAGTATCTACAATCATCCTCCAGAAAAAGAGAGAAAGATCAGCTAGAATGCAATGTTTCTGCACTGCACCCTACACCAATGTGTCCTACTTGTCCCATTCTCCTCCACTTGTTAATGTATTTTGACAAAGTGAGAGGAGCTCAATGATGCATAGGACATTGTAAGGATGAAACTTTGGTGCAGGTGCAGATGCAGGAATATAGCATTGCAGCATATGACAACACCATTGGTGCACACTAGCAACTTCCTCTGCTCAATCCTAGAACCCCCAAGGAAATTGACAAAAGCTGTCACTCTCTGAGTTCTTTCCCCTCAAACCCAACAAATGATTGCAACAGGTACGCCAATTAGATCACAACAGAAGTGCAAAGTAGATAGGAATTGAGGCAGAAAAGGATTCCAGCCCTGTCTGTACAATTGCTGAAGTCCATGCATCAGATAACATATGCAAACTGCATTTTCCATCCCCTTATACTGGAATACCAACAAGATAATGCCAGCAAGAAAAACTAATTGCAAGAAGACTGCTGCAGACATCAGTCAAAACTTTGAAGGCAATTAAAATATTGCTCCTGGTGATTGAACAAGGGGACACAAAAGAATCAACTGGTTTTACTCAATATGAGACATCTGTTTCACAGAAGACAACATTCATTCATTCAACAGCAAGAGAAATCACAACATCGCACAGAAAGAAACATCATCTGGCAGAAGGGTGGTGGATAAAGATAAACCAGAAAGTCACAAAACAAGCAGAATCACACGCAGCACTCAAATCAAGCATGGAATCAAAGCAACAACTGAAACCCATTCCCAGAGATTGATCCAACTGAGTTGCTGCCAAACTGACAACCTGAACCCAACAACAATTCAAAAGATGCCTCTTTCCCTAAGGACCCAAACAAGCTGATCAACATCCTCTAAGAAACCTCCGTGCCACTTTAGACTGATGGCAAAGACAATGCACCAAGGCAGACTGTTCACCCAATCACAGGCAGACGCAAGACAGGAATTCTATAAAAGCCCCTCATTTTAGCACAATTAGTACAACTTGTCCGCACAATGCTGGAAAGGAAGGGAATGGGGATTCACGGAAGATTGCATGCCTCTATATAGCACAACACTGCAGTGTAATCAGGGCCCACATAAACCTCATCCATGCATACACATCCATAACAAGCCAACCCTCCAAACAGAAGGAGAAGGGAACAAGATAAAAAGGACACCTTTGCTTCTATGACGCCCTCCACCACGCACTCCATGCAGCACCCGCTTCTCCGCCACTGCGAAGATCTTGTTTCTTCATAGCCATTTTCTTCTTCTTTTTTCTTTTTGTTCTTTTTTTGCACCTTATTCTCTTTCTTTGCGCCGTTTTAAAGATTTAAACTCTATGTCTTAAACCCTAATAAAGTCCCCGACTTCCCGCTGATCAAAGGTTACAGAATTTCCCTCGATCCCCCCCGCGACTCACACGTCAAACACGCGGGCTCTCTCATCGGACTACTTATTACGGACCCAAATGTGCCACTTCTGCTGTCTCACTTTTAACGTAATCTATCTATCTATCTATCTATCAATCTCCTAGTCCTTCGCTCCTGCATAACACAAACAAATTCTCAACGGTTTTCCTTCGACCTTTCACAATTCCGAATCATGACTATGATGTCAAACAATTGGGCCCAAATCCCCACCCCTCACAATCAACGTCAAATCGCCGCTGTTGTTAAGTAAGCAAGATCAATCATCGTGTGTGTGTGTCTCTCTCTCTCTTTCAAGGCGACTTTACGAAGCCGCAGAGCTCAAGCTTCTGACCTGTCTCCTAGGGTCCAATGAGCGTGAGTGGTGACTAGGGTTTTAGTTTCAGTTGTTCGTTTGCCTTGTGCTCTGGTGTCTGCACTTGTTCACAAATGGTGTCTTTCCACACGAAGTTATCTCCAGTCTCCACTCGCAATCAAATATAATAACTTGTATAACAACAATAATCTGTATACTGTAGTACCTGAACAATTTCGACATAAATTAAATTAATTTTTCATTTTGTCAAATTCAACACATTGTATAAAGTTCAGGGACTTAAGACTAACACAGTCTAGACCCGTGTTGTGCATGTAAATGGTTAGGGACTTACACTCCATGGAAGTGTAAGTGTATAATATTCATTTACATTTGTGTAAAATATCAAACTGTGTAAATTTATTTTATGTCACGTAAAACAGTGTTAAGTGTGTGTGTGTGTGTGTATACATATATAGTTTTACATGGTTCATTAAAAAAATGTAAGTATAAAATATGTAACAATGTAAAAAATGTGATTTTTACTTGAGAAGGGGAGATTTCATAATGTGAATGACCCATTGCAAGCAAAGAAAAAAAAAGAAGAGAACAACACCCACAACTAATTCATATGACTTTGCGAGAAGGTCTGGTCATTAAAGATATATAATAAGATTATCTATAAAGTAAGGAAAACAACACTAGAACTCTGAGTTTGATCATAAATAGGGTGAGATTCAAAAAAATAAAAAACATTAGCATTCAAGGGTGGTGGGCAGACCTCAGTCTTTCCTTTTTCTTTAGGTAAGCCTAGCTCCACTGTTGTTGCATATATTTTCACTGCTCCTACTTGTAAAGCTACGATAATTAGTCTTGAACCTTGTGCATTAAATGCTGATTTTCAGCATTTCATTCCTAGAGTTAACAAAATTTCCATACTTTATGGATTACCCTTGAATGAAGGGTTTGGGGTGAAAGGAGGCCCAACGACAGGGTGACTTCACAAATAATTTTAGTATTTACATTTACATGCCCCAAAACATTTACATGGGGCTGGGTAAGTGTATTTAACAAAAATTTACACTGGGCTCGTGTAAGTGTCAATATATATATATATATATAATATATATATATATATACACACTGTAAGAGGATAAGTGTAAGTGTTAAAAAAGATTTGGACGTGTGAATGTAAATGATATACACTTACACTGGATTTATGTGTCGTATATATGGCTATTGACACTTATACGCACAAAACTGGTCTAGACACACTTGAAATGGTTGTGTTTATTATTATTTATAATCATTATCTGTCGAAATTCTCAAAATAAAAAAATCAAGTGCCAAATTTAAGATTTAAAATTTAACTAATTATTTGACAGTTTGTTGCTGAATCCAATCAGGTAGTACGGGTAATTTCAAAAACAATGCTTGTATGTGCCAATTGAACTATTGCTTCTTCCAAGTTTAACTTTCTCATTTCTTTCCCCTGCCTAGATGGATATCAAAAAACAAGTTAACATGTGTTTTTTCATGGACATGTTACAAATATTAAAATAATTATAATGATAATCGTTCATCAGATTTGGTTTAGGTAGAACAATTTTAGATTTCATAAGTTGTTGATCATAGATTGGACAATTCCAAATTGGAAGTTGTTTAACCATTTCAAAGCAAAAAAGCATGGAAATGTGTTTTTTCAGATTTATGATTTTTAAAAGTTTATTTTAACATCATATTGATAAGAAGACTTTCAATTTTTTTTCCACCAATTTGTATTTCATTTGTCTTTAATTGAACCTCAAGTCAATTGTTGAATTGAAATTAAATCAATTTTAAATTCAATTGAAGTTGGATTGCAATGTTGTTCATGCCTCAGTTCATATAGGAATGAATCAATGTCTTTCACTTCCAAAACATTTTTAAAAAAAAATTTGTTTCAAAAGGAAAAATTAATGATTTTAATTTTGATGTGAAGAAGGAGGTTATATTGCATGTTACACATTGCATCGTATCCATTAACCACAACAATTACAACTTCAAGGTTCATTGTGCCAATTAACACATGTGGCATAGCTCCTAGCCTATCACCTTGGGTTTCTCATTATAAAACATGCATAAGTTTTCAAAATATCAACAAAAAAACATGTGTTTGTTTGAAGGTGTTGACCAATAACACACAATTTGATAAACCTCCTATCCTTAAAAAGTAAGTGACCACCCAATCAACACAATGATAAGAAACAAGTGCAACCCAATAACACAAAGCATAGATGAACTTTTCATACAACAATTCCTTAGACTTATGACAAAGTATAGATAACCTTAAACTTTTGCAATTTTCGTTCAAAAATTATGACAAAAATTTAAAATTCTCCATGTTTGTTAATGGCACAACACTCCACCACATTTAGGTTGCAAGAATGAGTGAATGTTTACTAACACAACCACCAAGTTGTTAAAAATCTAATGAAAATTGATTACACATAAACCATCATCCACACCTCATGTGCAAGTTGCCAATGATAATTTAGTTTGTTGTTGGTCCATTGATCATTGGTGAACAACTTCCGATTTGACAATAATGACAACAATTCAACCACATGTTGTTAGTAAACATGTTTTGTTGTTCGCCAATGAATAACTAAATCCTTGACAACAACATTTGCAATTATATGGTGAAAACGGAGCTTGCCAACAAATCAACAAACAATTTGTTCCATTGTTTGCCAATGAATAGATCTAAACTCGCTAGTGATAGAAACTTAAAATAACCCATTTTGATGTTTGATTCAAAATCCGATAGATTTTAGTAGGTTGTTGAAAGATACTACTTAATTCTTTCCTAATGAACAACTTTAAATTGCCATAAGTTCAACATGTTGTCAAAAAGACCCATTTAGTTATTTGCCAATGAATAATTTGATTTTGTTATGTTATTTACAACTAAACTATTACACTTTGTTGTTTACCAACAAACAAACCTCCATTTGGTTATTTGCCAACAAACAAACCTCCATTTGGTTATTTGCCAACAAATATTTTCAACTTTGTTTTATTGTTTGTTAATGAATAACTAAACTAACCCTTTTTCTTTTCTTTTTAAAATAAAAATTAATTTTTTGATTAGACATGTGACAAGTTAAATTAGGCCTAAACTTAACCCTAGGCTTGGAAATACAAAAAAAATGATGAAAAATGACAATGGAAGTTTGAATTGAACCTTCTATATCCCTTGATTTTGAACCTATTCTTGAAGCATATTAGGGAAGTCACTATTTGGACATTTTAAAAGAACTTGAGATAAAATGGTATTTTTTAGTTTGTTATGAAATAATGGCATATTTTAAATATATTGTAAGTATTTTTTAATATGTTTTCATAATGAATTATAACCACCTTATTTACATTGAAATAAATTACAAATTGTATGTATTTCAATAAGTTGCACCCTATATATTTTTGCACATTATTTGAAATAAAATGGGAGTGACCTCCCCAATTGAGGCACCCAAAATTCCCAATTGTACTAAACCTCTAAAACTTGGGAGAGGTTGAATAACTTTAAATAACAACAATGATGGTGATGGAGTTTAACTCTTGCCACTACCATGTGCTCCTTCCATCCTTTATTTGTTGAAACTACTCCTCTTCCATTTGTAAGGATGAGGAGACAATAATGACGACACATGACAAGAGAACCAAGGCCCTCCACCCTTATTGTCATTAAGAAGAAACCAACCACTACAATGGCAATAATGACACTATGTATTTCCTACTATTGTTGTCATTCTCCTTATCAACATTCTTTACAATAAAAGTAAGACCCTCCTTTTCTTGTGTCGTTTTTGTAATCCTCCTCTTCACACCTCCACACTCCAAGTACTTAGGCCCCATTAAATCCTCATGACAAAGGCACACAACCAAAACAAAAATACAACCACACCACACAATGTTTACAACAAAATTTGAACCCATTATAATTGTCACAACAACTCTTATGCACAAAACACAAGCTTCTTGAGTGGCACAAAACTCAAGATTGCACTTTTAATGATTCAAAATATGACTCATTTGTAAACAAGCAAAAAATTAAGCCCAAAACACAAAGTGAAAAAAATAACTCAACATCATATGTAAAAAGACTTGCACAAAAACATAGAAAAACTACAAAATAAAAAGCATTGTGTGTTCAAAAATCTCAAATCATTGAAAGTGATTTAAGAACCCACAACTTGGGATTATATCCCAAACACTAAATAACTCGAACCCCATTCACACATGAAAAAGATCCAAGTTAAAACATAATTAATTATGCTAGCCCAACTTAACATAACATAATTGAATTTAAATGAATAACTAAATGAACATTCTTAACACATTGAATATGATTCTAAAACACATATATCAAGGCAAGAATAATGGACTTTGTAACCTCCCAATAAATGAAAATAATGCAATTTAAAAAAATGTCATTCAAAAATAAAATTTTCATTTTTCCATTGAATCTTATTTAAACAAGATTTTATTCTCCAAACTTTGCCCCGAGGATCCCAAGACTTCAAAAAAACTCTCAACTTTCAAATTGGGAATGTTAAACATATTGGTGGTTTCACCCTTGCACTTTCACACACATTTCCAACTCACCTTGGGAATATGTTTGGGCCATGTCATGTCTTGGCCTTCTTCCTAATCCTTTTTCCATGTCTTGCTGCAACTCTTGTTTCAAACCAAGGCTAAGGTTATGACCATCATGACACATTGTAGGTGATATTTTCACACTAGGAAACAATGCGATTGTATAAGATATGACTATATGTCATAAGTTGATACATGTTTGAACCATTTATTGGAAAGGATCGAAATAGTGTTTTTGGTTTCATCCATGGATGTGACATATAACCAAGTTCATGGAATGTTGCAATCAATTCAAAATATTTGACAACAAATGATTTTATTTGGATATTTCAAAAATTCAAAATCCACATTTGCATTAAATCATCTTTCTTGAACATTTCCAAAAAATCATTATTTTGCAAAGAAATCAAAAGCCTATTACTTGATTAGGTCAATTTTCATTTGTCAAATGGATGATGATTTCTTTCATACACCAATTTCAAATAAAAGTCACTATTTACATTTGGAAGAAAGCCAAATCATTCAAAAATCAACTTAACAAGAGGACGCATTGTGGTCCATGATATGTAAATTGAAGTTGTACCTGGTCACATACATTCAAAATGTTCATAAATTGAAGAAAATCTGATTCCACATTACACTGAACCATATTATCAAGCTCCCATATGATGGCATAATACTCTTAGAAGTTCTTGCATGTTTTAGGCAAGCGGAGATGATCATGTGTTGGAGGTCATGTGCATGTTTCATATCTGAGTCACTTTGTAAGCTCGTTGACATGACCAGTTGATATATATATATATATATATATATATTAGAATGAGCTTGGTTCATGAAATTTCTGTACTACAATTAATGGATGACATGCCCGACACATAATGTGCATGTAGATACAAAACTTGTAGCGATTCAACAACAAACTACATGAAGAAATATAATGTATGCACCCATTTCTCATACATTAAGGACTTTGAGGGAACTTTTTGAAAAGCCATGATAACCATTTTTAAAAGGGAAGATTATGTTGTTTTTCAAAAATGAAGGTTATGTTGATTATGGGTCTCTGACAAAGACATCTGACTATTATGTTAGATTGTGGACATGAGGCAAAGACAACTAATGAATGAGGACCTTTGCATGATAATTGTGCAACTTAAGGAAGCCTCAAAACTGGCATAATAATATTGCCTCAAAATCCTAAATGTGAATGTAATGGTTTTCATGTGGCCTTTTCTGGCCCTTTTTAGGCCCCTTAGAGCACCTCCACCCACGACGTGCATTAGGATTTGTCACATCCAAAATATAAATAAAATATCCTGCCCCTCCCCACCCATAAACTAGAAAAACTGAGTCCAGTATTGAATGTCTCCACTTGGGTTAATTGTTAGAGTTGATCAATCAAAATAATGAATAACAATAATTTCTTATTTATACATTCTTCCAAGGCTCTTCCAAGGGATTGAAATATGGTACATTTTTTAAGGCTCAAAGCATATTTTCAGTGAATCCACTGTATTTACATGCTGTAATTCATCCAAAAATTGCCAGTTCATAGCTCTTCGCAATTGCCATTGGAGATGATGCTCTAGGGTGCAATGGCAGGTCTTCTTGGGTCTACCTAACCTAACCATTGTTCAAAGTCCCACATACCCATCATGCAAACCCTCATGCCTATTGTGCAAACCCTCATACCCATTGTGCAATATCATGAAAACCATTACATTATGAAACATGCTAGGTGTAGGAGGACATTGTTCTCGTTTCACTGCCCATTCAGAAATATTGGCTCATCTAGGTACCTTGCTCCCCAAATTCCTCTTAAGCACCTTATCATGCACAACACAACACATTCCATTATACATCAACCCTAGGCTTGATAAATTCCTAGCCAAGATGTGTGTTTTGTGACAATTTTGGGGAATAAAAAATTGTGTGTTACAAAGGAAGCTCTTGTTTCCAAATGTGCAAATGTAGTAGTAGCACCAAGATCCTTTTGTTGGTCACCCATTTCTATTTTATGAAATCTTTGTTGTTGTTGTTGTTGTTATTTCATGGGTGGTCCATCCATGGACTCCCCTAACTTCTTAAACCACACTTCTCTCCAGAAGCTCTAGCCTAATTTCTTCTTCCTTGTTCCCCATGCTTACAAGTTAACTTGAAACTTTGAGTGGAAATATGAAAGGGCCCCAACTACATCTATCTTCTCCAACATGGTTGAAAACACAGAACATGGCCCAATGGCATTTAAGTTCCCAGATCCTGAGGTAACTACCAATCAAAAAATTAAGGAAATTGGAATTTGGGTCTTATGTGTTCACATGCTCATTCATTTATAGACTTTCATCCAATCCCAGAAGCTCTACTCCCTGCATGGTAAGTAAAAATCACAGGAAGAAATAGTTTAGTCAAAACACACACTAAAAGCAGTGGGCAATAATTTACCTCCACGAGGCCTTGCTTGGTTCACAGAAGGCCACAATAGGGCGGTCTAATTTCATTTCACCCAGGGTTCTTACTTCTTTACCCTTTTCATCTTTACCTGCATTGTTCAAAACAATCTTATCCAATGGCCTCTTTCTTCACAAGGGGTAAGGCCTTCAGATGAGGCCATTACCAAATCATGCCCTCATCCTAGGGCTTACACTACAAGGGAAAAAGCCCATTTCCCCACCCAAAAGCCCCTTTCCCCATGGAAAAGCACACATATCCCATCACCCACTCCTTTGATTGGAAACCTACACTTCCTATGCTCAACTCATGTAGGATGTGTTGGGAGTGCTTTTTGATTAGAGTAGAATTGCCCTTTTTTCTCACAAGTATGGAGTGTTGACTCCCTTTTCCCCTGCTTCCGGACAATATTTCACATTTTCCCACCATTCTTTCCCACTTTTTAAGTGTCCAGTTGAATTTCCCCAAATTCCAGGGTAGAGCAAGCCTTGGAGATAATAAGACACTCTTTGAGGGTATGGCCCAACCTCCTAGCCTCTAGGGCCTTCTAGGGTACCCAATTCAAGGTCTAAAAGGTGAGGTTCCAAAAAGGTTTTAAACCATCATAACAATTTCTCAAAAGTTCTCAAAAAGAACCAGATGTAAGTTATCTCCAATGCCTCTTTCCCCACATGCGAAAGTAAGTATGTTGCAAGCTTCTTATGATGCCACACACAATACATAGCCCCCTCACCCTGGAAGGAGGAATGGAGTCCATGTGGCGTGTTGTTCTGCCAGAGACAATTGTGGTATACCTGGGGGCTTCACTTCTCTATGAAAAGTGCAAAATGTTGATGTGAAAGATGTCAAATGAAAATACAAGGGATATGAGGCCCAATGTCTTTGTTGGCCTTGCCTATCAAGGCAAGGATATTGAGTTTAGATTCATTATTGAGTATAGTAGCTTAATGGATTTTGTCCCCTAGGTAATAATAGGTCTATTTTTATGTGAGGATTTTTGAGAGATGATAGATGGGCTTGTGTTGAAACTTGAGATGTTATAAAATATTGAAGGATTTTGGTCTCTTGTAGAGGATTTTTTTGAAGATTATATATTTTCTTGGTGAAATATTTGAATTTCCATAATTCTTCTTTTGCATTCAGATACTTTTTAATGTAAATGGCAAGGCCACAGTGTGAGGCTATAAGGTGGATTGTCTTCCTCCCTAATTTGTCTTCAAGTTGATGTAAATGTATGTCAATTTTCTGTTCACTTTTATTTTGGGACTCCAAAGGTCATATACTTTCCTCTAAGGTCTTTTTCTCAACCCTCAAAGCATGAGTTAGAGCACCTTGCAATTGGAAATTATTGAAAAGTTGACTGTAGAACAAGGACACAAGTTGTTTATTTTTGTTCATGTTCTTGTTTTGAATAAGTTTGTATGTGATAGCATTAAACTAGTTGGTCCCTTTGGGGACTTGGAGTGGAGGTAGGCCTAACACCCAATTTTATGAAAGGTATTCATATTTTTCCCCTTTCAATTATTGGGTCATTTGTATTTATTTTTCTACCAAGTAAATTGGACGTGCAATGCATGGTCATAGTCAAGAAGGAACAAAATAAAGTTTCAAGACCCTTTTTAAATTGATGTTCAATAAATATAATAAACAATGCAAAGTGGGTGAAGGGCATCTCAATTCATATTTTTATAAAGTGTGTAATGATTATAAAAGTAATGTGTGTTTTAATATTACTGGTTGGTTTTGGAAATTGAAACACCAAAATTCAATTAACATTCATTGGAATTCGAATTGCCTACTATTGATTTTATTAATTAGATGTGGATACATCTCATATTAATTCTTAAAAAATCTAAACTTTGAAACAATCATGAACAAATAAAAGTTCAAATGAATTTTTAAAAATTCCATATACATGAAGGAAGGTTGTTTGTTTGTTTTGTGAAACATGAAACATACTAGTCTAGGTTGCTTGTAATGTGTTGTTACACTTCCTTTGTCGTTTGTTTTGGCATTTCAATCAAAAATGCTATTGTTACTGATAATGATGACCCACCACCATTTTATCCATCTAGTCATGGAATCAAACATCACATAAATCAGCTATGAACATTACAGTACAGATGTAAAAAATCATGTATAAAATTAAAAGGTTTCTTTTTTTTTATGTTACTTCAGCTTAATTTCAATTCGGAAAGTTTTTATCGTCTATTTAATGAGCACAATAATAGTTGCTCAAATTTGTTGCAATCCTCTTGTAAGCCTTTGGACATGCTGCTTCTACAAGCAAACTCCAGAATGTGGAAATCTCATCTTTTGTCAAAAAATTGTTGCTCTTCTTCATCGCTGCACCATGAGGGAAAACATAAATAAATCCCACCACCTATTGTACTTATGGCAGCAAGAAAAAATGAACCCAAACCTTCCCTTATTGTAATTATGGCAGCAAGGACACGCTGCTTGTACAACAAGCAAACAAGTTTTGGAACACTAAAATCTCATCCTTTGTCAAAGAATTGTTGCTCCTTTTCATTGCTAAATTATGAGAGAAAATGCAAATAAATCTCACCACCTACTTTACTTATGGCAATAAGAAAAAATGAACCCAAAACTTCCATTATTGTAATTATGGTAGCAAGGACACGTCGCTTGTACATCAAGCAAGCAACTTCTAGAACACCGAAATCTCATCCTTTGTCAAATAACTATTGTTCCTCTTCATCGCTGCATCATGAGAGAAAAAACAAATAAATCCCACCACTTACTGTATTTATGGCAAAAAAAAAAAAAAAACCAAACCTTCCCTTATTGTAATTATGGCAGCAAGAAAAAACAAACCCACCCCGACCACCTACTGTACTTATGACAACACAAAAAAACGAATAGTTATTGAATTCCTTTTATTGTTGATGTAATTAATGACTGTCACAATAATTCAAAGGTTGTGAAAGGAAGGTAGCAAGAAAAAAAAATTATTGTGAAGGTGTTTATGGCCACATGGCACTCTGAAATTTCAAATTGTGTTTTAAGCCCTCAAGCCTACCTCCATTAAAAAAAACTATTATGTTTTTTTTTCATAGGAGGATTTTGTTATGTCAAATAAACAACGACATTCAATCTTTTGTGCACAATTTATGTGGAACCATGGCATTGGTAATGATTTGAATATAAGTAATATAGATTGTATATAATACAATAGAAGCATAATTGTGCAAGTATATCTTTTGTTGCATGTCTAGGGTGGAAGTGCATGTCACGTAGTAAAGTGTGAGGTGTATAAATATAGGATTTGGAGGCATTTGCCAAGGTAAATTATCATGTGTTCCCAAAGAAGACCTAGTGCTTATATTCTTCCTATATTGTGTCATTGAAAATTGTTTTTGAACCTTTTCCAAAGTAACGTATGTTCTGTTACATATTTTCAAATGATTAACATTTCAAAGAACTCCATAATGTTTTGCTAATTAACCTAAATTACTTTATGGTGGTTCAATACCATGCACACCTAATGTTAAATAAATGCTGCATAACATTGCTAACAACCAACAAAAATGTCAAAGGTTATTTAACATATTGTGTGTTTTATATTGTTATGGACATCAACTAAGGCTAACCTACTTTAGAACCAAACATGGTGGGGTCTTAAAGGTTAATTTACAAATTGGGTCACAAATTTAGGTAGGGACTAAGGTCTTAAGTTTATATAGAGTTAGGATTTTTACTTTCTAGGGTCATAGGTTTTATGTAATGTATGGATGAGGAAATTCCTCAAATGGTCATATGAAGTTAAAGATGTTTGCATTTTTTTTATGTTGTGAAAGAAAATTCAAATCTAACATAAATTTCCATTTTTCTTCATCTATATTCAAATGGGTTGTGGGAGGAGGATCATGAGTTGTTAAGTTCATTTGTAAAGTATAAGAATGAGGGAATGACAACAAAGATCTACTAAGTCTCAAACGTGAAGGGTTGGAGCTAGGGAATTGTATGTGTGAAGAGAGGTGGAGACTATGCTTGAGGTTAGTGTGGGTAGTTGACCCAACACCATGGTGAAAGAGGAAAATTGTTTTGGAACATTTAGTGATTGAGAAAAAATTTGTAACTTTGGTATCTTTATGTACTACATCACGCTAGAAAAATATGTGGCAAAATGTAAGAAAATCTTTGGAATGGATTTCTATGGATGTTTTTTTGTTGCCTTTTAATCCACTTAGCTTGCATTAACCCATCATTTCCATATACTTGCTTCCAAAATTATTTCCAACTTTGAGTTTTTATGATAAATGATTCTTTATTCTAAATCATATTATATGAGTATGCATGACACATTTGAATGTTTTTTTCTAAATCTTGAAATGACTTTAGAAATTTATAAAAACTTGTTTTGGCAACATGATGACTTTCCTTTATAAATATGTTGGATCTTTGTTGAATAAGTCAAGTTGGAAGATAAATATTCAATTTGGAACACATTTACCATCATATATATTATTTAAAATAATCAAACATCCCAATTCTTGATTGAAAATTCATGTAAAGAGTCATCGACATTTCTTTTTTTTGAATGAGTGTTGCACTATCTTTGGTGTCATTCACCATGTTTCAAACTTGTGTTCAACTTTATTCTTTGTCATTCCGAAGAATCAATCATGAGCCCAAGCCATGTTGTGACATTCAAGGTTGGTTTCCAAATTGGTGTTAATGAAGTAATATCAAGTTAATTACTCATTTTTGTGATAACTATCAATGGATTTTAGTATTAACAGAAATGCCAAGTAGGAATCTATGTCATTTCACATTTTATATACATGTGAACACATTCATCTTTCACCATTACGTGCATTTAACATAACTTTGACATGCCAATAGGTGTAGAAAGTCCTCTATCACAAGGCTTCACATTAAATAGAACAAAACAACAATAAATAAGGAACATCCATCAAGTTTGTGGGAATCTCATTCCTATGGAAAAATATTATATCATTTATCTTTCACACTAGAAATGTGTTGAGATTTCACTCGTGGTTGCACATGTTCCACTACCTAATCCATATGCAAGTCTTCATTGATTGTCGATTATTATGGATTAAAATGATGCAAATTATTAAGAAAAGGAAATGCAGTATAATTGAAATAGGTTAGTTGATTGTCATAGCCAAACAATTTCATTTAACCAACTTTACATAATTCACCAAACAATATATTGGCTCTATCGGCCTTACTATATAATCTAAGCGGTTGATAATTGATACCTTATCAACTTTTTGCCTTATTGATATTGGTTTTATCAACATTGTA
Source organism: Sphagnum contortum (assembly GCA_963920785.1). Taxonomy (NCBI): domain Eukaryota; kingdom Viridiplantae; phylum Streptophyta; class Sphagnopsida; order Sphagnales; family Sphagnaceae; genus Sphagnum; species Sphagnum contortum. The sequence continues at coordinate 12,810,584 of OY987280.1, forward strand.
TTGCCAAAGTTGCTAATGGTGTATGATTTTATTAAATTGTTAACCAATTCATTGAGTTAGTTGTAGCAATATTTTGTTATTAAGTATAGAAAAGAAGAAAAATGAAATGAAGAGATATAAAAATTCATGAGTGATAAGAAAAAGGAGGAAATGTTAGAACTTTTTGGAAGTTTGATCTTTGAATGATGCCTCTATGAAAATGAATACATGAAAATTTATAAAATATGTTGTTGGTGTGTAATTGTAATGGTTCCATGTAAGTATGCATATTTGAATCGTAGACATAATAAATTTTGTTGGTTAATGTGTGAAAAGAATGAATTGAGAATAATGTAATAATGTTATTGAAAGTAATGAGTTCAACCATTGTTCTTAATTAATTTAACCCTAATTATTTAAACATGTGATGTTTGAAGTAAAAGTGATGGGCAAGAACCCAACAACCTTACACAAATGTATATAGAATTTGTGAAGACATATCATTAACACACATGAATGCCTAGAAGTTTATGAAAATTACTTGGGCACACCATATGGTAATTGCCATTCCTTGATTTGTTTTCCAAATGTAGGACAACATGTTTTTATTCTCTACGTTGAATGTGTTAAGACCATGCCTAAAAACACAACATCATCATTACCTATGGGGTACCCAAAAGGATTGTTTCATTTATATTCATTGGACCCCTTCACTCAAACATGGTGTTGAAACTTAATGACACATTCATATTGAAAGTTTGATTTTATTCATAGATAGATACATTACGAAGGTACAATTTTATGCATAGAATGTCAAGATTGAACAAGTTTAAGGATTCTTACTAAGTCCTTGAAAAAAATTCAGGACTTCATTTCATGAGGGAAAAAAAGAGTTCAAGGACTCATAAAGAATGTTTAAACAACTTTTTTTGGCCCAAGGTTTTTACCACAAACACCTTATGTGTTAATGTGTATAAAATGCATGAATGTGATAAGAACCAAATGCCCTATTGTAATGTAAAAAAAATTTAAAAGTCAAATTTTGGGGAATTCGGGGCCATTGATAGAACATGGCCCACATTGGATAAATTTTACTATCCTCAGTTTCATAAGTCAAAATAGTAAATACTTTAGAGGCCTATATAAAATTTGGAACAAAATTATTTCATTTGACATGAGAAAAAAATGGTGAAATGTAAAACAAGTCATGGGAAAAGTGAAGAAAAAGGTGAATTTGGGAGTCCTTTGAAATGGATTCCCATGACTTAAAGGGGATACCCCAATCATACTTAGACTCCTATATATTTTTACTTGACCCCACCCAATAACCCACTATCAAACATGTCTATCTATTTTTAAGATGGTTTGGGCTTAAAATTTTCAAATAGGCTCCAAAACTTTTTTCTGGGGGTTCTTTTGGACTATTTGCCAACCCATTTCGACCATTGAATTCTATCCTCCAACCCAAACAATTCATCACCCAAACCACCCCAATGTTTTTTTAATATTTGTAAATGAATCATAACAAGCTCTCCAAAAGGCAAAAACAAAAACTTGTAGTAGTTCTAACCTTTGGGACGTGCTTCAACCACACGAACATTTCATCTATCTCCTTTCAATGATGACCTCAAATAAAACAAGAAAATGTGCTTTGACATTGGATTTCTAAGCATATTCCAATAACCTTGCATATTCTTATCGTTTCCACTAATTTTAGTACAAAAAGGAAAAGGATGCACATTGAAGTTTAGTTTTCCACTATGTTTATTTGATTGATGCTTGGTGTCTAAAGTTCATTAAGATTGGAAAAAAGTAAGGGTTTTGTTGATTGCCCTAATGTGTGTTCAAACGAAATTGTCACTACACCATAAATATCATTCGATGACTAGTCTTTATTGACTATACTAATCACTTATGTCATTTGTAATTGATTTGGCCCATCATTTATGTTATTTTTAATCACTTATCCACTCGTAGTAATATAGGACTAATCATAAAATGACATTTTTTGCATAGTGCATGCTCATTAATAACAATAAAAACTTTAGCCAAACCAATGCTAAAATTATAAATGAATAATGGTTTACAATTTGTGATGAGTTTTCTCTAGAATGTCTAAAAATGGGTGGGAGTTCAAAATAATATCTTCCCCCATGGACTATTGCAAACAAACAAAAACTAAAGTTATCACAATTTTTATGATGTGTCTAGTTGCTACGTGGAGGCCATTTTGACACAACTTGCATCCAAGTATACACATGCAAATAATGTGCCTTGCAAAAATCTATGTTATATTATAAAGCTGATGTCCAATATTTCCACATTTGTGGGTCACTACATTTTTGGGATGCTAAAAAGAAACCAATTGTCAAAAATCTTTTGTGGTTTCATTTTTTGCCTTTTCACCTTTCATCTTCTTGTTTATATTTTCTTTCAAACAGAAAGTGATGCAAGTTGCCAATAGAAGGATTATTGTCAAAGAAATACCCCCTAGAACAATGAGGTGCCTTTATGGTCGATTAGAAGTCGAAAAGGTGGGGTGCCTCTTTTCCACAACCAATTATCCACCAAGGAATGCAAAAACCCATGAACTTGGAACATGAAATATTTTTCGAGTCAAATATTTTAAAATCTAGGCTTAGATTCTCTCATGAGGATGAATATCCCCTTAGTCTTGGGCACCTAATATGGGACCATGGATTTCAAAGTCCTAGCTAAGATGACTAATTACAAACATGACATTGTCCACCATTAAGTAAGAAGATGGATAAATCATATAGAAGAATGAGAAATTTGTTAAGTGGATAAGATTCGAAGATCATTGGAGGCTTTTGGATTGCAATTATAAAAAAAAATTCTCTTTGGCTTTTGATTCACTTCTCAAACACTTGGAACAATATGCTTTCAACTTTCAATTTTGAGGGGTGATGCAAGAAGAAATATTACATTCATTCATAATATGGCACCCTTGGAAATACTTTAATGGTTAAAGGGATATTTGACTCAATTTAACTTTAGGAGATGAGTATTAAACCCATGTTGGGATAACACATCATTGGTTGAAGAGTAATCCAGTCTTTGATGGGAGAATGTTCTATTTTTCTCAATGACCATAGCCTAGCTTAATAGCTTTCTTTTATTTGTTATCCACCTTGAATTCATTCCCTTATTCAAGGCACTCTCAACTACAATAGTCTTACACCTATGCAATATATAACTTTGTCCATTGCCCACACATTAATATTTATTATTGGACACCTATGATGTAGGGGAATTTTTTTATATTCCTACAAGTTCTATCTAGTGTCATGTAGCTTTGATAACTTACCCCCTTATAAGGTTATGAGGAGGAAGGCTAAACATACTTGGCATATGAGATATTTGGGAATGTCAATGAAAACAATGCTGAAAAGGACTTTTTCATAAACTTTTGGAGATCCATGATTACAATTGTAAAGACACTTTTTGGAACATATATAAAATAATATATAACAACGAACTTTTTGGGTTTGTGCATTTTGTCATGGGTTCATGATCAAATATAATGAGATGAACCAGCAAGACTTCACCCCAACTCTTGAATGCAATTTGTGAAGGTTACACCTTTGAAAAGAGGCTTATGAAAACTCTTAAAATTTTGTCCTTAACCTTTTATAGTCTCAACCAATCATCAATCCTTGTTTATTGCATTTTATATCATTGTCCCTCCAAAATGAGTAGTATTTTTTAGTAGAGTACCTAGAGATCAAGGGATTTGTTGTCCTTGAAATTGTCATAAATAACACCCAAACCGCAAACAAATTATAAAACATGTTATAGTCGTAAAGATAAATCACAACAATATGATATTTCATGTAACTTAATTCGTCATTCACGCATGAAATGCATCCATTTTCATCCAATATATATATAAGAAGGTGTTCAAAAAGGATTTTTGAAAGGTGGACCTTTATGGAAACTCACTTAATTTTCCAAACCAATATAAATATATTTAGCCACCTAATTACCTTCAATTTGTTTAACAATAGGTTTAAGTACAACCTTGCATGCTAATTTTCTTCACCTAGTTTCATGTTTCAAAATCTATCATGTTATGAATATTTGTTTGGATGTTTATTTCCATATTTGGTGTCCTTGTTTAGGATGATCTTCTATATAAACTTGATCTTAAATTCAAGCATGTTTGTTTCATAGCTCTTATGCACATTATAATTTTTTGTTGTGATAGTTTTTGTACTTATGATATTTTGAATAAACCCAACATCATGTGATATGCTCCCAAACCTACTTGATGTTATGGGTGGATAAATTTCCAATTTAAAAACAATAAAAACATTCAAATTGAAGGCATACCCCTTAATTTCTTGTGACTAATACTTGGGTGCAAGAACTTTGGGATGTTTAAGATGAATCAACATTTTTCATATGATTTTATAATCTCATACAAAACTAAAAAAAATGGTGGTGACTGTAGTTTTAGAATTTTAAGTTGAACACTTGCCATGTATGCACCACAATTTAAACTCCCAAGGGATACATTATTTTCCTTATCATATATTTTTGCATCTTTCCATGGGAACTACATCCCAATGGCAAAAATTCCCAAAGTTGGGACAATTTAGTTTCATGAAATTATGGGAGTTCATGAATCCCAAAAAAATAATAAATACAAAATACAAATTCACCATCTTACATATCTTGTTAGGAGTTTTTAAAGGCTTTGTTAATATCCAATCAAACTTGATTTGACCCTTCCAATGAACATGAGTGGTTGAAAATGTTTTTGGCAATTTGTGTGTCAACTCTTCAAAAAGAATATAATTCTCCTTTTTTAAAAGTTGTTTTGGGCACAAATTTTGAACTCATTAAGAGTCCCAACTTCCACATGTTGCATCCCCATTTTGGGAGCACAAAGTGAGTGGAAGTTGGAAGTCTTGACAATGTTTCCCTTTGATTTTAAAACATGTTCATCTTCATATGCATGAATGACTCATGTTCGCCATGTCATGGGGCTTGCCTTTGACTTGTTTGCTTATTTGAACTTTAAACCCTAAATTGCAAAAGTAAAAATGTTTGGTGCAAAAGCTAAAATGTTCTTGAAAAAAAAACCTTAAAACAACAACTTTATACCCTAGTATTATCTTTCAAGCCTAAACCCTATTGCTAAAGGAGTCAAAAAGTCAAGTAAACAATCCAAAGAGTCACTAATCAAAACTAAGAAATCAAATGGAAAAAATCAACCAAGAAATAATTCCATCTCCTACCTTTGCTTCCCACCCCCAATTGTTTAATGTCATCCCCTAATTTGGGGACTTTAAGGATAACCAAAAATAAAGGATGAAACTAGAATAGGGTATGGGATTGGGAATGACTTTTAGGATAACTTTATTATTTAGAAGAATTTCAAGTAAAGAAAATGGACTTGAATTATGAAGATTGAGGATACTTGTTTTGGAGTTAGTTTCATTACATTAAATAGATTTCTAAAAACTCATGTCTAACAAATAGTTGTTAATTCAAAGTGAATCATAAAAGTAATTTCCAGTTTTATGGACATTGTTGGTTTGGTTTAACAAAAATTGGGAATTTTATGAGCACATGGATAGTTTTTTTAAAAGTGAAATATCACAACTAGAGCATCAAAAGAAAAAAGAAAAAGAAAAAAAGAATTAGCAAATTAAATTGAACCTTTAAAGAATTTCTTTTATTTCCTTCCAAGAGCCTTGAAAACTATTAAGCAACAAATGACTTGCTGGTTTTATGTCACACTACTTTAGTACCTTTTTAGGTTTGACACCCAAGTGCCAAATTATTTAAAAATTTCAAATCCATTTTGTATTTAAAATAATAATTTATGAAATTTCCCATTTAATATTATGTCTAAACAAGCACAATGCCCAATTTTTTGACATCCAGGGGTAATAATTTCCTTGATTTTATCATTTCAAACAAGTAATTTCTGTAAAATTGAAAATTCCAAAAAGAATTCAATAACTGGCCAACTAGAAAAGGTGTTATGCAATTTTTGTTTTCAAATTTTTCATGTTGCTCCAAAAGTGGCAATCAATTACAAGAGGATTTAGTCAAATCTGGCTACAACACAAATAGAGAACTAAAAAATCTAGGAATCCTTTTACGTGTTGGGGAGCCACTAGAACTTATTAGCTAAATATTGCAATTTTCAAAGAAAATTCGTCATCACTTGTAGTCTATTAAAACAATTTCAAGTCATTCCATTGATGCCTATACACGTAGGATATTTTCATATTTCATTTATGTGTGGAGCTCATGGCCACTACTTGATTGTGAAAACACTTTGTCAAAGCTATAAAACCAACTTTCATTCATGCTTTGATTCAATTCATATGTTGGTGTTGTGTTAGATCTTAAATGGAAAGAGAAAGTCAAGAAAAGGATCATGAGGTTATGGTAGGTTTTTGCATAGTGAGAGATAAGTGTCCCCTAATAATGTTCACAATCAAGCTAGGTAATTATGAAAGACAATTAGGTTTTATAGAAATATGTTAAGCATTGCATAGACCTGACTACTTTATATGGTTGTCAAACAATGTTGACGTATGTTTCGATGAAGATTTTAAGTCAAGTAATAATGGCCTTGTGCATGAAAAGATACCTTTCATTTAACAAACAATTAACTTTAGGAAAAACAACTAATTTAGTTTTCATTCTTTGTAATTTACATCGTAGGGAGAGAGTTGTTGTTGATCCTGAGTATAATTAAGATGAGTTTATAGAATGTTAAGTGATAGAAAGGATTGACACTTTAGACACTAAACATATCCTTAAAGTAGTCTCTAGTTTGTTTTTATATACTTGGTCCCTTAATTTTGTTTCATCCCCACTTTTCAGATATCCTTGAAGTCACCCCAATTCGGAAACCAAAATTTCAAATTAGGGACTATTTTAATTTTAAGTTATCTAAGGAAGCTTAGGGTACCCAAGTTGCGGTTATTGCATTTATAAACGTTACATGGGTATAAGATTTGGGTTTAGGGATCACTTGTCAAATGTTTGTTTGTAAGGTATGGGTTTGAAGCTGGGGTTAATTTTTAGTATTTAATTTGTGGGCTTTTTGGGTTAGGGGTTGTTAGGCTGAAATCTTAGGTTAAGAAGTGGGTTTGTTGAGTTCTTTAGTGAGATAATTGAGATTTCCTCTTGCACTCAGATTACCTTAACCATGAGAAATGATAAAAACCCTTACCTGGTTCCATAAACCCTTACAATTTGCTTTGTTATGATATTGGCATAACTGAGCATACATAGTAGCCTTGAGTAAGATCCAAGCATTGCCACAGCGGTCATTTGGTTGTGGGTTTTTGTTAGTCAAATTGCAGTGTTGCCACAATGTGTGTAGAGGAAAGGTACACAAGAAAACTACTTTTTATTCCAAGTGCTTCAAGGCATTTTTAACACCAAAACCTAAATCTTTGCAACAAAGAAAAGGGAATGAGAAGGGTGATGTCTCAATTCTGCCAGTATGATTTCATATGATATAAGAGAAAAGAAGCAGCATGTTTGGTGATACTAGTATTCTGCATCGATTGAAACTTTTCTTTGTCTGAGCAGTGTAAAGAGAAAATTGACCAAATGGCTTGTGCAGTTGTTGTTCATACCGTGACATAGAGTCTACCATGGTGGCCATGGTAGCTGAATTTGTGCATCTTTGTGTACAGTACACTGCAGTTAAGAACCGGCCTTGGGGCTTGGTGATGCACCACAGCCCTGCTCAATGCACTACATACCAGAAAATGCACACAATCAAGTTCAACATTCAGCTGACCTATTGATGTATGCTGACTGGCAAAAAGATGTGAAAGACATGGAAGGGTTAGGATTCCACCTGTTCAGATTACACCCAATGAACTTTATGCACAGTAAAACAATTCAGGTGACACACTTTGTGTTGTTGAAAAATATCTTATTAACTTGAGAAGGCTCTAAGTGTGACAAGAGTAGTTGCAGTACCTCCAGAAGGTAGCTGTGCAGCCAGTCCAGTGTTTGTGGAAATGAAGTTGCAGATAAATTAACCACCGTCATTCCCTACAGACCCACCAGATCACAAAATAACTTCAGAAACTTGTCACACATTTTTGGTTCAAGCATTCTTCACATGGTCAGTTTGTAGCTACTTCTCCATTCACTCATTAGAAAGGTGCACCCTGAAACAAAACTCAAGTAGATCCCCTCACTCTACACTACATTCTGGATAAGTCAATTTCAAGAAAAATTCTTGACAATTGTGGTGCCCACATTGGACACATTTCCATGTACCTTTGGTTCAAATGATGTAATGTAGTCCTGAATTGTCTGCAATCTTTTGATGAGGTTTTCTTTCTCCTGCAGAGCCCATATAAGGAAACTTCTAGGCATCAAATAAGGTATGAAATTGGCAAAAGTTGGATGACAATCAACTGGGAAATATCAAGGCACATACTAGGCATTCAAATGATAAAGTCAAACCATGCAATGGGTCTGTTTGGATTTTCAGTATCTCACTAGAGGTTCATGCTCTGTAACTTTTGGGGATTTTTTACAGCTTACCTCTGAAGATGGACTGCTTCCACCTTCATTTGCCCTGCTTGCAATCCATTCCTCCAAAAGAGTCTGTACACCTCACCAATTAACCAAATCAAAAAAATTCAAAGTCAAAGATGATCCCAGCATTGGAACTAGAAAAGCAGTGGCGTAAGCACAGCTTCAGTGGCTTTGATGTCATCTGCAGGTTTGAGATTTGATAAAAGGATGCAGTTGTGCATGATCTCACTTGCAATATTAATCTAGATCTGGAATAGAGTAGCAAATTGATTGGGTACTTCCTGACTAGACATAAGAAGATACATGCCTGCTTGGAAAAGTGGCTTAATTCTTACACAGGGTTGAGAAAACCTGACTTCAGCCACCAAGGCCAAGACAAAGAATACCTGATGATCAACATCTGCCATTTTTAGCACAATGGGCACCACTATGCACTTGGGAGGAGGCTTTCTGATGGGTGCTCGTGAAGAAGCTTCCTCTGACACTGCTGCCTTTCCTGCTAGTCCTCATATTGAGGTCACAAACAGTACAATAGTACAGAGCCTCAATAGTGTACACTCATCATTGTTAGTCATTCCTTGCACCTACTAAAGTCTGCTGAACATAGAATAAAATCATCCTCTAGTTGCAACCTATATTTAGGATAAGCATGCAAATCACATGCAAAGTGGAGGGGAGGTATGGTGTGGATGCATTTGAACTTTGATTTTGTGGGTGCGAACAAAGATTGAGCACAACAATTGGACATACCTTTTGAGCTATCTGCAACTCCATCTTTGTCAAGATATTTTCTGTCCTCACTAACAGCAACTGTCACTTTTTCAGCAGTTGGTGAGGGAACAGCCTTCATCTGAATTGCTCCCATTCCGAACCCTCCACTTCCTTCGTCCATTAAATAGATGGATGGGTCCAAATGAAGCCCCTAGAACCCAATGCTTCTGTTTAGAGGCTATCTGTTATCTTGCAGTAGAAACAATACAGTAGTGCTAGCAGTGTCTGCATGGATGTAGATGCTGCAAACCTACAGCAATTTCAGAACTATCATGTACCTCAATAATTACAGGCTTCCCATCCTTCATGGCCTTCTTGAGATCTCCATCTAACCCTGCAAAAAGAGAGAATCAACTCCTCCAGTGTGAGATTTCATGTCCTTCACAGTAGGAATATATTTACCTGGGATTTGCATACTATGTTTGGTAATGGCAATTTATGTTTTCAAGCATGTGGTTGAGTCAGCCTTTACTACCGAGTTTTGAAATTGTATGACACAAAGTAAAGAGGTAGATATGAAACCTTTACGAACAATCCTGCATTCACGGCTAAATTCTGTAATAAGCTCTTCTGGTGATGCAAAGTCCCGGGCCCAGACAGGTGTTGATGCCAAGGGAGCACTGTTACCAAAACCCAAAACCGTCAGAACATAGCTCTCATACCTATTAGTCAAGCTTGAAATTATTACTTTAGGAAAATGATCACAGAAACAGCCCAGAGTCACTGGCCATCATTTAGGCTCATCCGGTGTACATATCATTCAGCAGAATCAGAAACAAATTTAATGGCTGCTAATGTGATGGTGGTGTAACAGTAAGGCATTCCCAGGAATGAGTTTGCTCAAAATATAAGTGAATAAAAATTGGCAAGTGGTATAACCAGCAAGAGCTATTAGAGACATACTCTGTTGATGTGCGCAGAAGCTCGTAGACCATGTCTGTCTGAAAACCAGACACAACAGAAACCCAAAATAGTGTCACTAAATTGTGATGTATAAACACATTCTGTTCAGCAGGTCATACTAATATTCATTGATAGATGAACACCCTACGATAGGATCTTAGACCTGTCAGCATTCACCTGCAGCACTGATACGCCAATGACATGCCCAATACACACACCTAGCTAGGTGTTTCAAATTCAACCCCCTGATCTTAACAACTGGAAGATTTCCATCACTAGTATCATTTCCAATGTCATTGTTACCAACAACATCCAGGTCTTCAGAATCAATTGCATACCAGATTTTCTTTGATCTAGACAAGACTTCAGTTCCTGCAAATGCTGACTTTCTTGATGATAAAAGAAATGTATCCTCAAATGCATAAGATGGCTGTTTCTAAATTGATTTGCTCATCCATTCATGAAACAAACCCAATTAGAGAAGTCAAGACTTAGTCACTAGAGCAAGTCTTGCTAAATCCCAGCTACAACACAGTTAAATGTAGCTATGGCTCTTGGCAGCTGGAAATTATGGGTGATTGATGCACCTGCAAGACATTGGGAAGATTGAGGCGCTGAGCAATCTGAGTGGCAATTGTTGATTTTCCCACACAGGCTGTTCCGCTCACCAGGATAATGAGTGGTAACCGCTGATGGTGGAATCTGCTCCTCCCCCAACCCATTACACAATTCCCAATCAATTCCACCTGTTGAACTTCCAGATTCCCACCATTTTGTCTATCAAAGGGAATGGATGGTAGACAATGCTGTTTTCAATCAAACCTGTGATCTATCACTAGTGCCTATCGTGCTTTCATGCTTTCATGCGACTTCTATCCACCATTTTCAGAAATCCACTGGCACATACAGGATAATACCTGGTCATCATCTTGTAGCGGTCAATGTACTCTGCTCCATATCCACGCCGCTCCATAAGCTGCACCCCCTCCCAATTAGCCTTGCATGTACTAAGCATTCTTCTCATGTAGAAAACACACTGTTCAAATACCAATGGATTTGAAACAAATCTCAAGCCACTCTATAAGCACTAACAAGAAAGCCCAGTACAGGTATTCATTCACCTTAAACAGATTTGCTTCCAAATCTGACTGCGATCTGCACACATCAAATAATGACATTTGGACTCAAATCACACCATTGAACATTTGATTTCTTGTCATTCTGAGTATGTTCAAATCATCCTTCTGGAGTTCTCTCTCAGGATGTTTACCTGCTACTTCAAACCTTGTGCATGTGCATATGTAGGTTGCCATATCCTACTATCAGGAAATGAGATCTAGCAGAAAGCAAGAGAGATGATGAAGGTAACTCTAACACCAGGCTATCATAACTATGCATAACAAGAAGCAACCTATATGAATGGTGAGTGCAATAAGAAAGGTAGAGCATACACGTCTAAGAGGCTGTTGTCAATGAGCAATTTCTTGAGCTCCAGGGAGATTTTCACAGCAACATGATTTGGAATCTGCCATTTACACCAAAGTTCCTTTACAGAATCCACACAGACTATTTTTACAACTAATCAAAGTCTTCAACCTGAGTACATTGTGGTGACCATGGAAGTTTTGTGGATAGAACTCATGCACACAGATAAAATCACAATTCACCAATTGCAGAGCTATAGAGAGGATCATCAATGCATAGACACCAAAGCTGTTGTCAAAACAGAATTACCTACAATGTGCTGGCTAGAGGCTAAAAATCATCTAAAATCTCATACAATTCATCTCAGCTCTTTTACTTTTCCAGGCATATCTCATCATCAGACACAGAATGACTGAATGCTGTCATGTAAAAAGTTGCATTTGTGATCACAAATACTCATCTAACACACAATACCTTCGTCACCAGGAGCATGCGGCTGACAAGAAAGCGTGATAGCACATAGTAATGATCCGCATTTTCGCCCAGCCATACCTTAATCTGGCTTCCCATCACACAATCAAACATGAGTACAGACCTGGAGAAGACATAACGCACACAAGATTAACTCCATAACAGTCTTCGATCGGATATGGATGCATAGACACACTACACCGCAAATGTCGTTTCCCATGAAATACAATAATAAAGACTGTCAAATTGCCCTAACTTTGAAGATCTGCATTATTGACAAACCAACCCAATGACAGCCACTGCAGCCATGATGAGCAAATGGGTCCAGATACCCATGATTTCACTTTTTATGCTTTGAAAGTCCCACTTGCATTTGAATAACCATAAGTAGAGACCTTCATGTCAAGAGTTTGAAGGCATGGCTTTAGAAGCAGCAGGTGCAGATACACGCAGTCAAGTGCACACATACAGACATGGCCTCATTTCCCTGTCTTCTTCTTCTTATTCTTTGAAGTGTGAATCTTTACTAGTATAGTAATTCTAGGGCAACAAAAGCAGAGGTTTTTTTTTGGGACAGTTTCAGCCAAAGGGGTTCTTCTTCAGACATCTATGAGACATCCTCCTATTCTTCCGCAGGACCTCATGGCACATATATGATCAAACTCTGATAAAATTGCAGACTACTTGTGAAAACCGAGTTATGGGCCTTGCCTCTCTTGGGTCTTTCTTATCCATTGCACCACATCTCGAAAGCTTGCTTGAACCTGCAGGAGTTTCGAGGGTTGCAAACCGTAAAAGAAAAAGAATACCTTGACAAAGTCGTATTTGGAAGCCGTGCCTCGAGTCGGGCGATTGGAGGAGGAGCCAGTTGCTCGGGTTTCCATCATCCCATCACTGCCACTTCCACCTGCACTTCCCCCTTCCTCCTCCTTACTTCTCCATGCTGAAGATGCCATTTCCTTCTACTCCTGCCCAATCCCCTTCTTCTTCTTCTTCTTCTTCTTCTCTATATAAACCGAAAGCAATTAGTTTCTCTCCCTGTCTGTCTGTCTGTCTGTCCGTCTGTCTGTCTGCACTCACTCCTGAAGTGATCGAAAGCTCGTAAAAACAACCACCCAAAAAACGTTCCGAATGAGTCAATCCCTCACAAATCAAACCTTGGGTGTGTAGGGTATATGATGGAGATGTGTATGGGAAAATGGCGATTCTGTCTTCGATGTCAGTTCTGTGGTTTTATGGATGAGAATCATGAGAAGAGTTCGCTGCTGCTGCTGTTGCCCTGGTGGTGGTGGTGGTCCAAGGCTGAATCTTGGGGGGGGAAAACGGAAAAGCCTAGATGAGATGAGATGAGAGGCAGATACACGCTTTTGATTATTATCGTTGTTGACCAGAGAGAGAGAGAGAGATGCACAGCGAGAAAGAAAGAAACAGTTTGGCAGATGCGGAGGATCTTTCTTCTCGGGGAATCTACCAAGAGAGTCTCACGTTGTGCGCAGCTTCCGGAAAGATGCAGTTTGCCCGGGATTCAGATTCCACGACTCACACGTTGTTTGTCCATTTTTTGCAACTGCGATTGCGTCAACGCGGAATCTAGTGCAATAGTCCAAGTCCGTGTTTCTTTTTTGGGGATTTCTTTATGTAGCCTAACTGGCGATCATCCCTAGAAAGATTTAGGAATGATGGCGATTGTCCCTCGAAAGATTTAGCCAAATCTGGCTATAAACCAGATATGGTGGACAAATCTTTTTAATCAACTTTCTATATTCATAGCTAGACTCTCAAAACCAAATATAGAAATCTGGCGATTTTTTCCCAATTGTTTTTCACTTCTGGCGATGGAAACCCTGGAAAATCACTTCATTTACGATTTTTTTCTCTTTTTGGCGAAATTGTAAAGAAAAGGCTGAAGTCTCCAAACCAGTGGCGTTGTTCATGGGCGGTTATCAAAACGCCAAAAAACAAGACACCCCTCCTCTCCGCCGGGTTTTTACTTTTTACACGCACTTCATTCGCCGAAAACTAACAATAATAACCGTCTATTCATAAGAACCTCGGATCAGTTTTTTTTTTGTTTGTGCGACCAAAATGCGAAAAATTAATTTTTAAATGGAATATTCGACCACAATATTCCCATTTTCTGAAAGAAAAAAATAATAATACAAATCGTCAGATTTCGAGAAAATTGACAAAAAATTCTCCACATTTGGACTCTGATTTCATTTTGGTAACATTTTACTAATTAATTTTGTATTATGTAGACAGGTTGTAAAAACATGTCATTATTTAACGCTAAATCCCTGCGAGGCAAGCCAATTCAGAACATTAAAAAAATTGATTTTAAACAATATTTTTCCGGATATGCTATAATATATATCAAATATGCAATAAATCCAGGTGTGCTTGAGAAGGTGTGAAACGGAGATTTACAACATTGTGGCGGTTCTTAACTCGGAGGGCAAGTTTTCTGAGATCCTGGCCTGTTGGTTTTTGGGGGAGGTAAAGTGCCATGAGTGAACCAACAACCAAACCATAGTAATAGTAGTACCATGGTAAAACCTACGAACTCATGAATTTTTGGGGTTGCTGCTACTAACCATTATTACATGTGCCCTGAAGGACCAAGACTGAATCAAGGGCCTTTCAGTCCAAATTTGGCATTTCCTAGGTTAAATATAGCCATTAATATTTCTTGCTGACGCAGTTTAAAAGCTTCTGAATTTTGAAAAACCAGAAAATTTTAACAATTCAAGAAATGGAACCATGTTAAGAATCAGTTGTTTTTCCTTAACATGTGAGTGGCTCTATAAGGAACCCTTCTCGCTAGAATTTATAACATTTTAAAAACACCATTGTTGTTGCAACCAACATTTTTTTAATTGGCAAACTATGGTGAAGTGGCAATCTCTTATAGGCCATGTGAATGGGCAGCTTAAGAAATGTTTTGTAAAATCCAGTGCTTTTGCCACTCAAGTGGAGTTTTCTAGCCACTGCCCATCACCCTAGCACAGTACAATAGCCATCTGCACCATTGGATGGGAAAATTGTAACCATCTCCCATCCAAGGCTTTGGTTAGGGAAAGCCACCACCTTCCCTCTCATTCTTTGTTAACCCATGGAACTAAAAATCAATGAGTATATATATATATATATATATATATATATATATATATAAACTTATGTTTGTGAATTCACTTGGTTAGCCTTGACCTTTCATCCATACAACCTAAAATTTCAAATTTCAAGGTTAAAACAAAGTGCACAAGTAATGTGCGAGAACCCTATCTATATATAACTACCCATTACTACAAGTTCACTAAAGATAACGAAGAAAATAAATTTAGACCTCCTAAGCAATCCTATTGGCCTGGATAAATAAATCTTGAAGCCTACACACAACCCTATCAAACTTGTTGAACCTTGAAAATATTAATCCCTTTTTAACATTTCCATTGGTATTCTAGCATTCTCACAAACCTACCAAACCTTATTACACATTGAATTGTTAGTTCATTGAAGATAACTAAAATACCAAATTCAAACCACATATTATAAGCAATCCTATTGACTTGGAAAACTAAATCTTCAAGCTTATGCACAACCTTATTAAAATTGTTGAACATTTAAAATATTGGCCCTTTTCTAACATTTCCATTGGTACTATATCATTGTTTCAAACCTACCAAACCCTATTATACATTAAAATGTATAATATGAAATATTAGTTCAAGTATAACTTGAGCATTTCACGTGACGAATTGTTCACAATAAATCAACATCAATTTTTTGTATCTTGTTTCTTTTGTTCAATTTTTTGCAAAACAAAACTTGTTGCGAATGTTCGTCCATTGTCATTTCTCATCCATATTTTCACCTATTTGTCATGCTCACCTCCTCGTGCTCATGCTCGCATGCTCCTGAAATAACATCCCCCCTTTCCTCCAATGCCCACACACACGTTGCAAAACATTTGTTGATTATGAAACAAATTGTTTTTCATTTTGTTGATGAATATTGTTTTCTCAAAATAAGTTGTTGCTTTAGGTCAATCAAAGGTATTTACAAGGTTTTTTTCCTACCATAGTGCTTGTAAAGCCATGTTAAGTTTGAGGTACAACAATTTGTTGTGCACCTTTAAATGCATGGCTACAAACCTTGCAATTCACTTGTAAACCCCACAATATATTTTGCCCAATGAAGCTTTGTAACTTAGATGTCTTACAAAGTTTTGTTAACTTCATACATTGATTCTTTTCACATACTTTTCTTGTTGGGAAGGTTTAGGTCAAGGAGGGGGAGTTGTGGCTTTAACAATTTAAATGTATTGGTATAATTTCGACAATGAAGAGGATAGAAACAAACATAAGAACAAAGGGTTGATTGCAAATACAATGATGGTGATTGTAAGCTCCTAAGTTGCAACTTGTAAAAAAAAATAACAAAATTCAACCTTGAAAGACTTAGGATTCACAAATTTTCAAGTGAGCACAAAGTTGAAACTTCAAAATAAGAGTTGTAGACTTTGAAAACTTGGAAGCTTACATAACATTGATGCATAAACCTCATTGCAACATGTAAAAATTAGGAGATTCATTGTGGGCTACAATGTGGGAATGTAAGGTTTAAGTTCCATCATTGATATAGATGCTTACACATGACAATGAGATCACATATTGATGCCCACCAACTTTGCCATAGCCACCTCTTTTTTGTCCTCTTGAATCCTTTAGGGCATGAGACTTGAAGTTGACGCATCCCACACACAAACACCTAACGCTTCATAAATAAACTCTACCTTTTTGTTTTCCAAAATCTTTGAGTTCAAATGCAACCACCCACATAACAACCTAAACACATAAACTTTCATAACTCAATAGGTTGTTGTAGATGTGATAGTTAGGTGGACAACACAAGAACTGAAGAGGACAATGGTGAGGAGGAGCTAAGAAGGAGCTTGAGGATGTGAACAAGGATGTTAGAATGGATTTCATGCATTGAACCTTAATTCTAGAGAAAAATAGTTATGTTCCAAAAATGAAAAAAATTGAATGAAAAATGTTAAATAATGGATTATGCACAATTAGAGGAGGAAAGGAGAATAGACTCTAGAACAAAGTGAAATAGAATAAAATGGTACAAATAAAATACGGTACAAGGGATCAAAGAGGTCTTTGCACTAGAAGGAAAGTTTCGATTTTCGACTGGTCTTTGCGACTGTTTTCTAGTCGCCGGCGACATCTACGACTAAAAGTTTGTGTAGTCGCCTTGGACAAGTCGCAGGCGTCCTTAGTCGTAGGTGACAACGGGGTGGACGGAAACTGTTCAGTACAAATACCAGTTCATGACAAAATACGAGTATACGTATGTGGTGCCAGTATTCAACAATTATTTTGGTTATATATATGGACCGTTCGATTTTACTCATAACGATTATGACATGTGGCAATTAGTTTAATAATACTACCCGTCCGATTCAAGCACTAGGATTATGACACGTGGCTTTTAATACGATATTTACTTTATTATTAAATAATTACAATATATATGGACCGTTCGATTTTACTCATAACGATTATGACATGTGGCAATTCGTTTAATAATACTAACCGTCCGATTCAAGCCCTAGGATTATGACACGTGGCTTTTAATATGGTATTTACTTTATTACTAAATATTTACAATATATATTGACCGTTCAATTTTACTCATAACGATTATGACATGTGGCAATTCGTTTAATAATACTAACCGTCCGATTCAAGCCCTAGGATTATGACACGTGGCTTTTAATATGGTATTTACTTTATTACTAAATATTTACAATATATATGGACCGTTCGATTTTACTCAGCATGATTATGACATGTGGCAATTAGATTAATAATACTAACCGTCCGATCCAAGCACTAGGATTATGACACGTGGCTTTTAATATGGTATTTACTTTATTATTTAATAATTACAATATATATGGACCGTTCAATTTTACTCATGGCGATTATGACATGTGGCAATTAGTTTTTTATTTTAGTTTTAAATAATGCATTTATTTACAGATAATGCATGAATTTTTTTGTCGTCCAATTTCATGTTGCACACAGTAGATCCTAAGCGTTTATGGCTTTACCTAATATTTATAATAAACACAATATATACTTCAGATAAGTTTTGAAACCCAATGGTATGAGCATTTATAAATTGCCTAAATCCCAAAAATTTAAGCACTCAAGGTAAAATTACATAGGAATTTGGTAGTTTAAGCTTGACATGCCAATTTGTTTGGCCTCCCACCAAAACTAGGATAGATTTTATTACTATGGCAATGGGTTGCAAGTTCTTGCACTCATCAGTCTAATTCCACATGAACTATTCCAAGCATTTGAACAGCCCACATGGGTTCACTGGGGAAGCTTATTTGTCATGTCATCAATAGTCATGTTGAAAGTAATCTGCTTTTGCTCCAATAAATCCTTCAAGCCCCAGGACAAGAATCTCACAATTGTAAGGATATCAAACTCCTCCCTGCCCAGTTGTACTTGCCCAACCTCCCATTGCCCTGCAACATTTCAAAAGCACAACATGAGAATTAGGACTAGTTGTTTCCCAAGAGGAAAACTTCACACAACATCACTAACCAATACTAGTAGGCATAACTATGAAATTGCAGAGAAATCTCCACAACAACAACAATTTGGAGGTAACTGAAATGAGTGCACTCGTAACTTATTATGCGAGGTCAGTCACTTGCAAAGTGTCAGACCATCACCTTCATCACAAATAGCAGTGACAAGCTGCCATGACTACCCACTGCCAACGCAATGAGCAATGCAACAAAAGTACAAACACAAGAAAAAAATCTGAGGGTGTTCACATTGATACCCATATCTGTAACATTATGAAACACAGAGGTCATGGTCTCAGCACAATCAAGCATCATCTGAATCAAGTCCATTTTGTCTCCAAGTCCCAGAGTACCGAATCCCTCCCCAATGCCTCGCATGTGACCTAAGCACGCATGGTCTTTGTGCTGTCATACAAGCAGATAGTAAACCCCCCTTTCTGTAAAAAAAAAGTAGGTGCATCTGAAGCATGCTATATGAACCTTGTGCATGAAAGAGATCTAGATGTAGACTCTCAGCTGTCTGTCACATCACAAGAATCAAATCAGTCCAATGGGCTTCAGTTTCACAACAAATATGCTCTGATGTCCAACCAGCTGAAACATGAGCAAATGTACCTGTAATTTGTGTGACAACCCGCACCATTCCAGTCACCCTGTGTCAGATTTACCATTAAAAAATGAGCATAATTCTCACAAACTCTTGGAACATAAAGAAAAACAAAACAGAGTAGAAGATACCCATTCTAACATGGTCTAATTTTTTTCAAAGATAGGCTTGGGTTCTCACATCAATAGGCTTGGGGTCCAGTGAAAGGACCACCCCTGCAATCTCTGTAATCCTCTACAATAACCACCAACAATGACCCTCCTGATTCCCACATTTTCCAGGATTGGATCATGTTCAAGATCCTACCAAGTAGAAACAATACTGAGCCAACAAATAGTGATGAGTATATAGAAAAAAACTGGTGGTGCAACAGAGTTCTTACCAAATACAGAAAAGGAAGCGGTCTTCTAAGGATAGAGGATGCTTCTCCAACATATCTGCAATTATCTTTGAATCCAATGCCCACAAAAAAAAAATGAAGCAACTTCAGGACATGTATCTTAATTGGAAAAGAGCCATAGAGTCAAATGAACTTGTTTCTCAACGTTTAAATTTTTAAAAGCTATTCATATGGGTTGCATTAGGAATCAGAAATAAAAGTGGGAACCCAGTAAAAGAATGAGACTAACCAGCATGCTCTCACAGTGCTGCATGAAAAACTGAGGTGACATTCGAGCCTTTGCCACAAATTTCTCCTGTAAAATTACTAGAAATGGCCTCAGGAAAAATTGCAGGGTTCTATTCAAAAGGACAATGGAATCATCAGTCATAATCATCTCCCTGAACCCTAAGAACCTGAAATTGATTGATCTAACACCCTGATGCTACTGTTAATTCTGACATTTAGGGGCTTCAGCAATGTCACCTCTGATGTTATGGAAAACGTAAGCCATGAACTGCCATTTAGCCCGCTTTGCTTGAAGCACTTTCTGATCAGCTTGCTGCACTCTGTTGTGGCTTTCTGCCCCAACATCTGCACAATGGGAGCAACTTGCTGCCTCCTCAGGAGGTTTCCAAACACCCACATTAGACATCCACATCCCTGCCACAATGACAACTCCTACACTTATCAGCCCTAGTAGAGAGGAAGAAGCCTTTGCAAAGAGCCTGGCATGGGAGAAGTCACTGTCCTTCTCCTCCTCCCCTTGGCCAGAACCATTTGCAGGTGTATTGTACCTTGCAGCAGTTATCCTGGGAACTGATGACAGTAAACAGATGCAAAGATACATGGTCAACAATGTGATGGCAATTGTGAGCAGTGTGGGAGCCCCTTGAAAGAATACCAAAGATTTTGATCGCTTCTCTGCCTCCTTGTCAAAATCATTCTCATGTTGCAACTAACTCTATTTGCTGTTATCGACTCTGTAGATGCATGAAGCAATATCACAAAAAACACATATCTCACTACCATATAAATTATGGTTTGAAATATAAACAACCTCCCACATCAAGATGCATATCACATGGAATCATTGAAGGTCTTACACCTAGTTCGTTCAAACTAATACTCATATCGACTAAAATGCAGTTTGCATCTAAGAAGCATACAATGCATGCTAGACTGTTCCCCAAAATTCTCCATGGTATGGAGACATCTCACTGTTTTTATACGAACTATGTGGGGAGACCAATGATGAGTTCCTTGTGGGCCACTCTGGAAATAAGTTATACTTGTTTCCTACTCACTGCAATACGCATGAATTGACCCTTCCATACCAAACTGCTGCCCATTGTATCCTTCAACTGCAACTGAGGTGGATCATCATTCTCATTTGTTATGAGTAGGGGAGTATTGCCAAAACCCTCCATTATTTCTGCAAGTTGCACCCGATACCACCCAAGGTCAACTTGGTTGCAATGGTGCACACCTTGTTGCCCACCAATACCTATCACCACACCTATTGCAATGACGTCTGACTTGGTAGAGCTGATCAATGCTACTTTATCCCCCAGCTTGAACTGTGCACCCACAACATCCCATTATACATCTTAAGCCAATATTGGTCCACAACATATTTGGCCTTATTCCTTATTGCTATGTTTGTTTCAATGCATTTAACTCACCACACATAGCCCCCAAGGCACCCTCAATCTCACCTCTTCTTCTGCAACTGGCACCCTGCACATTCCACTGCGTGCCCTTGTCTTCACACCCTCCCTTGGCTCCAGCCTGGTCTTCTTCTTGCTTTGCCATCCCACCACATTTTGGTCAACCCTAGTTCCAACATCTGCTATTGTTCAATGTATCATGCCATTAGACTTAGTGCAGATTACATGACATGGTGCTAAGGCCTTAACGTACCTTGCTAACATGGGCTACACCCTCTTGTCCATTAGTGGCATTGACTTCAGATCCATTCCTAACCCCAAGCTCAATAGGGTCAGAATCTATGTGCAATTGTTGGTCTGCCCCAACTACCGTGGTAGGGATTGCTGCCACTGCTGCAGTGTCAATATTAGTTGTCACACATGTTTGTCCTTGCACCCCAGCATTTGCCTGTGCTAAAAACCTTGCCATGGTAGACTCCACTGTTGCATGAAGTTGTTCAATGCCTCTTGCAATAGCTGCTTCAAGCATTTTTTCTGCCTGCGCAGCCATTTCTGGGAGCTTGGTTTCGATTGCTCTAATTCGTGATGAAAGATAGGTTGAATTAGATTCCTACCACAGTAAGCCACCATTCCACACCAACTTGTGTTAGATACATAACACCTAGTGCCTGGTCTTTATAGTATTAGATCCAGGGGTTCATAATAGTCAATGTTTATACCTATATGGATAGTTCAAATAACATACCCAAATATAGCTTCTACTTGCCCAAATTACAAGGGCTAGCAATAGCTAAGTAAATCTTGCTGCCCCTGACAAGTACGCACATATTGTTATGCGGCATAAATTGGGCTCCACTTTGATTGTCCCCTTCCACATTTGAATACAAGCAATAATATTCGAGCACTTATTCGAGCACTTACTGGATTTGGGTTGCCAACAGAATCAAGACCTGCAGCTGCCACCTCAGACAAAGATGGGCTTCGATGGGATGCCAGTTTCTGCAACACAACAAACTTTAGGCACAGGTCTATAGCTAATAGACCTGTGCACAGCTGCACAAGTCTGCAACTATTGCAGCACAAACTGCCCATTGCACCAAACAACCCAAAACAAAGTAGGTTGAAGACAATGTGTTACCAATTTCTGTTCGGCCATTGCTTTTCCACCCCGTCCATATTTGCTGACCTTTAATACTGCACCTCTTGCACCCGTAAGTTGGTCAGTCCTCTTCTTTGTTGCACGTTCAGACCAATATGCCACAAGGGTGTCCCACTGGGATTGTTCCACACCCATAGGGCACGTTGTGTGCCCATGCATAATCCACCGTTTTTTGAGCCGAGACCGTTCAAACTTCATGAATCGTCTAACACAGTCTTTGAACCCCTGGTCACTCAACTCATGATGAAGATACTCAAACTCAGTGTCCATTAGGCTGCGGAGTTCAGCCATGTCCACAACATTTTGCTCCCCCACCTTCACAATTGCCATGTTGAGGTGGCGTGGTGCAAAACCCCGAATCTTGTCATCCCATATATTCTTGCCAGCACATGCCCCATCTATTTTTCCATTTTTTCCCACCTCCACTTGAAGAGGTGGCAAACCCTTCTGGCGTCGCTCTGCACTTTCAATCTCTATGGTCCTTTTTAAGGACCGTTGTTGTGCCCTAATTACAGCATGTGAAGGGGGGAGAGCCTCCTCCACCCCAACACCCTGCATCCGTGGCATGCCACCATTCGTTGCAATGCCTGCAGCTTGGTGCCTGGCAAACCCTTGCCCACTTGTTTCACAGACCCCATTCCCACCCCCACTGGTTGGTTGCATCGACCCCCCACAATGCAAATTCTCATGCCCAGCACAATTCTGGGAAGTGTTGGTATTGATGCACATACCTTGACAACAATTTTCCCAGCGTCCTTGCCAACTTGTGTGTCCACAATGCCCAGAATATGGCATAGATTGTGCACCACATTGTATCCCTCCACAAGCTAGCTTCCAAGGTTGCCCATCACATCCTGGGCCTAGGCCTTGTATTGGGTGAAGAAGGCAAGCTACCCGCACCCCCCCTTCAGCCCTTTGTGATGGGCCAGTGCTACAAACTCTCTTTGATGTGCCTTTCTGCCTTCACCAACCCCACATACATGTCAGTGGGAACAATTCAAAAGACTGCAACACAAGTGGGGAAGCCTTATTAATTTCAAATCTCGAAGGATTTACCAGATGATCATGCAATGCCACTACCCTTCCAAACCTTTAATGGTTCAGACACTGCTAAGACTTTGTCACCTGAAGCTTTGTCTGGTCTGGATGAGTGGGAAGCTACCACCACAGCATCAACACAGCATGAAAAACTGACCAAACAATGGATGAAGACACTGATTGAGGATTTGACAAGGCAATCTTGAGGTGAGGATTCACAGAGTTCGAAGGATACTGAAACTTGTACACCTCCCTTCACCCCAGGCGCAGAATCATCACAAAAGCACCCAGAACACCAACATGAGAAAGAACAGCGAAGTGGATCTCCATTCAGGAGTGATTGCAACAGGGAAGACAATCAAGCCTCAAAGTATATACAAGAAGCAAATCCTGGCAAGACTTGGCAGGGAGGACAGCAAAGTGAGGAAGGAGGACCAAGTTAGAACCATCCCTAAGGAGTATACATCAGATGGGTAGGGGTTGACCACAACTTCATTGGGAATTGTCCCATCTTCATCATGTCCATCAATGACCTCGGGTGCTGCCCAGAATAGGGATCCACCCCAGCTTTGGAGGTTTGGAATGTCTGTTTGACGGAAGCTCATCCCAAAGTCTACCATCTTAGGAACAAGGCACATGTCAAGCAGAATGTTTGTGCCTTTCAAGTCCCCATGGTACACTTGCTCTTTATGACACACAATCAAAGCAATGACAATCTCTCTAAACAATCTCAGCTTCTTCAGACGCTGCTGAAACTTTGTCACCTTAAGCTTTCTCTGGTCTGGGTGAATGGGAAGCTGCCACCACAGCATCAACACAGCATGAAAGACTGACCAAACAATGGATGAAGACACTGATTGAGGATTTGACAAGGCAATCTTGAGGTGAGGATTCACAGAGTTCGAAGTATATTGAAACTTGTACACCTCCCTTCACCCCAGGCGCAGAATCATCACAAAAGCACCCAGAACACCAACATGAGAAAGAACAGCGAAGTGAATCTCCATTCAGGAGTGATTGCAGCAGGGAAGACAATCAAGCCTCAGAGTATATACAAGAAGCAAATCCTGGCAAGACTTGGCAGGGAGGACAGCAAAGTGAGGAAGTAGGACAAAAATGGGTAACATCGCTTTTGGCATGTGCAGAAGCAGTCTCTACCAAAAGCTTGAGTCTATTGAACCATCTTCTACAAAAACTTGGGGAGCTGCCATCACCCGCAGGCACCTCAATCCAATGTATAGCAGCTCATGATACTGAAGGCTTGGCTTGCCGAGTAACTCGACTATGGCCACAAATCTACCAAAAGCTTCCCTTTGATATCAACCATACTGAAGATTTGGCTAGCAACAGACCCCGCAACAAAGACCAGACAAAGAAACAAAGAAAGACAGAAAGGGAAAAGAATAGGGAAAGACTAAGAACAACCGAAGAAATATTTACATTGGGATTCGATTGTGTTACACCTATCTTGGAAATCCATTTAGGAAACACAATGTCGTGGTTTATGTGGGGATCCAACCTGTTCTGGTGACTTAGTAGGCATCCGTTTACTTGGAGTCACCTTGGGCATCTTCTTTGCTGTTGACGATGCACCTTGAGCATCGCGAACTTTTGTTTGTGTACGCACCTAGTTGTTTGTTCGCTTGGACTCTGGGCTTGGGTTGTTGGACTCACTGCTTGGGTTGTCCGAACTGCTACTGGATGTGTCACGTTCGCTTCCGGACCCTTCCAGTAACGAGCACGTTTCTTCTGTCATACTATGACGCGGAGTTGTTGCAATGCGCAGGCTCCTTCGATAGGGGAGTGGATTGTAGCCTACTTTTGCTTCAATGCAATGTCTGGGCTTCTTCGTATGCCTCGCTTGTGCGCTCACAAACTCTCGCCTACATCAGAGCTCAAACATTCAACAAAACAAGTGCATGTACTAGTTAGGCTAGGGTTCGAATATGCCTCGATGGGCCGAACGCCTGTCAAACGTCCAAACATATGGTTTAATTACACTATAAGTCCTACCCATTCGACAAGATGCAATAACCTCTTCACGGCTCATTGCAGAGCTTGGCCCACCGTCATATTTAGAATCCGAGCTTGCTGGAACGAGGCTCTTTGTAGCACGCAGACATCTAGCAGGGTTGGTAATTAGGCGGAACTTACAATGCGGAGGCAGCTTGTTTCAGGCCTAGCTCTTCCACACGCAACAAGACCTCAGCAACTCGTTGATCTCTTGCTTGCAGGTATGGATTCGGATCCATACCTACTCCATTCTTGCAGGTGGCGAACGCTTTGTTAGTCTGGCCTTGTGTTACGGTCAAAGACATCCTCGCTATATTGAATGTTCACCCATTAACTAATTAGTGGCTGAACTTATAAAAATCCTTATGACTCATGGCATTCAAACTGGAAGCTCGTAAACAAATTGTCTGGGACCTAGTACAGAAATTGTTGAATCACGTCAGTGTAAGGTTTCATAGATTTTAGTTGTAGTAACGCCACAGTAGCCGTCACGTCCAATCGATTGCTGGTCAGCTGGAACTGTATGTTTATTATAGTCATATACCAGCCTATGTCTGGCCCATGTATGATGCACCTCTTGAAACTGGAGTTCAGTTGTGGCCTTTGTCTTCATTTGTTAAACTACAGTGCTAGGTTTCTCTGTTTAAACTTATAGACATTTGCACATATCATGCACAGTGGTAAAAAACTGCCATAGCCCCCAAGGAAGGTGACAATGAAGCAGAACCAAAGGATACTTAATGAATCTGAAGGAGCCAAAAAAGGGCACCCAAGAACCTTAAATAATGTCACGAACAGTAGCCCAACATTTACATAACAATTGTTGGACCACATAGAGTTGAACTAAGAACAATGTCAAAATTATCTACCTAACCTCTATACACATGGAAGATCTACCGAACAACTGAGGCAATGCGGCATGACTACCTTACAAAACAATTGTTCCCAATTCGTACGTACTCATTTCGTAGTCTCAATGCACAATCTATGAGACCCTGCAAGGAACGACCACAATTAATGGATTTGAGTCAAAATTTGAGTGTCATATTCAGGGAGCATTTGAGTGATAACCTGCTTATCTGCCTGCCACTCAACCACTTCGGTATGCTTGTCCCGTTCCAGCGCTCTAATTTCCACCGCCAATTGTTGCCCGTCGGCCACAGCCACAGCCAACCGGCTTGGGGCTACATTCGAAATTCCTTTCTGGGCTAATGTATTGGGAACTAGCTCCCCAAAAAGTACACGCTTCTCGTGTGATGGTGCTTTCAAAGATTTCACTGTTGTCTGGACAACGAACGCTTGAGGGCGCTTGTGTATAGCTGAAACTTGCTCCTGAAGCCCTGACCTGACCATAAGGTCTAACAATGAGTTAGGAGACAAGTGAGCACATCTGGGCAACAAGATCTTCACCATCTCCGCTAGTGGGTCCTCCACTTCTACATGATGTGAGACATTTGGCATGTATGGGGTACACTTATTTGTGACTGTAATTAACATTTGTTGAACCTGCTCAAGCTCCAAACAAAGGGCACACAATTTGCCTTCCATTTTAGAAACACGTGCCTCTAAACCATGGATCCGTCGACTCATAGCTTGTGAACTTTGTTGATCTGTGCGAAACACTGTCCGTCGTTGCAACCTTTCCCCATACATTCGGCTTCCAGTCGTAGTCT
Organism: Sphagnum contortum; assembly: GCA_963920785.1. Lineage (NCBI taxonomy): Eukaryota > Viridiplantae > Streptophyta > Sphagnopsida > Sphagnales > Sphagnaceae > Sphagnum > Sphagnum contortum. The sequence continues at coordinate 12,837,847 of OY987280.1, forward strand.
CACCATGTTGCTGTAACTTTGGGCTTCCAAGCGGAATCCTGCCACGTTGTTCAGACCTTGGGCTCCTAGTTGCAATCTCGTTGTTTACGTGATTCTTACTTGCGCCCACTGATCCCATCACTCCAAACACAATTTCTATCTAAACACACGAAGGTGCAAAATATTGCCCCTGCAAAGCAATTTGCTGGGTGATGTAGGTAGTTTGGGTTTAGGTTGTCTTGTGATTGCGGTGAGAACAGGCAGGCATGATTCGAAGTTTTTTGCACAACGAATTGCATGTTTTGAAAAATGCTTTTCAACTCATGTCGCCATGATCACCTTGAATGATTATTAAGCACTTACTGCTTGTTGCCCCCCTCGAGCCGCCAAACATGCAGATTTGGTTCAATGATCCTTTCCTGATATTACATCACTATTATTTTTGGGATATTGTTAATTTAGCCAAGGTGGTGATTATCCATTGGAACATGTACAAAATGTGGGTACCTTCCCTAGGAAGATGTCGCCAAACTAGCTATAGAGCAGATATGAAGCACATGTCTTTAATCACCTTTCTACAATTCTGGCTATTAACTGAAAACCAAATGTAGGAATCTGAGAAATAATAATTTGGGGGATTATTTCTAGTGATTAAATCTTTCAGAATACACATCATTTTCACATTTTTAATGTTAATTTCCTACTTCGCCAATAAAGAGAAGGTTAATCCCCATTGATGTTTCTTTTATGCATAATTTATATTGAAAAATACAATAATTTATTGTTTTTGGGACCTTGGATAGCTAAACAACAAAAGAATATAATAGAAGAACTCCAACGATGTACAATTGGTTTCTTCAAGGCAAAAATATACACAAGGCTGCTTACAGATTTGAAAGTCCACGCAATGGGTCCGGTTTTTGCCACCTAAACCCAACACACATTCAATTTTCATGAATGGTATTACATTTACAAGCTGTTGTATGTTGGTCACATAATGTAGCCTTGTAGGCCACCTACGTGGTGAGCCCTTCCTTAATTCATTACTTGGGGTTTAATGGGGTGGGCAGAAAACATGAGCAAGAGCGTGACCGAATGACAAGACTACGCACAGAGTTTGAAGACCAATGGCACAGGGATGAAAGAGGAGCAGGAGGGCCTATCAAGTATCCTGTAGAGCTTGCAGAAGTGCAGGAGTTAGTAGAATGGGTGAGGAAGGCAGTGTGAACCATATGGCAAATGGCAATGTGCTTGATGAGATGGATGCATACCATTTGTCAATTAAGCCCAGTTCTGATGCTTCCCGATATACACGGATGAAGGCCTATGGAAATCACTATAGGGTCATTGGAGAAACCAATGCTAACACATGATTGTGGCAACCTATGATTGTGGAGTGGCATTAGTGTTCCAGCAAGCACAAGGGCCAGGTGGAGTGTGTGCACTTGGGCCGATGCAATATGTGGGAATTCTGCAAGATATAATATTACTTGATTATGGGGCAGTATCAATCCCAGTGGTTTTTTTTAAATGTGACTGGGTGAAGAATGAGTTTGATAGGCAAGGTCATCCAACTTACAAGCGTGACGAGGATGGCTTCCTGCTTGCAAATTTTAATGCACTGAAGGCCCATTATGAATGCATGCTGAACCTTCCCATTTATTACATGAAATCCCTATTTACAAAACTTTTGATCAACATTTTTGGCTTGGACTAATGCGTGGGTCAGTGATTTGGGAACATAGTAACGTTCATTACTAACTAAGGCCCACTCTAAAGGAAACCCCAAAGAGGAAAGAGGCAAGGGACCATTGGGGCCATCACATAGCAACCAAAAAGTCATGTTGAGTGGCAACCTGACAATTTGGATCCATTTAAAGCAAAATAAACCCTTGAATGCGACCTTGCCTTAGACCCTAAATTGCATATTTGTTCTTCATATAAAAATTTATATAACATAATTAAAAAATTATTTATTTCATGTGATTGATGTTCAATAGATTATTTTACTTGCAATGGATGAATATTTATGTAAAATTAAATTACATATTTTCATTCAAGTCAGGTGTGTGAAATCTGACCTTACATTTGTCAAAGTCTGATTTGTAAGACTCCAAACATACATCCTACTACATAGTGGTTGAAGTATGTTCAAGCTAGTATACTATATAGTGGTCTTGTCACAATATCCTTGCCTAGCAATTGCCTAGCAAGTATGGGCCAATAAACTAATGGCATGCACCTCCTTATCACCCAAGTGAAGTTCTATTGAAAGTTAGAAATAAAAAGTTGCATTTCACTTCTAATGGTTCCCACAACTTTTCCCCGTTCACTAGAAGGGCAAAATGGCCTTGAAGGTTTCAAATGTGAAGCCTCCTATCACCTAAGTGAATATAAGGTGTGGGGATCTCCCCAACCCATTAATTGGATGCTGATGATGACTCGACCCCCACTTGCATGCCATACAGTGTAGGACACCATAGCCTTGTTGAGGAGGGCCAATGAGAAGGTCTTGAGTGTTGTGTAATAATATTGGATACAATGTGAGACTTGGTACCAGCATGTTTTGAGCTACTCCACTATTTGTTGGCTTTGCCTACCAAGGCAAGGATATTGTGGTTAGATTCATTATAGAGAACTAGTTTGTAAACCCATTTTGCTTACAAAATGATAAATAAGCAAAAGACTAAAGTGTTATGTTCTCAAGGTCCTAAACCCTAAACCCTAAAAACCTACAATTATTTTTAAAAATCAAATGTGCCCCAACATTGAATAGGTGGGGTGTTCTTTGCACGGGGTGTTAGCCCATGCCAAAAATGGTGACAAAGTCTTTTGGGAAGAGAAATTTCATGCAGCCAATGGGAAGGCCCAAGCATGCACTCAAGGTGCCTTTCTTTTTTTCCTTTTACGTTTTGGGGTGGGGGGTGGCGGGGAAAGGGGGGGGAGAGAGATTTTTTTTCATTTTTCCTGGATTCCCAAGTGTTCACACTATGTTCCTTTCAAGTTCCCAATGGGTTCCCAATATTTTCCCCAACATTTTTTCCATACCTCCTCACTTTTATCCCATATGCCTTGAAGCCAATGGGAAGGTGCAACATCCATTCAGGTGTCCCAACTTTTTAATTTGGGTTTTGAGGGCAGGGGGAAGGGGGAGAGGTTTTTTTTTAATGAGTTGCTCATGTGTTCCTACCATGTTCCCAAGTTGTTCCCCAAGTTTTCAATGTGTACCTTAAGGGTGTTCCCAATAGCACCTAGTATCAAACCCATATGTTTTGCCCAAAATCCTCCCCTTCTCACCTATATAGCCGGGGTGTTCGTTGCGAGGGGTAATAGCCCAGGCAAAAATATTTGATGAACCCTTTTGAGGAGAAAAATTTCATCCAACCAATGGGAAATGTAATCATGCTCTCAGGGTGCCTTGGTTTTTATTCCTTTTAAGTTAAGGGGTGGAGAGGGAAGAATTTTTTTTCCCTTCAATTTTCCCTGTTTCCTAATGTGTTCCCACAGTGTTCCCTTGAAGTTCCTAATGGGTTCCAAACATGTTCCCCAAGTTCACAACGTGTTCCCCCGCATGTTCTCCATGTAAGCACCTAACTTTTAGCCCATATGCTTTGGCACTTTCACCTATATAGGTGGTCCCGAGGGGAGGAACTACACACATCAAAACAGAACCTCCTATTTTGAGGAACCTCCACAGTTTCTTTTTATTCGGGCAGCAATGGGCCAATCAAATTGGTTTTGGCCCCGAATTTTGGCACACTTTATTCATGAGAGCGAACATTCCGGAGGCTTCACCAATGGATAATTTTGGCTTCACGCCCGTGCAGACAGCTGACACCCATTTCTTTCTTACAAGGCACCTGTCAAGCAGAATGTTTGTGCCAGTCAAGTCCCCATGGTACACTTGCTCTTTATGACACACAATCAAAGCAATGACAATCTCTCTGAACAGTCTCAGCTTCTTCAGACACTGTTGAGACTTTGTCACCTGAAGCTTTGTCTGGTCTGGATGAGTGGGAAGCTGCCACCACAGCATCAACACAACATGAAAGACTGACCAAACAATGGATGAAGACACTGATTGAGGATTTGACAGGGCAATCTTGAGGTGAGGATTCACAGAGTTCAAAGGATACTGAAACTTGTACACCTCCCTTCACCCCATGCGCAAAATCATCACAAAAGCACCCAAAACAGCAACATGAGAGAGAACAGCGAAGTGGATCTCCATTCAGGAGTGATTGCAGCAGGGAAGACCATCTAGCCTCAGAGTATATATAGTAGCTCAAAGGGATTTTGGCCCATAGGGAGTAAGTCTGTTTTATACAAGGATTTTTTAAAGATGATATTTTGGCTTGTGCTGAAACTTGAGATTAGTTACAGAGTTATGATATCTGGAAGGATTTTGGTTTCTTCTAGAGGGATTTTTTGAAGATTGTATTTTGACATGGTGAAATATTTGAAGCTCCATAATTTTTCTTTGCCTTAAGATATTTGTAAATGTAAAATAGCGAGGCCATAGTGTGACACACCCCTTGGTTTCATCAATGGCATTCACCAAACATTCAACATCTTTTCTCACAAAGCAACACCTAACTGATAGGTTTTGTTGTTGGGTCAAAAGTTACATGACTTCCAAGTGTCATTCCCTCAATTTGCCGATGGCATGTTATTTATTCCCTTCCTATATTTCTTAATTGCATTCTTGGTTTTATTTTCCAATTCCATAAAAAAATATTGTTACGTCTATTTGCAATTTAAAAATAAATAAATTATGAACAGTCTATAGCTAAGTCCCGACTCCCCACTCACCTAAACCTCAAATATGTATTAGCCCATCAGGTAGAAACTAGAACCATGTTAAAGTTGAATCATTTACAAACATTAAATGGGGCATTTAAAAGGGTGCACATTCAACTACATTTTTAAATGCTCCCATCTAGGATACCATAGTACCTTGGGTGAATACGCACTACTTAATTAATTTTGATGATATCTAACCAGTTATGAAAATATTTTGCTTGCCATGCTGCCTAAACTTTGGAAATTGAAAAGGAAGTGCCAAAGAAAGAAAAAAATAAAAATTGTACTAGACTCTACTACCTACCTATATATCATACACACTTAATTATTATTTTTTAGAAAAATAAAACTAGACTGCCTAATTATGAAAAAATAATAATTTTAGTGTTGAACATCATTGAAAAAGTTTGTGTTTATGAGTGAGAAAGAGAATTCACCTCCCTTCTGCCCTTCCGTCCAATCACACGTCGAACAAATCTTCTAGCCAATAGGATATCGGACGGACGGACAGACAGCCAGACACACACGATTTAGTGCAGAAACCCTAAACCCTAAACCCTAATGCTTTTGCATTCATCTACAGATTGGTGCTAGCCAGGACAACTCCCCATACCTCGAATATTGTAGCCAACAGAGAAACAATGCTTAAGAGAAAATCCATCCCATCTCGTAAGCATCCCTGTAACCATCAGGCTAATGACAGTGTGCTTGTTGGGGGCCAACAACATTGCTTTGGGAAATTTAGTTGAATTGTTAATCACCCCATACCTATCGGGGTTGGATGGCAAAATACCTGGATCAAGAAGCGGGGGCAGATTGTAAGCGGATTCTAGGTTTGGTGAATGGAGGTCGTAGAGGTCCCGCACGCGTGACACTTAGTTATGTTTGGGGTCTGGAAGCTTCAAACGAAGTGAGTTCCTAAGCTTGTAGGACCAACAATGAAAAACATGTATATGTGTCATAGGAAGAACTCTGATTATATGACTTTATGCATTTACGTTTTCACTTACTGGTCCCTGTTTTTTGTATCCACATTGTTAGACCCCAGTAGTTGCATTCTAAACCATTATTGGGCCCCTCTTAGTTTTTTTTTTGTGGGGTTGGAGCAGATACTACGCCATCAAATAGGGACACACACTCAAGCAACTGAGAAGTTGTGGTCTGACTACCATCTAGCTTCTGCAAATCATGATGCAGTGGGTGCCATTTCTAATTTAATGCATCCAAGTTGTTTAGATTCTTATGATTCAAGTGGATGAATAAGGTGTTTCAGAATTATTGTTTTTGTTTGGGGGCTTTGATTTTGTGTAGTCAGGTAGAAGTTGATGGGAATTATTGTGTGCATGTACAGGAGCTAGAAGAAGTTCGGGCATTGATGACTCAAAAATATTGTGCCCAGATTGAAGCCATGCGAGTGGACCTCTTTGATATAACAAACCAATTAAATGAGTCTGCAACCACCCTATTACATCAGCAATCCACCATAGATGGCTTGGAGCAGCATCTGGCATACCTTGATGTCAAAAAAACAATTGGAATCTCACCATGTCTCAAATGAGTTTATCTTGCAGAGCCCATGTTGAGTGGAAGGGACACTAGAGGTAGTGGAGGGTTTATTGCTGTGATGTGTTTCTCCTTCAGGGGTAGGGACTAACAGACCATGTGGTTGTTGTTATGATTGCAGGCTCAAGGGGACCATTCAGGACTTAGAGCACCAACTAGGATGTGAGCGCTCTCAGCATAGCACTGACAAGGCACATGTAGATGAAAGACACAAGGCTGAACTAGGTCATGCATGTAATGTATTAGCAGAGGAGCTGAAACAGGTCATCACATGTGCTACTCTCCATAACAAGGCAAACGAGGACATCATCAAGTCTCTTCAGGTATCTACTCCACACATATCTACTGCCCACTTTGTCTCTAACCAACTATTAGTTAAGGTTCCATCAATATGTTCACCCACATTTGATCATCAACGTAGTTGTGCCTCAACCTGCTGCATGAGGGTCATGTGAAGTTTATCCCAATGCTCTAAGAATTGGTCACATAACTACCTATAAGCACTTGGGCAAGGGGGTGCTCACCTTATGCAGGAATCGGATCAACAAAACCAACTCATGATTGAGAATATGCGACAGAATTTGGTAAGTGGTGTCTAGAGAGTGTAATGGTTATTCCGGTTGCTTGTTGTGGAGGGTAGCAAACTGCTTTGTGGTGCATGCCCAAATTTCTAGTACACATGATAGAGTAGAATTACTCATGTGTGAACTTGGATAGTTGTACTCAAAGTAAGTGGCATTCATTGTGTAAAAGGGATGGTTGGGATTGTAGGTAGCCATGGAGGATGCAAAATGTTGTGATGCAAATTTGATCAAGGAGATGGAAGAAGTCTCTGGGGAGTTGGCACTCAAAAAATGACAACTGCAATTCACAAGAGATCGTGCCATACTATGGTATGTGGGGTTAGGGTTTTATTCATCTATTGGAGTACACATAGGGTTGTCTGTTATTGCTTTGTTTAAAGCCATTGGTAGGACTGGTTTCCAACTTTGTGTAATGTGACTGGTCTAAGAAGACTGTGTGCCATGTTGTAATGGAATTTGTGTGGTATGTGTGAAGCAAGTTGTGAGTTATGTGTGAAGCAAGTGTAGAGTTGCATGGTATGGGTGTAACAAGTTGCTTGGGAAGCAAGTGTAAAGTTGCATGCCATTGTGCCCATGACCAAAGTTGGGGTATGCAATGTGATGTGGTCAAGGACTGTGGTGTACATTTTTTGCCCCTATCAGAATGAAAGTTGTAGGACAGGCTCACTCTAACCACCCATGGGAGGCTAATGGGGTAGCAGGGATTCTCAAATGCAAGTGCTACAGTCAACAACTACAGAGGTTGCATTCTTGCAGCAAAAGTAGCAAGATCGGCTTGCCACAATGGTGAGGGCAATGGACGATGCCATCTATGAGGAAATGAAAGGTTCAGCCAACACATTCACTTGGGAGATGGTCCCCACATCTCCCCGCATCAACATTGAACTTCTAGTAGATGTAAATGATCAGTTAATTGGAGATAGTAATGGAGAATCTTATTTTGATGAAGAAACCCAATAGGATAGCCCACATGATAAAGATGTCAATGTTAAACTTTCAGACTTGTTTGATTTTTTGGCAATGCTGGTACTGCAATTATAAACATCCAGCCTGTACCACTTAGCACCAACATTTTGTGCAATATTGTAATATGTTGATGACTTAGTGAACTCTCTACCTAGTTTTGGAATGACATACTGGTAGGATAACAAGCCAATGGTTGAAGGGTAGTATTGTATAGGCAACTGAATTTTAAGTGTGATTATAAATATGACTTGTATGGACTTGTGTGAGAGCAATGGGTGTATGGAAATCGACATATGGGAGGATGGTCAGCTGTGAGCAATATAAATCCTGCAATCATTATGGTCCACAAGTATGTTAGAAACTAGGGCCATGAAACCTACATTGTTATAAAATAAATGAGAACAAATAATGATGCAATTTTCTAAACAAATTTGCATAATGCTATAGCTAGTTACTTCCACTTGCTGGAACACCCACTAAATCAGGAAGAGGGGATATACCACCTGCTGTTTAACACTCCATCAAACGAGTTAGTTTTATGGCTAGTGTAATCATCATTAAGAGCTGATTTTAAAATGCAAGATGAAACAACTCTGTTGATGTGGATGAAAGGGATGAGTGGATGGGAGAATGTCGAGCTACTTTTCGTTTTTATGCCATTGTCCTCCGTATCAAACCTACGCAATGTTGTCATGGAGAATTGCCTCCTACCGCTAATCAAAAGTTGGGTTTAGGGTTTAGGGTTTAGGGTTTACATTACTAGCGAAAGCAAGTTTGGCACTAGTGAGATATCCAACCAAGGTCATCACCCTAATATTTTGGATATTCGCTTTACATTTTACGGTCAGTCTGCTATCTCTTTGTTGTCCATATCATTGAAGATCAACATAGTCTTTGTGACTGTGAGTAGTTGTCTTCTCTTTGCTTCTGCTCCCATGTTGTCTAGTTTCGGAAATTGGTGAAAGTTCCATCCTTGGGAAGTTTTGTGACAACACCCTGGATCTGTGGCATTGCAGGTTGGCTGACATAGAATGGGCATGTGTAGGTGTCGTGACTTGGACGACCCTGAAAGGATTACTAATAGGGATAATAGCCTGTGGAAGAAAGAGGTGGATTGGCCCCACAACCATGGCATTACGACAATGAGGTGTCCATGTGCTAAATGTGCAGGAGGTGGTCGACCTCTATTGCTTGCAACTGTTAAGGCACACCTGTTGGTCAACCAGAGGAGTCCCATGTTTAGGGTGTGGAAGGGGCCAGGGGAGCCCCATGACTCTGATGAAGAGTGGGGTGCAGCAGCCAAAATACAAGCCCATATGCTAGCAAAGGTTATGGACGACGGTGTCCAGGTTGCACAAATGCTGGATGATTTATTTGTGCCTCGAGATGTTGAAGACCTGGTTGCGGAAGCTGCTAGAACTAACACAGGTGATGCTGAAGCCCCAGCTGTGGAAGGTGTTGGAACTAACGCGGGCTCGGGAGTGGATGGTATAAACATTGTGAACATGGCGCAACAAGCATTTTCGATCATGGAGCAATTAGCAGCCATTCCTGAGAGCATGCCTGAATAGTCAGACCTACCACTGGATGATGATGGTGCAGAGGCCAACAATCCAGAACAGCCTGAAGCACCTACTGCAGATCAGGACGACTACTCAGATGAAGTAAATGCCTTGTGCGAGGCATGTGAGTCCTTATACATAGGTGCCCAGAACACAAAGCTAGCAGCTACTATGTTGTTGATGAATGTGTGCCAGGTGCATGGGGTTTCGAACAAGTTTGTAGATGAGCTATTGGCTCTACTTCATTTGCATCTGCTACCCAAGGACAACTGCTTGCCTTCAAGCATGTACCGAGCCAAAGTCCTGACCAGCAGAGTTGGCCTCCGCTACAACAACATTCATGCCTGTAGCAATGGTTGTATACTATTCCGAAACCAACACGAAAGGATGCAGGAGTGCCCCAAATGTGGGGCTCCTCGATATAGGGTAGTTGGTAGCTCCCAAGTGCCAGTCAAGGTCGTGCGGCATTTTCCTTTAGCTGCTCGATTGCTTCGGATGTATCGAGCTCCTGCCATAGCCAAGCTCATGACATGGCACAACAAGAATCAGTCGACAGATGGGAAGGTGCGTCATGCACCTGACAGCAAGGCATGGGTTCACATCAATGCTACCTGGCCCGAGTTTGCTGTTGATCCCAGGCACATACGGCTGGGGCTTGCTACAGATGGATTCAATCCATTCGGGGAGAAGAGCTCAAGCTGGTCGACTTGGCAAGTAATGTTTTTTAATTACAACTTACCCCCTTGGTTAGTGACAAAGAGGTTTTTTGTGATATTATCATTGATAATCCCGGGCCCAGAGAGCGTGAAAGCGGCCAATTTTGATGTCTACTTGGAACCCGTGATAGAGGAGCTGGAGGAGCTATGGAAGGGGGTGGCAGGATTGGACATACTGCAACCTCCAGGTTGCTGAACATTTGTGTTGAAAGCCATGCTGATGTGGACTATTCATGACTTCCCTGGCTATGGTTTGGTATCTGGTTGTCAACACCAGGGATACAAAGCTTGCCCGCCATGTGGGTCAAGTACCGTGTCCAGATGGTCCAAGGAGTTGGGGAAGGTTGTTTTTGAAGGAAGCAGACGCTGGTTGCAAAGGGACCACCCTTACAGAACACACCCGAATGCAGCACACTTCATTCGCGTAGAGGAGCTTCGGATGAAGCCCCGCACAACAACTGGTGCAGACACTTTAAGACGGGCACGAAGGACGGAAAATTGGGTGGCAGGGGGCAATGTTTTGGGGTCAAGGGGTTGCCCATCAAAGGAAACTGGACTGAAGCGTCAATCTGCCCTATTCAGATTGCCATACTGGGAGGTTAGTGTAGTAGTGTTATGGTATATACCCCCATTTATACTCCTGGGTTTTAACACCTGTAATATAGCTGTCATATTCAAGGTTTCATTGCAGACTTTAAAGCAGTTTGAAAAACAAAAGGAACATGAATCCTGGTTCAGATACATAGCCAGTAGTTTAATTAAACTAGACCTGAACCCAAGTATCCGAGCTTGATGTCAGAACTGTATAGTAGGGCATGGGCATGGAACACAACAAGAATGATGGCAGTAATACATAATTTCATGATTGGAAATCATGGCCTGACTATTGTGTACACCCCATGCAATGTGGGGAAGACCTTGCCATATCGATGTGATTACACAAAGTATGGATTGGACAATGCAATAATGTGGAACATGTGTGGTGTGTGTAGACTGTATTAAATGTGTGATTGGTTGGCTAATGCCCATACAACACTTGTTGATTCGACATACACTGGATGTCATGCACATTGAGAAGAATGTGTGCGAGAGTGTGATCAAGTTCATAATTGGGGTGAAGGACACATTTAAAGTGCGTAGAAACATGGAGGTGTGTGGGGTTCGGGAGCACTTATGGCTGAAGAGAGACCCTCACAATCCAGGCAAGATCTTCCAGCCTATTGCTTCGTATGTGTTAAAACCAGAAGAACTAAAAACATTCATGGGTAGGTTAGGGGCCTTGAAAGTGCCATCAGACTACTGCAATGCAGTGGGAAAGCATGTAATGGACAAGAAGCTGGGGAATATGAAAAGCCATGATTGGCATGTGCTAATGCAGCAATTTATGCCTTTGGCTTTGAGGGGTTTGATGGACACCAATGTGCGTTTAAGTTTAATGCGCCTTAGCCGAGTATTCCGCAACATCTGTGCAAAGGTTTGGGACCCAGCATCACTACCGTCTTTAAGAGAAGATGTTGCTGTCACCCTTAGCATGATTGAATGGGAGTTACCGGGTGCATTCTTTGATGTGATGACACACTTGGTGTTGCATGTGGTTGAAGAGCTAGCCATTTGCGGGCCTATACATAGTAGATGGATGTACCCAATTGAACGAACATTGGGGACATTGAAGAAGTACATGCGTAACCGAGCAAAGCCAGAGGCATCGATGGCTTCAGGGTATGTGTTGGATGAAACCCTGGGGTTTGTGATAGAGTACATGCAAACGTTTACACAGGTACGTCGCCGAGTATGGGATGCTAATGAGGAAGAAGGGGTGTATGGTGAAGTATTGGAAGGGTCTGGATCTAAGTTCCGACTTTTACCATCAGCACGGGACCTTGCACATCATTATGTCCTTACCAATGTAGCCTGCTTAGCACCATGGGTCCAGTATTTGCCACCTAAACCCAACACATCTTCAATTTTCATGAATGGTATTACATTTACAAGTTGTTGTATGTTGGTCACATAATGTAGCCTTGTAGACCACCTACGTGGTGAGCCCTTCCTTAACTCATTACTTGGGGTTTAATGGGGTGGGCAGAAAACATGAGCAAGAGTGTGACCGAGTGGCAAGACTACGCACAGAGTTTGAAGACCAATGGCACAGGGATGAAAGAGGAGCAGGAGGGCCTATAAAGTATCCTATAGAGCTTGCAGAAGTGCAGGAGTTAGCAGAATGGGTGAGGGAGGCAGTGCGAACCCATATGGCAAATGGCAATGTGCTTGATGAGATGGATGCATACTATTTGTCAATTAAGCCTAGTTCTAATGCTTCCCGATATACACGGATGAAGGCCTATGGAAATCACTATAGGGTCATTGGAGAAACCAATGCTAACACAATGGCAACCTATGATTGTGGAGTGGCATCAGTGTTCCAGCAAGCACAAGGGCCAGGTGGAGTGTGTGCACTTGGGCCCATGCAATATGTGGGAATTCTGCAGGATATAATATTACTTGATTATGGGGTAGTATCAATCCCAGTGGTTTTGTTTAAATGTGACTGGGTGAAGAATGAGGTTGATAGGCGAGGTCATCCAACTTACAAGCGTGATGAGGATGGCTTCCTGCTTGCAAATTTTAATGCATTGAAGGCAAATGACGACGAACCATTTGTGTTCCCAGCTCAGGTGCAACAAGTGTTTTACTCTAAAGAGCTAAACCAAACATGGTGGAAGGTTGTGCTACATAAGGAACTTCGCTCGAAGCGTGTGGTAACAGAAGCAAGGGAGGAACAGACCGTGATACAAGATAATGTGATAGGCGTTGAAGTGCCTCTAGAAATACCAGATGTGCCTCACAACATGGCAATGGTTGGTGCCATTGAGTTATGTGGCACATATGCAATTATGGCATCTGCAGAGTTGCAAATGCCAGGTGAGGATGATGATGCATGATATGCAGGCAGACTGAGACTAGGGAGGAACATGCATCTAGTTGTATGTCATTCCTGAGCAGTCACAGCATGGTACAGTACATGATGGGACTTCACGGGATGAAGCTGAAGAGCTGACCAGATCTTCCTGAAATGCAAAGGACAGAGCCAAGCTGTTGTCAGAGATGGAAGATTCCAGAAACCTTGTTGGCAGTGTCAGATCTGCAGAATGTGGCCTGGTTCCTGATGAACAAACTAAGGCCAGTGGGAAGGCCTTGGTTATGATGGTGCAGGGACTGAAAAAGTCTCAATCTGTGCAGCAATATGACCTTGGAATGCCCCACACAGACAGAACAATCACTGGTCATTTTTTGGAAACAAATCAGTATAAGGCCGGTGGGAAGCTTGCAACTCTTGTGGTTGATTTGGGGGTTGACACCAGGGAAGATGTTAGCTCATCCTTGAGTGAGAGGAAACCACAGAGATCAATATGTTGTTTGACTACTGTGCCAGTAGAGCAGGGCATGGTGAGAGATATGCAGGTATGGATTTATGCATTTTGTGTTTCTTTCAGGCATATGTAGGTTTGGTCAGTGAAAATCAAACTTTGATGGGGTAGCAGCAATTTCTGTGTTGAACTTGTGTTCATGAAAGTCAAATTTCAGGGTTCTTTGAACAGTCTGCTGCTCAAACATTATTTCCTCAATAAGTGGTGCAGGTTTGCCTGACATTTTATACTTACCATGTTCTGTGCTGGCTTTAGGTTTAGCTCTGGAATACAGAAAGCTCCTATCTATTTATACCTCCTCCCTTTTTAGTGGGAAAAATTGTAGGGAACTGAAAAGCTGTTCAAAACCAATACAACTGTAGCTGGTGAGGGTGTGAGAGATGAAGAGTGTCTTAGTAAGTAGTCAACTTGTCTCTTCTCTTGCAGGCAGTCTGATTGAGATGAAGCCTCTTTACAAGCGTGGTGTCACCCATCACACAGACATCGCCTCCTTCTTGCACGCAGTTTGATTGAGGTCAGGCATGTCTTCTGCAGGATGGTGAGGACTACTTCCCTGCAGGTATGGCAGATGGGCATGAAGAGGTAAACTCTTGAAGCTGCAGCAACAACTAGCACCTTTCTCCTCCATGAGTTACAAAGCAAGCAACTTACGTCTGGTATTCTGGTTTGAGTGGCATTTTGTTGTTTGCTGCTTTCAGAGATTTAACTTGTAACCAGCACCTAGATAATTACTTCCTTTGTGACTTGTATTCTCCATTGGGTTGAATGCATGGTGGCATTGCCTATTTGTACACAGTAGGCATCAACAGTTCTGCAGCTGATTTTTTAGCTGTTCGTAGCTAAATGGTCACAGGGATAATTGGTGTAATCCTTGAAGAATGTAGAATTGAAATTGACAGTCTGTTTGTCAGGATGATGATGAAGGAACTCTCGAGGAAGAGGAACAACTAGCCAAGGAGGAGGATGCTAGTGCTACAAAGCACCAGGATGCTGGAGATGTTGATGGAGTAGAGGATTTACTTGACCCGCAGCTTTTAGCTGCATTGAAAGGATTAGGGATCACATGAGGGGAATTGCCAGGCAGGACTGTAACCAAGGGCAATGTGCCAAGTGTAAGCAAGGTGCCTACTATTGTGGCTCAACCATCAGGAGGTAGTTTGAGGCCTAAGTTGGGGGCTAATGCAGGATCTCCAAAGATCATCCCAGTTGCATTAGATGAACAGAGGCATCAACTTGAGGAGAGGATTCGAGCTGAGAAGGTGCGAGCCCTTGAGCTGAACGTGCAGGAAAGCAAGCAGAGGCTTTGGAAATGTTTGGTGGGGCAAAAAAGCTTTAGGGTTGTAGTTTCCGCTTTTCCTCTTCTGTTGTCAGATTTTGAATCCCTATACCTTTGTTGTTAGGTCATCCCAACCCTCTATTCAGGTTGACTTGAATTCTAAGTACAGAAAGAGTTATCAGATATGAGAAGATACATGTATTCCTTTTCTTTGCCAAAAGGCAAAATGATGAATGACAAGATACCACCTGCCCACCTATGTTCCTGACAAGTTCTAAGCTCCTGAAGTCCTCCATGGTTTCAAATGTTTTGTGTCAAGCTTGAAAGTGTTTACAGTCAAGTATTTTTGAATCATACTGCAAACCACATTTCCACTAAATTCAAGGAATTTAATTTAATTTATCATATGAATATTATGAATACGACCAAATTTGTATTGTACACCTTTGTATAACACTGTCAAGCTTCAAAGTGTTTATAGGCAGGTATTTTTGAATCATATTGCAAATCACATTTCCACTAAATTCAAGGAATTTAATTTTAATTTATCATATGAATATTATGAATACGTACAAAATTTGTATTTTACACCTTTGTATAACACTCTCACTAAAAAACCATACAATACGATATTTTCCATACAGACATACACCAACTACGACTAAGCACCATTTCACTTACGACTAAATGGGACTCTAAATGGCTCCTCTTGGATGATAAATCCAACCCACATATGATAAATCCAACCCATATATAGATGAAAATAAAATTAGTCGCAAACTAGTCGCAGGTTAGTCGAAGATGACTTGACTGATGTCAGCACGATGTCACAATAGTCGTAGATAACAAAAATGTAGTTGCAAAGACCAAATAGTTGCAGGTAGTTGTAAATGCGATGGTCGCATTTTGGCCTTTTCCTTCTCCAATTGGATGGAGAGACGATTTGAAACATAATATCGATTACAACAGTTGCCAAAAGAAAAATAAAAGCAATGAAATTGAGCTCGCCACCCAACCATAGGATCACATAAAGGATTCAAGAACTTAACGATCCACCCCCAAGCTTAACGAACATGATCTACTTCACTCAATGGCTTCATCATCAATTAAAGATCTAACAAAAGGATCAAACCTAACATGTTTTTTAATGTTAGGTGGTGAAATCATGGAAGCCATGACCTGGACTTTGACCTCAACATACGATGGCAACATGAAGTTCCTAGATCGACTAAACTGTAAATCTTTCATTGAGATAAAACAAGACCCATGGGAGCAAGTGACGGAAGCCTTTTGTAAAAATATAAAAGGTGACAATTAGGAAAAATAGAAAGGAATCCGCAACAACAAATCCAAAAAAGAAAAGGAAAAATAGATGTATACACAATCCAAGTTCCATTTAAACCGCTTTGGTAGTGGGGAATCCTCATCATCTAATCATATAATGTGACATTTTCCCATAGGGTTGGGAACCTCAACAAGTAGTTGTAGCACATCTTCGAACACCTCCATGTCTAACTCAAGAACTAGAATATGATGTTGGAGGATATGGCAAGTTTTAATGTTATTGTCTGCTTGGAGCATGCAAATTAGAAACAAAAATGGGAATGAAAGCAAGGAAAAAACTAAATGAAAGGAATATGAGCAAACATGTAGAGGCAAACAAGTCCACAACCAAGGATTTCAATTGAAAGTAGATTTTTTTCAAGGTTTGAAGAATCACAAGATTAATCTCCTTGGCTGCTCAAAATGGCTTTCCATTCTTGGACTTAGTCATGGAAGACACACTAGTATAGTTGTAAAGGACGTCTTCATTCCAAACTTTGACCCCTTTCTATAATAGGTAATTAAATGGAAGGGAAAACACAAAATAATTCAATTGTGAACTCAATTTGTCGAGATCTGACGCGTTCCTAAGTCCTGAGGTGAAACCCACTTGAGGGTTTCACTTTGTCAAGTTGCAGAAAGTTGAAACTTAGGGCACCCTCCCGACTTCCAACACTAGAAAGGGGTAGAGGGTCATGTTGGGAGCCTCGAGATTAGACTAGGAAGAGGGACTAGTTTAGCTTGTGTGAATTTGCATCCAAAGACCAACCACAAGAGGTTAGTTTAGCATTTAGGACACCCTTGGGTGTTGGGACAAGCCACGGGCATTTGGACACACAAGACTCACCATGGCCCGGACTCGGGGGAAACCACCACCTTCCCCCATATAGTATTTTGTGCAGCTTGCAGTGGACCTTGCATTGCACTTCACTAGGTGGAGTCTACTGGATTGCGCGCTGGGGCGCTTTCAAAAGAGTGTGGGAGGAATGGAAAGCCCCTAAAGACGTCACCTTCAACTGGCCCTTCGCTTTGCTGGGCGAGGCCTCCATCGAGCACGAGGAAGACCTCTTGGGCCTGCACGCTTACCACCCAGGAGGATACACTTACCTCAGGCAGCCGCTTGACATTTTACGCACCTTCATCTTATACTACCTTTGGTCCGAGAGATGTTGTAA
This sequence comes from Sphagnum contortum, assembly GCA_963920785.1. Taxonomy (NCBI): domain Eukaryota; kingdom Viridiplantae; phylum Streptophyta; class Sphagnopsida; order Sphagnales; family Sphagnaceae; genus Sphagnum; species Sphagnum contortum. Next base: position 12,855,222 of record OY987280.1, read on the forward strand.
GCACTTCGACGATTGTTATTCCATCGACAAAGTCCTCTCGCAAGCCTGGGTGGCCACTGTCGAAGTTGGCATGGCCACCTAGAAGGCCATCAGGGCCCCTCGGCTGGTCAATGACCCTGCTATGCAAACTAGGATTGAGTTCGCTTTTAGATCTGAATGGTTTCATATGGACATCTTTGGGAGTGACAGCGCCACCTAATGGTGGCGCTTCCTCCCGCCTTTGTACTTTTCTAATTATTTTAATGACTAAAAGGGCTGTTGCCTCCCTCCCCCGAAAAGGGGTTCACCCTGTAGGGAGCACCATTGCTCGGCTCTGGAGCCCCGTCGGGCACCAGCGGTGGTGGGAGCTATCTGTCTGGACACGTATCAGATAGGACCATGATCCTGTTGCCCGAATGCTCCTATTTTTAGTCATTTTTTAAGCGCTTCCACTTCCTAATGATGGAAATCTGCTCTGCTACTACAGATTCTCAGACCACGGGGCTCGATGAATTCGTTATGGTCTCTCGAAGGATAAGGAATGCAGGGCGTGGCGCTCACACTTCCTCCCTAACGGACAGAAAGTGCTCACCGATTACTAACGGCTCTTTGGATTCTGCATCGCCCGAACTCTGTGCAGTTCCAACCAAGCTGATCTCCCCTACTTTGGGAGAGGAGATCTATAAGGAGGGAGGTAATGCAGGCTCGGACCAAGCGACTTCGGTCGCCTCCCAGGATTGTGCAAGACTCCAGTAATAAAGCAAGGAGGCGAAAGCTCTTCAACCTAAGAGCTATGGCGAACCTCGAGGAGAACCTCCTCAACAGTCATCAACGCTCATCGCTCTGCTGGACGTCGCGTCAAAGCCTCGAGAGAGCGAAACCGAAGGTGCGGGCGGATCGCACACCCATTAGGTACCTCCGAAAGGAGATCCTTCCCATCCTCGCAAGTCAAAAGTCTATTTTGTATCTGTTGGTCCCAGAAAAAGCTCGAAGGGCTCGAACATCGTCGCTGCCAGGTAATCGGAGAGGATCGACCTCTTCGCGGCCAGGGCAAAGGCACCCAGAGTGAGGAACTCGTTGCAAAAGAATTCGACAAGCTCAGTGATCACCCCTTTGCCCCATTTTCTAATCGTGCAACCAGGCAGCGGGACAAGTGCTGCTTCCCCCGAGAGGAAGGCGGCCCAAGGCCCATCGCCAATAGATTACAGCATGGAAATAGAGGCGGATTTTCCAACAGACTTGGTGGTAATGATGCAAGAACTGTTATTGGTAGAACGTTTGGAGGTAAAGCAACATTCAAAGCGTTGCTCGATTGCCTCAAGCTCCATCTCCCGACCCCTTTCAACTCAGTATCCTTCTTCACAAGAGGATACTTCGAAGTACTCTTCGAGAACGAGGAAGGGGCCAAGGCCACCAGATGACTAGCAGTAGTCGAATGGAGCGGCCTGGGCCTCTCCTTCTCTCGCTACATTCCAAATTTCGACTCAAACTCGCAAGGGGCGGAAGCTCAACTCACACACGCGATCAAGGTCCAATTCCCTGATCTGCACGAGCAGTTCAGGAACACGAGGGCCCTGACTATCATGGCGAGCAAAATCGGGGAAGTCCTGGAGATAGAAGCTGTAGACTCATACATCAAAAGGCCAGCGGGGCCCATGATCACCATCGAGCTTAGGGATATTTCCAAGCTACTCGGATACATTAGAATTCCGTCTATGGTGGAAGGAGCAGAGCCCACGACACTATGGCACAAAGAATCTTGTATTCCGGCTTGCCAAACTAGTGTAGAAAGTGCAGGAGGTTCGGCCACCATGCACGGGCCTGCACGATCAATAGGAGTAAACCGTGGGAGGGGGCGCCAGTATACCCCCGCCCCACAAACATCAGGGGACCAGAAGGAAAGGAGCCAATGAGGGGGGTATTCCTCAACCGATCCAAGCCCAAGCCAGCAAACAACTCCGAACCCAAAATGTGAGGAGGAATCAAGCGCAAACCGAGACGATCCAACATCAAAAGGAAGATAGCAAGCATTCGGATCACCCCGCTCAGCTAAACATCGCCAGTACCTCCACAATTCTACCCAACGCAGAGGCATCACCACGGAATTGATGCTTGAAGGCCACTTCAGGGACCTCGGAAGTCGACCAGGTTATGGCGGATCTGACAAGTCCACCAGGTCTCAACCAGGTCAGGCCCAGCACAAGGGTTGAAACTCGTCCAGTAATCGCCCATCCTCAAGTAGAATAACCCAATTTTGGCTACCGGATGGCAACCCCTCATCAGACTTATCTCTTGGCTGCCAACGCAAATCCATTCATGGCCCTGGAAGCTCTCAGCCTAGAAGCTGAGGGTCCCAAGGACGCTCAAGGGAAACTGGGAGAGATTTGGACTTTCTAGGCAAGCAAGAAGCAATCCTCCAGGATTGTCTCGCTAAGGCAAACTCTGCTTCAGTCTCCAGCTCCCGCCTCAATACAGGACCTTACTCTAAGGAGTGGAAGAAAGAAAACGTGCTTCGAGGTTCATAGTTCCTTTTTCACTTCTCTAGGCATCCCGGTGCCCCCGGGACAAGAACACGCCAGAGCAATAGTCTGGACGGTGCTATCCAGAGAGAGAAACAACCATAAGGAGATCCTGGTCAATGTTAAGAGCAATGATTCGCCAAACCTCCCGCTGCACCTCAGGTGCATAGGGACACCTAAAGAGGAATGGACCCCTGCGTCCACTCTCGCGAACTTAACCAGGAACGTAGAGGCAGAGCTCGAGGGAAAGATTCTCAAATTCAGCCTGAATCTCAAGGGGTGCTTCGTCTTGGAATGGAGCTGGCAAGAAGATCATGTCAAGGGAGGCTGGGAATGCACGATTCTGGCTCACACCACCACTGGCCTCAGTGCTATCAGTGCGTAAAAGAAGAAAAATATGCACTGGAGGACGCCCGAATCCATGCCCAGCATGAATAATGATGTTGTCTTCTTGGGCCCGGCACACAGCCTCTTGCTGAAGACCGGTCCCATAAGCACGGATCACCACACACGCAAAAGCACGCCAGCAAGCCTACTGGCATCTCCACAAGCGGCCAAAAAAAAAAAAAGATACATAAAGCTCGACCTCTTAGCGCTGGCACCTCAAGACTTGGCAAGCTCTCTTCAAAACGAATATGAAGGATTGGGATCGATCGGTTCACCAGCCGCCCAGGGTCAACAAGGAAATGCTTGACAAGACCCTTACCCTGGCGTCCCTCAACGCGAGAGGCTTGGGGACCAATTTGCCAAAGCAGAAGGCGATAAAGCTCTGGTTAGCCTCTTTCCCCCCCCCCCCCCAAATCCTCCTCATCCAAGAACACCACCTGGGAAAAAAAGGCTTAGGCAGCGCCGGAAAAAGAATCGAGTTTTGGAAGGGAGCTTCCTTCTGGAATCCAGGGATCCCCATGGGAACCTCACAGAGAATTAACGCTGGCACTGCCATCCTTCTAGACAGAACCACAACTCCCCTGGTGGTCAACAGTGGGATTCTCGTAGAAGGCCGGGCGCAATTTGTCAAACTCCAAGCGACAGATGGAGTCACGCTAACCATGATCAACATCTACGCAGCCCAAACCTTCAGAGAAAGAGCTCCTTTATGGAAAGCCATAAGTAGAGCTGAATGCAATTTAGACCACACCATCTTAGGGGGAGATTTTAACCATATGGTGGAAATCCCCTGCAGGGGTCTAGTCAGTTATAGAAATATGCACAGGAGGGAGGTAACCTCCTGGCATCAAATGACGATCCAATATGGATTGTCCGACGCTTGGGTCTCAGACAACTTCCAAAAGATGTCTAAAAGGCGTACACTTTTGACAATGGGAGATCTGGATCCAGCGCAGCCGTTTCCAAAATCGATAAATACATGATCTCGCAAGGCCTGGAATCAAGAGGAGGAAGGATCGAATCTGCTGCCTCCATTAACAAATTTTCAAATCACTCCCCGCTTCTCATCTCAATTTGGGGTCAGGCAATTGACCCAGTCAATCCATCATACTATTTCGACACCTCCCTCTTGGAAGATGCGGAGGCCAAAGCGAAACTGCTCCAAGCCTGGTCAGGGGACCTCCCGACCCCTTCCAACGACCAGGATTGGACTCCTTGGCTGGAAGCGGCCATCGGCAGGGTAATGGCCTGCAACAACCGCCTAGCCAAGGCAAAGAAGCGATTCAGAGGAGTCACGATCAGAATGAACACAAAAAGAGTTTAACTTGCGGAAGCTCAGCTTCAAAACAACCCGACCAACGAGGAAGTGAGGGGCGTCCTGTCCGACTCACAAGCCAAGCTGACAAAAAAATTTCAAAATCAGGTGGCGCGTAACCAACACCTCTCCTCTTCAAACTGGTTTAGGTATGGCGACACCTGTTCCAAAACCTTCTTTGACTTTCACCGGGCAGGGCAAAAGAAGACCCCGATGAGGAAACTGGTCATCGACAACAGGCCGATCAGAAGGCAAACTGACCTCACCAATCACATCACCGATTTCTACACCAAACTTTATACCTCGGAAGCCCACCTCCCTGGGACCCAAGAAGCCCAAGCCTCCTGGTAGGACAGTGTCCCGGTGAGAGTCTCGGTGGAAACTAATGCCTCCCTCACCCAGAGCCTCACGCTAGAGGAGGTCGTCAAGGCGATTCTTGCACTGCCCAAAAACAAAGCACCCGAACAGGATAGAATTCCCATCAAATTCTTCCAATCTTGCGTCAATAAGGTAGCACCTTCACTCCTCATGGCATACACTGCCATGCTGAACTCAGGCTTCGGCTTCGGCTTTCATCAATAGGGGTTTAATCACCCTGATCCCAAAAACAGGAGATTGCTCCAAGCTGGGAAATTGGAGACTGATCACCCTGTTAGGATGCATCTACAAAATTCTTGTTAAGGCACTCGCGGGAAGGCTGCAAACCTTCCTCCTAAGCATAATCAGACCGAACCAGACAAGATTCGTGGAAGGCAAGAATATTCTAGACAACGTCTTCATGGCCCAAGATTCTCTGAGCTGGGCTGAGGAGAGCAACCAGGACTTGGTACTCCTCCTCTTGGACTTTGAAAAGGCTTTCGACAGAATAGAATGGAGTTTTCTTTTCTTCGCCATGGACCACATCGGATTCAGCAACACCTAGATAAAATGGGTCCACACCTTGTACCAAGAGGCGTCCTCAGCAATCAAGGTCAACGATGTGGTAGGACCAACCTTTCAGCTCGCTAGATCAGTTAGGCAGGGTTGCCCACTAGCACCTTATCTCTTCATTATCGCAATCGACATCCTAGGGTACATGCTGGCAGATCCTAGGCACGGGATTGAGGGCCTGACGTTGCCCAAGGGGGGCAAAATTAGGGACCAAACCTTTGCCGATGACATAGCATTGTACCTCAAGGGCGACTAGGAAAACCTCGACAGGGCCCAGGGTGTACTTGAAGTCTTCTGCAAGGCCTCAGGGGCCAAGATCAACTGGAATAAATCCTCTGCCATATGGGCGAGCAGGAGAGAGAGAATCTGGGACTAGGGGCAGGAAGTCGGCTTCAAATGGGTCCCCAGAGGCGAGGGCGTCAGATACCTAGGGGTTCAAGTCGGATTTCACCTCCCAACAGAGGTAAACCTCAACAAGATGTTGAGTGCACTAAAAGGGAAGCTGATATGCTAGAGCCATAGCAACCTCTCCCTCGCGGGTAGGGTACTAGTCGCCAACCAAGTGCTACTGGCCTCTACTTGGTACCTGGCCGCATGCTGGAACCCTAATCCCAGCATGTGCAGCCAGGTGCGCAAAGTCGTAAGGAACTTTATTTGGGGGGGGAAGCTGCGCCCACCCGGGCCAAGGTGAAATGGGACACCCTCACCCTGCCCATTGCTAAAGGCGGATTGGGCATAATCGACCCCAAATTGCAATCGGAAACCCTCCTTGCGAAACTTCTAGTCAAGGGTCTTGAACCCGGAGGGGAACCCTGGAAGGAATTGATTAGGCACCATGCTGATCAAACCAGGCTCCCTGTTCACGGGAAAGAGCCCGACACTACAAACATCCATTGGATTTTCGCCGCGCCCAAGCTAAAAAGGGCGCCTTGCTAAATGTGGAAGAGCATTCTATGGGCTTGGATGAGCATTCGCCCTGGCCTCGCCAAGAAGGAACCATCAAATCTGGTGGAACTGATGAGACAACCTATCTTCAGCAATCCATCTCTCACCAATGTAAGGGGAGAACCCCTTGGAGTCAACGACCACAGCAAAGGCTGCGCCTTCGCGCAGGCCGAACACACCAAAATCAGGGATATCTGGAATGGCGATACTCAGGACTGGAAGAACCTCTCAGACCTAAAAATGCACTTCCATGCATCCAACAGGTCCTCCAAATACATCATCATTGGGAGCATTCCTTGGAGGCCAAACTCTTTCAACGCCTGTGCGCAGCCAAGGGACTGGGTAAATACTCCCAGCTCGGGTACCCCCCTGGAATGGGTATACTACATTCTGGAGGCGCTCACGGACAAGGTATTAGTGCTAGAATTCTGAAGAATAGCCAGTAGCGAATAGATCCGGGCAACGAACTTTCAAAAACTCACCATCCGCCCAGACAATTTATCCCTGATCAAGGTCTTGTCGCACGAGAGACATGGAGCGTCTCTCAAAGTCACCACCGACCCTCCACTTGCCAACCAAAGAAACAAAACATACTGGATCTTTGAGTCTAGCATCATCAAAAACCTTCCCTGGGACCCAGGGGAGTGGCATTGGAAAGAGGTACACCCACTGCGCAACGCCCCTTTCTTTGGATACACGGCCAAAAGGGGATACAAGAACGTGAAGAGCTCCTTGCACTCCTCGGGAATCATCACATTATCGACAACCTTAACCTCAAAAATTCTTCAATTTCCCAAGTGATTGCTAGGATCTGGCACAACTCCCGGCCCAGGAAAGTTGGCACTTTGATTTGGCTAACCCTCAATCAGGGCCTCCCAACTGGCACCTGGCTATAGGTGATGGGAATCTCTCCCACCTGCACAACTTGCAACTCAGGGGCTCCCAAGTCCCCCCAACACTGTCTATTGGACCGTTCCCCAACGCAATGCGCCTGGGGCGCTTTCAAAAGAGTGTGGGAGGAATGGAAAGCCCCTGAAGACGTCACCTTCAACTAGCCCTTCGCTTTGCTGGGCGAGGCCTCCACCAAGCACGAGGAAGACCCCCCAGGCCTGCACGCTTACCACCCAGGAGGATACACTTACCTCAGGCAACCACTTGACATTTTACGCACCTTCATCCTATACTACCTTTGGTCCGAAAGATGTTGTAAGCATTTCGACGATTGCTACTCCATCGACAAAATCCTCTCGCAAGCCTGGGTGGCCACCGTCGAAGTCGGCATGGCCACCTGGAAGGCCATCAAGGCCCCTCGGTCGGTCAATGACCCTGCTATGCAAGCTAGGATTGAGCTCGCCTTTAGATCTGAATGATTTCATATGGACATCTTTGGGAGTGATAGCTTCCTCCCGCCTTTGTACTTTTCTAATTATTCTAATGACTGAAGGGGCTGTTGCCTCCCTCCCCCGAAAAGGGGTTCACCCTGCAACTCGCAGTGGAGGCTACATCCAAATGGCACAAATTCCCGAGACTCCCGAAATGGAGTCCCGAAATTGTCCCAGCGGGACTCTCAGAACTTTGAACGGCCATAACTCCCGACTGCAGAGTCCAATCGTGACGAGGTCTGAACCAAAGTTGTAGCCCTCGTCGAGATCTTTCCAACGCCATGTCGCACTCTCGAATCGGATGTCGGGAACAGGTCGATTCTCGACTTTTAGTGGTCGGGAGTCAAACTGCCAGTTTGACTCCCGGCCCTTCTTTTGCCCATAACTTGGGCTACAGATGCCCAAATGACCAATGGGAGGCCATTTTCGATATCTAAGTTTCAAGACCTTTCCAATGACACCAAGAACACCCCAATGCGAGGTGTTTTGGGCCTTACTGTCGAGCTCTAAACATTCGAGAGTCCCGGAGGACTCCAAATCCCCAACTTTGCAAGTGTTGGGCTTCACCCCCACACTTGGCCAAAGTGGGGTTGCGACAAGATCCTTCACCAATAAAGTAATTTGGGTCAACAAGGTTTATAACATTCTAGAGGAAAGAACAATGAGAAGGGGAACATGAAAAATTGGAAACTAAAAAAAAGGGAAAGAACTAAATCAATACCTTCATGGAAAGGCCCTCTAAGCTAATAAGTGGTAGAAAGTTAATAATTGCCCATGCATCTGAATCTGGAAGCTATAGCTTTCTAAATATGATTTGATCTCCTTTAGAACATGGAGATTGTTAGGGTGGAAAAAGAAGATTGCCCCATCATTTAATAGGAACTTGTTTGCGAAGTCAAAAATGGAGACCACATAGTCTTCAACTAGCATGTTCCATATAGGAATTTTTGCCAAGGAAGCTAAAATAAATGGAATGGGAGGTCCCTAGAACATTAGCAAAACCAAGGTTCATTTCGTGTCGCAACCCCACTTTGGGCTAAGTGTGAGGGTGAAGCCCACACTCCCAAAAGTGGGAAGTTGGAGTCCTCTGGGACCCTTGAAAACTCAGAGCTCAATTTTAGGGGTCAAAAAAACTCGCATTGGGGTGTTCTTGGTTTTATTGGAAAGGTCTCAAAGTGTAGATGTCCAAAATGGCCTCGCATGAGCCATTTGGACATTTGCAGCCCAAGTTATGGGCAAAAGAAGGGTCGGGAGTCAAACTGGCAATTTGACTCCTGACCACTAAAAGTCGGGAATCGACCTCTTTCCGACGTCTGCAGAAGGAGTGCAACATGGCGTTGAAAAGCTTTCGAGGAGAACTATAACTTTGGTTTAGACCTCACTCCAATCGGAGGTTGGAACCAGGAGATATGAACTCCCAAAATCTCGGGAGTCCAACTTGGGACAATTTTGGGACTCCTCCTTAGGAGTCCTGGGAAAAAATGCCATTTGCATGTAGCCTCGACGGAGAGCTGCAGAGAATACTATATGGGGGAAGGTGGTGGCTTCCCCCGAGTTCGGGCCATGGTGAGTCAAGTGTGTCCAAATGCCCGTGGCTTGTCCCAACACCCAAGGGTGTTCCCGAATGTGAACTAACCCTCTTGTGGTTGGTTTTGGATGCAGATTCGAGTGAGATAATACTTGTCCCTCTTCCTAGTCTAATCTCGGGACTTTTAGCACGCCCCTCTACCCCCTTTTAGTGCTGAAAATCAGGAGCGCCCCTCAAGTCCCAACTTTTCGCAATTCCACATACTTAGACCCTCAAGTGGGTCTAATAAGGGACTTAGGAGCGCGTCATCTCGCCCTTAGGAGTTGCCTACAAGCGGGGAAAGGATGACATCAAAGAACTAGTAATCAATTACAAAGAAGGAAGGATCGAAAATGCATTGAAAAGGGATGAACTTGGCGAATGACATTTGAAATTTTGACGAATTTTTCAAACCAAACCCCAGTCTTTTGCCTCTTTGAGGCAATGGTTGGCCAAGAGAATGGAAGGGCAATACAATGCCATCTAGCCGACCTATTGGACATAACTACACTTGGAATAGGCCCGGTTGGGGTGTAATGTGGAGGAGAAGAAACCACCACCCTCAAAAAACCCTAAGGAGGGGTGATTTGCACAAATGGAGTACTCCCATGCAAAGGAACCTCGACATACTCCCCCACCGTGTCTAGAGTGTCTTAAGTCTCTTTAACCTGCTTTTCTCCCTTCCTCCTACCTCTATTCTTGGATGCCTCAATTGGAACAATTATGGATGTGTGAAGCCCATACTAGAAACTAGGATTAGTTCTCTCGCGGAGGGCAATTTTCTAATTGTGGAGTGTAGTCCTTTGGGTAGTCAAGGCACCAACCATAGTCTAAGAGGTGTGAAGATGACCAATGCTTGAAAAGGTTTTTGTGGAACATACAAATGTCCACCTTGGGATCACACCAAATCTCAATGAGGTGTGGCAGACGGTCAATAGCTTTAGCATGGAAGAGAACATGGTAGAAGTACTTACCCCAAAAATGGATCGTATAAGATAGTATAAAGCAGGAGGATGAAGACTAAAAAATAATACCATGAATGTAGAAATGAAGCCACTAATGTCGAACTCTTAGCACTAAGAGTTGGACCAATATCCATGTTTTTGAATATAAAAACAAGACCCAAAACAACACAAAGAGAAAGCGTACCATGTTTAAATGTAGAACACTATCTTGAAAGCCTCCTTTGCCCCAGTTTGTTGCTCCCAACTCTTGCTTTTCCGAATTCCATCTCGTCTTGAATTCTTGAAAGAAATTGACCTCCTAAATGGATTACCTCCACCTTAGATATATTAGGAAAGAAAGACAACTCTAAGGACATCTCTAACAATTAATTCAAGGTTAGAAATCATAGAATCATAAAGCTTGAGAGCTTCCACCCCAAACTACATAAAACAATAAATAAATATTATAGTCAAAACAATTAAGAAAAATGTTGAATATCCAAAGATTAAATTGAAATGAACTCCTTTGAGGAGGGCCCATTTTTTAGGGGGTGTTTCCAAGCTTGCAACAATTGTTGGCAATTATAATTTTGGATTTTTGTTCACCACACAGACTCCTCATTTGGAGGGTGAAGAGGTGTTTGGTTTTGCCCAATGCGGTGCCCATTTTGTGCTAGGTGCAGATGATAAATCACATAGGCCTTACCACGTCAACTTCTTTCGTCCTTGTGTGGCCATTCCTACTTGTCAACCCAATAGTGTCAACGACTTATCCATCCCCAAGTCACCATGTGTTGCACAAAATATGTTTCATATATTTTTTCAAGGTGGCACAACGGTTATTGATATTATGTGCGGGGATGACATCTGGCATATTAATCGATGCCCTCCTAATTTTATTGTGCAATGTTCTACATTATAAATATATATATCAATGTGAAGTGCATAGGTTAAATCAATACACAAAAGACAACATCTAGGACCCCAACTCCAAGTTATTCTGGTTTTTGGGCACAATATCAATCTAGGGTTCCCAAGCACCATAAACATAAGTTCTATCCAAATGGCTTTAATCGTTAAGTGGGTGGGTTTTCGCGAAAATATGCCATTGCTAGGCCACATGTTTCATTTATATGGCTTGTTGAACATGTTGTCAATTTGACTCAAAAAGAGGTATCATCCCTTGAACAAGTTGGGTTTTTGTTTGATTTGGGATGATGTACCAACCCTCATAATTTGTTTAAAGGTGAACCTTCCACTTCAAGCAATTTCCAAGTTCCTTCAACATGTAGATTGGATGTAATCAAACCTATAGATGCAAACAATTGGCCCACATCTCGTTGTGGGACGAAGGTGAGAAGGCCTTCAATGTTTAAATTAACACAATAGCACACCAACAATTGGGATGTTGGTAAATTGTTCACTCCTTCTTCTGGTCTACCCTTGTAGATGTCCAACCCCTTGGGTATGGATGAATCTATAGCATATTTTGTGGCCACAAGCATTTTGATGTGACAATTAGATATTATCCATGTTGCTTCTATTTATATTTTATTGTCATGTTAGTAGCTTCTTAGGGTGGGTGTGGAACATGGGTGCAATGTAAAAACTTATATTATATCCTACAAAACATAATGTATTGTGGCTAGTCTGAAGATTTCATTAATTATCCCACGTGGAGTTGGGACAAGGTTCCGTGGTTGTTGGCACTTGCTAAAGCATTTGAAAGCTAACGAGATTATAATAAAATTATAGGAGTGCCTATTTCATTTTCATTATTCATAGACCTTGCTATTTGTTAGTGTTGGTGGAGAACATCCAACAATGATATAGGAAAAATTAATTTCATGGTGTGATGAATATCATTTCTGGAATATGTTATATTTTTAACATCCTTGGACGAGCTAATCATTTTGTTTTGGTGATTGTTTCTAACGTGGTTTACAATCTTTAAAAGACCCCCAAGTTTTTGGGTAGAATTCTCAACCACCATTTTCACCCATAAAGACCCCCAAAAAAATTAGTTTGTGTGTTTTGAAACTGGACCTTAATCCATGCAACAAAATATTTTGCAAGTCAACAAGGAATATTTTACCACATCACAAAAGTTAACCCACATGGCATGAAAATATTTGTCGAATATTTGATGATGTGGCATGGAATATGTTATAAAGATTCCTTGTTGATCACTTGAACCCCTTCACCAACTCATCACTCATTGCTCAATGCTTGCCTATTAGCATTGTTGGAGGAGAGGACAGGTGTAAGAAAATCCAATTTGCATGTTGTTTTAATGTTTTGAGTCAAAGTCAACCAATGAAAGAATATATAATGAGAGCTTGAAAGATTTGAACTTGCATTTCTAAAGTTCAAACACAATCCCAAAAGCATTGAAATGATTCATATGGGTGGGAGATGGTTATGATCTTTGGTGACATTATGGCCCATGCATAATGAAAAATGTTTTAGTTGTTGTTAGGTTCATTTCCATATCTAATGATGAGATGTTTACAATCGAAAATAGTTGGGATCCATGCATATGTGCTTATAAAATGGAAGCAAGTGCCCATTATGCTCAAGTTTGAAATTATGACTACAGGGGTTATTGTAACAAATTTGATCCAATTGTTGTCGCATGGCCTTGTGAGTTTTAATGGTATGGATGAACAAGGGCTAGAAGTTGGTGTGTTTGGGACTAATGGAAGGTTTGTGTTTATTGGTGTGTGCAATGGAATCACCATTCGAATCAAATGTGACATAACTTCCCTTTTTCATGCATATCCGTTGTGTTGCACACATGACTAATTTGGTTGTAAATTTTTTATCCATCTAGTCATTGATTGACAACATAGAGAAGTCATTTGATGGTTCATGGATTCTTATTTTACTCAATTTGGCAAGAGAGTTATTGAGCTTGAAAAACACATTGTTTTGTTGGATGTGAAAGGATTCAAAATATTCAAAATGAAAATGCATGTTGATTATTAGTGTTCTTTCTTGCTAAGAAAGTGTTGATAAAATACAAGCCCTTCATCATGCAAATGAATTTGCATGTGATGTAATGAAGGCCAACATCACCATGTTGCTCAATGTTTAGATTTTGCTTGGTTTCCACTACCTCATGCCCTTACTTGAAAATTATGGCATGGGCTTATCAAGATGGCTCAAATTCGAAACATCTATGTTATGGATTTTGTTGAGGTTATGAAGCTAGTGCGTGATATATGGCATCACTACAATGCAACAAAAATCACATCCAAGAATGATGTTTTTGTTATCTTCAACAACATGATCAATTTTCAAAGTGAAGCTTTACAATTAATGTGGGTATGAATCATGTTTGCCTTAACATTGGCTCAATGTGGTGTGCACTTTGGATGGTCACTGATTTGCATGGCTACATGTTGACAATTTGCAAACAAGCCAAATGAATGTATATTCTCCTACACAATGAGAATATAACTTGGAGAATGTGAAAGCACAATATTCTTATTAGCATCTTAGCTTTCTTGTGAGCTACAATGTTAATTCCAAGACTGTTAGTTCTTGAAAACCATGGGCATTACCTACCCACATTTTTTAGTAAAGAATGATGTTAAAACAAAATTTAGGTGTCACCTAAGTAACCATTTTGAATGATAAAAGGCCCATAGAATGGTTGAGGCCTAGGTAAAATGGTTACAAGTTCAAAATATACAAGTAAATTAAAGGAATACAACAAGATGCTTTCATGGATTGGGGATTGAATTGTAATGCATGAAAGGATTTTACCCAACTATAGTTGATGATATCTTACCACACATAAGACAAAATATGCCACATATTCACACAATCTTACGATGCAAACAAACCGAAGAATACAACAATGATGCTTTTGAGGGGGATCACATGCCATCCATAATTGGATTCTACAAATGTTGGTCACATAGGACTGCCTTTTAAGCATTACTTGGATTTATGACATCATGAGCTGGTGCTTGATCAACTAGAGACAAATATATCATGATGCATATCCACAACCCTGTAAGAGAACAAACCTGAGATCTTATCTTCATGGTGTTACAACAATCAGAGATGCATACACCCTGCAAGAGAGTAGTCATTAACGTTGTACTTGAGTGAGATTCCAAACATTCAACAATGCCCACTTCCATTTACTTTCCTTAAAACTCATCCAACTCTCCATGACAAAATACACAAATGTAAACTTTGAACTGACTTCACTTAAGACACACCACACCAAGCATTTCATGAAGGGCCAGACCTTCCTGCATGCAAGGGAACAACATGAAGAAAAGCTGGTTCAGAATGTCATTCCAAGCTCAGGGAAGATCATGCCATGTGGATCATTCATGCCTTACCCCACACAAAATCTCTTGTGCATTGCAATGTTCATTGCAATTTCATGCACATGTTGTAGAACTTTGCAATAGCAGAATCTAGAAGAATCCTGTGATTGCAAAGCTTTTAGATGCTACACATGTTGTGAAAACTACTGTCATAAACATGTGAGATGTTGAATTCTAACTCAAAGAAAAAACCAAAGCAAAAGTTGTCCAGAGATCTGAAACACTTAAGATCATATGCTTACATTATTGCAAGGCCAATGCCCCAAGGATTAGGTGCAACACACATGCAAAGAAATATCCACAAGGCCTTTAAAAAACAGATCCTGTTTTAATCTGCCTTCTTTCAGCGTCTTTTCACTGGGTCGAAGGTGGACACTCCAGCAACAGCACCTCCAATTGCAACAAGCACTACTCCACCAGCAACAACGCTAAAAAGTAAATTCTTCAGAGAGGCAGAGACACCTGGTTGGGCAGCCTCTGCAATCTCTGGAACCACTGCTGCTGCTAGCAAAGCCAAACCTGTGAGCCCAGCAATGTTTTGCTCCTTCTGTGAGGCACTGCTCATTCAACATAAAAGGTCAGATTTCTTGAATCCATGGTGGGTTCATAAATTCAAGATTGGACAAAATTGAGATCAACATACAGGAAATAGGGTTTGCTCAAATTTCTCATATTACTTGCAGGCTTCCTGTTGGTGAGCAGGAAGCTCCTTTTCCAGACAGAAACAAAGTCTTTGGGAGTTTAGAAAGATGACATGTGTGCACTGCACACAGAAAACAATGCCAGAAATGTGTTCATGTTGGCTACTATGATAGGAGCAACTCAAACAGAGCTTGCTACCTAGGAAACAGAATTGATTGAGAAGTAAAAGTTATACATAAATAGACAGAGAATTCAGATAATGCTTTTCACAACCAGGAAGCAAATCTGCTGTCTACTTTTAGGAACCACATGTCTTGGGATGGTCCAATCTTCCTCACTACCTCAAAAGGCTTGCTCACAGACACAAAATAGGGCAAGGTATAATGGGGGGAAAATGTCTACAAGGTGTAGTAGGATTGGAATGCCAAAAGCAACCACCTACCATTAAACTTGACACAGGAGCCTCCAAATTTCAACACTTCTAGGGCCTAACTAGCCTTTTTCATGGATGAGATTCAAGTACTACACATCATCAATGCCAGATGGGAGCAAAACTATGCAACTACAAGAAACTAATCACCAGGCAGCGAGCTAAGTTGAGTCTGGATGGAATTCTACAGCTTATCTTCTGAGCTCAAAGCCCTCTTGAAAAAGGACTGTTTTCTTGAGGAAGAGGATCCATCCCTCGTAATCAAGGGTGGCACTTTGCATCAGAAATTGGACAGCAAAAACCTAGGGTATGCAGATAAACCAAAAGGTTCATCTCCCTTGTTCATCACATGAGAACTTAAGGGTTTGTGTGCCGATAAATTCACACCGAATTATGTGGCCTATGATTTCTCGCTGTTTCGAAAGTCAAGCTTACTGAGACTACAATAATAACGCCACAAGGGTACATAAGGACACGGACATGCACACATCTTCTTCACGAACTACAATCATGCGAAATGCGCACAATCGCAGCAAGCAAAATAGTGCACTTCTTACTTTATGGAATTTGCAACAGCGAATGCTGGAACGGAGCAGGGTGAAAGGAGTATGCAAGAGCTTGAACATCACATCAAAGCCGCAACTTACATAGTCCTCCACTCTACAAGCTCAGCAGAAATCATCATACACAAAGGAGGGAAAAACACAAACCTCATGGTCACCCTGCTCTTATTGCTCACAATAAGCTTAGAGACGAAGCCCTTGCTCAGAGAAGAAGAAGCCGGCACCATTTTTTTCCCGCTCAACTTGCTTCCAGACACAAGGGCGACAGGAGCCACAAAGGCCCCAGTCACACTCATGGCAGACGCACACGCCATTACGCACTAGTTGGTTTTATTTTTTGTTTCTGTCTGTCTCTCTGTTTCTTGCGATGTTGCGCAGCAACGAAGAAGGAAATGGTAATGCGGGCGGGAAGCCAAGAGCGAAGCTGAAACAACAGCGAACAGTGGTGTGGGTGTGGGACAGCAGAGGAGAGGCAGGAGATAAGAGAAGAGCCAATGAGGGGGCAAAGCGCACACTCTCTCGCTCTCGCGCCGATAACTCATTGGGGGGCAAAGCGCACACTCTCTCGCTCTCGCGCCGATAACGCTACTACTACTCACCGGTGGTCTGGTAGAACTATGTTCTAGACTAGGTAACCGGCGACGGGTCTGGATTACCAGACATAACCTACCCGTCCAGACTGACCGCGTAACCCACTCTCCTCCTGCAGATGGATGATATTTTGAATATGAATAGTTATGCTTATTATTTAACAATAGATTTACTGGATAGTAAAGTAACATCAAATCTTCAATAAACATCTAGTATGCATTACATTGGTTAGTGGTTAGGTGTATTAAAATTTTTTTTATAAAGTTTTTTTATAAAGTATTATCACATTTTTGTTTGAACATTTTTGAGCAATATGATTATGTTGTTGATCTGATCAAATTGTTTATTGCATACATTTCATGATCGAATTGTTTATTGCATACATTTCATTATGATAGTCTATGGAATTTCATAGGTTATGGGCTTCCGTATGCTAATGTTCTATTGCAAAGCTTTTTAAGTTTAGAAACAAGAGCTTGAACCATTGTGATTGTGTTTAATAGTGGTTTATTTGTGTTGATTTAGTTTTAACATTCATTGTTTTGTCATTGATTGATTTGGTGTGTTCATGTTGATAGCCAATTGATTATTTTGTAATGGAGAGTAATAAGAATTTTCTAGCATCAAGAAATTTAATGGGAAATTTTTTCAGATTTGGAAACAGCAATTGCAGTCCATTCTTTGTGGATGCAATTTTTTGGAGATTGTTGAGGGTTAGACAATGTAGCAAGAATTCTTTAAATATAAAGGTCAAGATATAAGTTATTTTCTTGGCAAGATCAAGATATTGCTTTAACTATGAAGCAAAGGACATTGGGCAAAGGAGTGTCCACATCTTCCAAGATGGAGAAACACATAGTCTACAAAAGTCACCAAAGGTGTTACGCCTACGTTTAATCACCGTGCATAAACATGGATCATGATATCTTCTCCTCATATACATTAGGTTAATGATTGGTTTACAAATAGTGTTGTTATGCATCACATGATCAATAGACACGAGATCTTTTCCACAATTTTCAAAAGATTCTTAAAGGATCTTGGCCTATTTGAAGCAACCTTGATGAATGGTTAGGTTAATCGCAAAGGAGACATACACATCATTGTGTCACATAATGGACAACAAAATAATGTTATTCTTGTTTATGTTCTTTACATCAAAGGATTCAAGGAAATTTTGTTTCCAATCTTCAAGCAATTGTTAAACCAAACATGTCAATCATTTATACTTTTAATGGAGTTTGATTTTAATAGAAAAATCAAGTTTTCTCACAATATTTTTTTAAGGTCTTTGTAAATTTAATTTTGAAGCTACTATTCCTATCCATTTTTTTCATGTTGCTATTGTTCATCTAATTTTTAAAATAAAAGTTATTTTTAACATGGAAACATTCAAGAATCTATGTTAACGCCATGTTTGACTTGGGCATGTTCATCATTCTTGATTAAACAAATTAAATGGTTTCCAATAAGTTGGTAGATGGAATGTAGTTAGTTGATCCAAAAGTAATTCTAGAAGTTTGTCATTGTTGTGCCTATGGTAAGCAACATCATGCACCTTTTCCTTCTCACTCAAATAGAATCAAAGCCCATAAACCAAACATATTATTTCATAATGTTATTTCATGAAAAAACCAATAGATTCTCTTAGAGGGTCATGTTACTACATTCTTTTTAAGGATGATCATTATGGATGTCGATTAGTTTTATTCAATGCTCAAAAATCTAACACTTTGAGTTATTTCAAGGTAATTTTTCAACAATCTTTTTGTGAAACTAGTAATCAGATCTAAGATTTATAAGTAATCAAGCAGGTGAATACATGAGTCATGTTTTTTAATCATTCCTTACTTAAGAAGGAATTGTGCATGAACATAGTGCACCTTATACTCCCAAAAAAATTTGGAGTTTGTGAGTGAGATAATTGTATTATTGTTGAAATATAGGGAATATGTTCTACCCTTCCAAGTTGCTTATTACTTTTTGGGGCTAAAGCAAATCAGACAATCATACACATTCTTAATCACCTAGGAACTGTCACATTACTTGACAACATGCATTATGAAACTTGGTTTTCTATCAAAGCTAATAGCATTCACATCAGATTTTTGGGTGTGTTGCATTTTCACATATCCTTAAAGAGATATGTCATAAGTTTTTTGCCAAAAGTAAAAAATGTGTTTTCACAAGTTATAATAATCATTATAACAAGGCCTATTATTTGTGGGATCTTTGAAATTCACAAAATTATTGAAAATCAAGAGGTGATGTTTATGAAGATATTGTTGGAGATTTGATAATGTGAGCAGTGACAATTTTGATATTTATAAACAATTATTCTTGACTTTCCTATAACAATAACACCAAAGCTAGTTGGAGAGCAAGTGCGACGATAAAAATTGTTGAAGACTAACATACAACATCAAAAGAGTTTTAGGAACAAATTGTAGCACAAAACATCAAAAGCAAGTTGCACCATTAGTTGTTGAACACAATTTGACTCCATTCAGCATTCAACCAAAAATTCCTAGCTAAAATGTCATTATGGAAAATTTGACTAAGCAGCAACCACATGACAGTTCTACATCTGTTGTAGAACCTCTTTGCATTTGAGGTCCATCACAAAGACATGTAGAATGGATATTTGAATTGAATATTCACTTTTATGCTTGCACTCCCATTTCATGTATGCAAGATCTTATTTTTGAACCTATTGATTACTTCACAACTATGACTTTAACTGATAGATTTCAATGGATCAAAGCCATGATAGAGGAGTACAATTCATTGTTGTTGAACAAGATGTGGGAACTTGTTACATTATTAAAACGATACAAAACAATGAGATGCAAATGGGTGTACACATTGGAATTTGCATATGATGGAATCATTTCATGCTACAAAGTTTGTTTAATAGTAAAAGGATTCACACAAAACACAAGCATCAACCTTTCAATATGTATATATAAATAACTATAGGATTCACACTATTTTGTCAATTGTTGTCCAATATATGGACATCACCCAATTTGATGTGAAAATTGTTTTTTTTCATGGAGAATTGTTAGAAGAAATTTTCATGGACCATTTTGTTGGGGTTTAAAGACCCCATTTATCCACACATAGTACACAAGCTCAAGAAGTCCATATATGGATTAAAACAAACAACTCATGTTTGGAATCAAAAGTTTGATTTTTTTTCACACATACCAACTTTTTCTTAGTTCTATTAATCCTTGAGTGTATTTTAGTCATGATAACCATATGATCATCACCATAGTAGTTGATGATGGATGAGTTTGTAGCATTGGTATAAAAAAAATTCAAGACATTCTTTGCTACATAATAGTACCAATACCTATGTAGGTATTCATATAGTTTGAGATAGGATCAAAAACTAATTTTTCTTGACCATGACCATTACATTTACAAGTTGATCCATGATTTCTAGCAATTTCTTGATGCAAATCTTTTTGTCGTACTAGTTGATCCTAATAATCATATTCAATTTTTTTTCACTTTAGATGATGCAATTTACAAATCTTTTCCATGCAAGTAGCTTGTTGAAAGTCTTGCCTATGTAGCTTTGGCCACAAGACCATATCTATCTTTCGTTATGAATAAAACAAAAAATTCTAAAAAGTCTACAAAGGTTCAGTGTATGGCTTTGAAAAGGATTCTTAAATATCTTATATGTGTTCCACATTTAGCCATCTATTATGGTCCAAGTGTTCAACCCAAAAAAACTTATAACTTTTAGTGATGCATACAATCATGATTAAGTTATGTTCTTGTCTTGATTGGAGGGCCAATCTCACGAGGGAGTAGAAAGCAATGTTACATCACAAGCAGTACAATTGAAGTTGAGGACATTACAACATATGTTGCTACTTAAGAAATTATTTGGACCAAGAAACTTCTTCAAACCATTGGGTATCCTAAACATGATCTCATTCCACTATTTTCAAATAGATAGGTAGTAATTTAACTTGCATCCAATCCAAAATTTTCAAAATAATCAAGCACATTGATGTGGCTTTTCACAATGTACATGAACAATGTGGAGAAAAAAAAGTTCTAGTTGTTTATGTGCCTTTAGATTCCTAGCTTGTTGATACTTTTACCAAGGGGTTACCTTTTGACAAATTCAAACGATTTAAAAATACACTAGGAATAACTTGATGACTTTGAAAATGGGAAATTGATGTAATAATTCAAAGTCACTTAGTGAGAACAAAAAAACACTTGAACATTATAATGGATTTCAATTATTATGCATGTGCACCACATGGTATTTTGAATTTAAATAATTATGTTTATTATTTAACGGTAGACTTATTGGTTAGTAAAGTAATAGGAAATTCTCAAGTAACATGTAATATATATAATTAGTTAATGCCTAGATGTTTCAATTTAAAAAATATACAATCACACTCTTGTCTAAACATTCTTGAGCAATATGATTACATCTTGTTGATATTGTCAAATTGTTTATTGCATACACTTCATTATGATAGTCTACATAATTTCACATGAAAGGGGCCCTAAGTACCAAACATAAGTGCTCATCCATCATGAGAATCAAGATGCCCTCTTTTTGTCCATGTAGACAATGACTATGAATTTTTCATCCAAGCAACAAAGGGTTATAAAATCATTGTGCCAAATCAGAACCCAATCTATGGTACCTTGTGTTTCAAAGGTCAAAAGGTATGGATAGGTAATGGAGAAAGCCCAAGTGCTATCATGAATAGTTGAGGTGCATTAGCATCAAGATTATTCATAGTAGCTAGCACAATCAAATCAATTACTAAACATAATTGATTGTATAAAAGCAACCAACTTATAGATTAGAAGGCACATGAGAGTGTGAATTATGAAGTTTAACTAACCAACATTTAGGATCATGTAAAAAAGAATTAGGGACCTACAAATGTGTCCAAAAAAAATGGTATGCAATATCATTAAGGAGCTCTTCTCCAATGGTATGTTGCCATATTAACAATACATTATCTATAATCAATTATGGGTTGTAATTTGTGACCTAATAGCTAATCATAACATTGAAAATTTCCCAAGGAATGGTTATGTACCAATTTGGTCTTGAAAATTTGTGTGTGTTTTATTATTATATATATATTTAATGTAGTGGAATTGATGATCATTTTCAAGTTCAAGAAAACTGAATCAAATTTGGTTATAAATGAAATATGAAAGTAAAAACAAATCAAGTATCCATCTATAATATAGTTGGCTACCTATTAAAACCTATTAATATGTCTACCAATTTGTTGGTGTTGTTGATATTTTTTGAATATGGCTAATTTTTGGGTCCTTATTTTCATCAAAAATATCTTTTCTATAAGTTGGTTTTTTTCTTGAATCAAAAAATGATCTTAAAAAACTTTGGTATGATCATGATATAGTAATGTGGCATTTGTTGTTGAACACATATGTAGTATTGAATGAGTTCTAAAAGGGAAAATGCTACACTTTCTATAACCTAAATTTGAAATCATTTTCCATTACAATTTAAAAATTTATTGAATTATAATGACAAAAAAATTCAATATTTAATATCTCCCTCACCTTAGGTCTAAAACTTATGAAATCACCTCCATGCAACCTTTTCATTGATTACTTTCCAATAGTACCAATAATGTCTTGTAATGCGCTTATAATTTGATGAAAAAAAAAATCATAATTTAATAACATTTTTTAAACACTACAAAAGCACCTCAATGCTAAAAACCTTTGTCTAAATGCTAAAAACATAGTTGCTCAGAGGCTTGTGTGAAGAGGAGTTGAGCATGAAGCAAGAAGGGTTTCCAAAGTGGAAAAAAATTCCATGTTGAGCCTCCTTAAGAAAAATTTGTAAACCACAAAGGGAATTGTTGACACCACATGCCAACTTTGTAAAGGTAAAAATTTGATTGTAGTAAAAGTTAATTCCATTCATTGGAAATGTTGAAAACAACATTTTGACCACACTTGCAAGATCTTTACATCTTTTACAATCCATGATTACTTTAATTGACCCATATTGAAAGAAAATGCAAAACAAAATAATTTAATTTATGTGCCAATACTTAATGTTATTGCCATTTTAATGTGATATATGACACAACAAAACACTACATATCGTACATTGTAATGGAAGAAACCACAAAGTTGACCTCATACATTTATCATGAGATGTAACTTTTTGTGTGAGAAAAACCACATTCAAATGTAATATAAATGTATTCATTTTTGTTAATCTTTAGACCACAACAACTATCAACTATTGTTGTGATTTCTAGAAAATCTTCATGAGGCAATAAATTAAGGAACTATATTATAAACTATAACCTTGTATAACATTCTTGTATTGAGGAAGATCAAACAAGCACCAAATTAAATGATGACATCAAAGAGTAGTGTCAAAGCTAAAAGATTTCTTATAACAAGGAGTTGGAAGCTCAAAACTTGTAACAACAATTTTACACATTCCCAATGCTAGAAAATACTTTAATTCAAAAAAAAACACTGGAAAACCTTATCAACGCATTCATGCACCACTTATGATTGTGAAGTGGTATCAAAGGTAAAATAATTTGTTGATTCCCAAGTTTGCAATGCAATGCAAACTCAGGGTGTGTTCCTAAATTCCTAAGAGAAAAATAGGGGTTAGGAACTTTAAGATGGGACTAGGATGAACTCACACAAGCATGAGTTCAAGGTAAAATCAACTTATACAAACTAAGAAAGAAGCATATAATGCAAGTTGAAGCCAAAATGGTGCATGGACAAGCCATGAATGAACCAAAGTCACAAAACACACAATGACCCATACTTGAAAAGGAGACACCATCTCTTTTCCTATAGTGTACTTTATGACCAATAATGGGGGTTGCATCAAAGTGGAAGAATGTCTTGGGACTCTTAAGAAGAAGTGTCCCAAAAATTCCCAATTTTGAAAAGATATGAATCTTGCAACTTTGCAAGCTCATAACTTCTACATACAAGATTTGATTGAATTTTTTTCAAAAGATTACTTGTATCCCTTGAAGAGAAATTTCCAACACCATATCACAAGTTCATTTTGGAGGTCATAATATGACCCATGTTTTCTAGGTTTTAGTGGTTGGGTGTCACGGGCACGAAAATAACCAAAACAAAAAAATTCCCAAAGGATGTGAACCAACCATGACAAAGGCATGCCTAGTTCTAAATGAAATCACAAAACATGAAAAATCAAAGATAAGAATATGAATTGTGCAAACATAGATTTTATGAAACTTTATCATGAAACATGAAAAGGCCATAAAAAGACTATGGTGCAAGATTATACTTTAAATTGATGTCCAATAGACTAAATAAAATGCAAGCCATACTTTTGGGGACCTAGTGTGAAAAATAATATATGGAGGCTTCCACGTGCCCATTATTTAAGGAATTTTCTTGAAAACCTTATTAACAATAAATGAACTAAAAATGAATTATGAATGACCTATGAGTAAATTGCAAATGAACAAATAATCAATTATAAGGAAATTAAAAGTAATATACAAATGAAAAATGAATTCAAACTACAACAAAACTACAAGTTATGTTGGTGATATTAGTGATGTTCCTTGGTGTTTGCATCCACAACATCAACTTTTCCTTTGACGATGGATTCCACAAAGAGTAACATTATGCCTATTTAGATATTTTCAATGAAATTATTTCACCTTTTCAAGGGCATTTAAAAGTTGTCGAATTAACTTCTATGTTCATTCATTGATGTCATAACCTCACTAATGAATGAAATATTGTAATTAATGATTTGGTATCTTGGAATTGAGCATCTCTTCCATTTCATACAAATTGTTTGCCATTGATTTCAATAGGTGGAGGTGGTTCAAAGACTCTTCCTTAAATGGTGGATATATGGTAAAACTCGAACAATGAAACATGAAATACAAGATGGATCTTCATGGAGTTTGGAAACTTGAATTTAGAACGCCACAACATTGATTTATTTCGTGATGGTGAATGGACTAAGTATTTGATAATCCAATTTATTCAAAGGTCATATTATTTCAATATTCTGTCATCAAAGCCAAATTTGGTTTCCAACCTTGAAGTTTGGTTGTTTTTTTACAATGTTCATCACCATTTTCCTTGTATCATCTTTACAAGTCTTCAAGGTTAAACATGAGTCAAATGCCCAACTATTCACTAACCATAAGGTTCAATTTGTGGTAGTAGGATACAAATTTGTTCACACCTTGGAAATTAAACCTAGGGCATAACCCATGATTTGCAAAGAAAGGCATTTGTTGTGTTAACAAATGCACTATATTATTATAAATAAATTCCACCATGCAAGTAACCTAGCCAATTATTTTGATGATAATTGGTTGTGCAATGCAAATATTATTCCAAAAATTGGTTGACCCAATTTATTTGCCCATCTATCATCTATCCAAGGTTGGAAAGTTGATGATGATTTCACCTTCACATTTAGAAGTTCAAAACACTATTATAGAGCTTGGATGCAAATTTAAATTCACATGTGATAAAAAATGACATCTTTAAGGAGGCCATGATATTAAAAAATATGTTCAAAAAATATCTCGGTTGTTTTTCATTAATTATTGTTTTAGTACAAGGAATGAAATGGGCCATCTTTGTCAAGTGATTCAACAACAGCAAAATGGAGTTGTATGAATTGGAAGGTGGAAGATCCATGATGAAGTTCCATCTAGAGATTAAAAACCATAGTGATGCAAGGATTGGTAATGGTTGAAGGAGTCCATGAAGGTAATGATGAAGAATTTTTGCTTGAGCATAAATATCACATGATCCCACAAACTCCAAGGTCCTGTTGAATCCAAAATGGCCTATAACCAAAATGTCATGTGATGACAAATTAGAATGGGGACAAGGATAGTGCCCACCAAACTTGGCATTGATTTAGAACATAAACAATCATGAAATACTATAGGTTTTTGTGATTTGAGTACACGATGATTTCATATTGAACTACTTCATGTAAATGATCTTTCAAAGGCATCCACAATGGCCAAATTAAGTTCACTATCATGAATCTTGTAGTTAATTTTAGCATGAAAAAATTATGAAAAAAGAACCAATATCATGCATAAGGTTATATTCTGTGAGTTATGAAAGTACATTACCTAATGCAAAATCAAAAGCATTTGTTTCCAAAATAAATATTTTGGAAGGGGTTCATATGAATCAAAAGTGGGGTAGTCATGAAGGAAGTTTGCAAAGATTAGAAATCAATTTTAACTTCAACACCCCACATGCAAAAGGTTAATCCATTGGAATAAGGCAAATAAGGGGGTTTCACTATTATGAAATGATTTCATTTCACTAATGTGTAATGAAATGTCAAGGTTAAAATAGATGACAATGGACTTTTCTAGATGTCATAAAGCCAAATTGTTTTAGGTTGGACACATACTATTATATAAAACCCATATGCAAGTTGAAAATTCCAACAAAATGGATTCCAATAAGTGAAATTAACTTCTTTCTACTTCTAACTTTGAAATTATTACACCAAAAGCAAAATACTCAATGAATGATGGACTTTGCAATCTAGGCAATTCTTGAATCATAGTCTAGTCCATTGGAAAAAGGTGATATGGACTCATTGCGTACATAATGGAATTGAAGATTTTCCCACAATTTTGGGACATGTTATACTTTCAAAGGTTATAACACTTAAAATTATTATTTTTGGAGAAATTGAAGTATGTGATGGACTTTGCAATTATTTATTGTGTGTAATAAAAGTCCATAAATTCAAAATCCATCCATATCAAAAAGGATGTTTTTCATGACCAATATTCAATTGAAATGTTTTTAAATGTTGAAAGTATGGAATTATTAATTTGGACCTAGCAAAATATGTCAATTGCATTATTTCAATGTTTTTGTGTTTTTGTCCAATTTTTTCATTTCAAAATACACTAGAAAACCCTCAAAATGATTTTTTTGGTTGTCATCTTTGATACATTGTAATGTGTTTTCACCCATTGGTAGAAGTTAGCAAATCCAAGAAAAATGGAACATCATGAATAAAAGTTGGGGTAGCCCAATCCACTGGTTTGAACCTCATGAAGGTCCATGCAAACTCCATCTTCAAAAATGATGCAACTAAGGAATTCTACTTTGGTCTAATGGAATTCACATTTTTACAACTTGGCATAAAGGCCAATTTCCTTAAATTTGTTCAAAACAAAGCATACATGTCATTCATGCTCTTCCAAACTCTGAGAAAAAATGAAAATGTCATTGATGTAAGAAACCAAAAAATCATCTAAATAATTGTGAAAAAAATCATTCATCAAGTATTGGAAGAAAATAAATTTTTGTAAAGCTAAAAGGTATCACAACATATTCAAAATAACCATAACATGTTTAGAATGTGTTTTCTATTCATCACCTTTTGAAATGCGTACCAAGTTATATGCACCACACAAATCAATTTCCATGTAACCTTTGCACAAATCAATGAATCCAATAATCTAGAGATGAAGGGTAAAGAATATCAATTCTTGATGGTAAGTCTATTAGACCAAAATAATTAGCACACGTGCAAAAAAACCATCCTTCTTTTCAATAAATAAGATCAAGGTGCCAACTAAATATTTGGAATGTTGAATGACCCTTTTTAAGGTTTGGAATGTCAAATGAACCTTTTTTTGATATTTTATCACAATACATTTTTAAGGTGTTACCATCTCATCTTGGGACAATTGTAGATGAGTCCAAATGAGGGTTATGTTTTTTATTCAAGGTCAATCACATAATCATATGGTTGATGTTCAAACAAGGTGTCAACATTGTTCTATTTGAAAACATTTGTATAGTTTTGGAATTAGGAGGAATCTCATGTTGTTTCATTTCAAGGTCCTATGTTAGAAAAAACATATATCAAATAATACATCTCCATTCCAAATAGCTTGATGAAAACCTTTAATATGACAAACAAATACTTGAAGTATTTTGATCCTTGTGTATCACCAAAGGTCTTCTCATATTTGATATTATATGTGTGCCCATCCTCTTGCTTGTGCAAACATAATCATGATTTTCACCAATCATCCTTATGGAGGAGTGTTTTCTACTTCACTACCTTGAAATACAAATTTTATGTGCGCCAATCCACTTTGGATTGTGCAAGGCGAGCCATGATAATCCAATGATGATTGGGTTTGTGGGGCATGAAATGACATTGAAAATCACCTTACTAGTATGTGATCTGATGATGGTTTCCAATGCCTTCATGCATCGCATGTCCTAAAAAAATAGTTCAACCATCAATGATTTCAACAAGTATTAAGGTGGCCTTTTTCACCAATGCCAATTTATGTTGTCGTACCAAATCTTTACGAATGAAACATGCGAATGAACTAGATTCCAGATTGGAATTGGCTCATGAATGTAACCTCATCCCAAGAAATGTCACATACCAATTGTTGAAATTGAATGCATCCAATGTAATTGATTGTGATCCTTCATGAAGGGATCACAATTTACTAATGGATGTGCACTCCTTATTTGAGTGTTTTTTAAATGGTAAAAAAATCTTCAAGGAATTTTTCAAAATTGTTAAATAGTGGGGACGAACATTCCAACAAAGTTGCAAAACAAGTTAATGTTCTGCTTAACAATAATGCACTAATAGGTTTAACTCGGGCTAGGTCATTTGGGTAACAATGAAGATAAAATCAAATGATCAAGCATTGAACCAAACATAATTGATTCACAAATCTTCAAAACCTTGAGCATGTTCCATCAAACTTCTACATAAGATTGATTTGTGGTTTTTTTGTTTGGGGCTATGTTGTGAAAACACCCTTTGCTTGTGTCAAAGCTTAATTAATTTGTAAATGTGCAATGGACTCATGAAACGATTGATATTTTTGTTACATGTGTATAAGAGCAACAAGTACCTCTTCCATGGACTCTTGATATAGCTTGTTATAAAAACATGTTATTTCTAACATTGATAAGAGATGGGTAGTTCATGACCTCCATCGTTACTTCAAAAAGTGGATTATCCACAATTTCTTGAAAAGAATTACATTTTTATTAAAAAAGGGGTAAATCTACACTCAACTCTAAGGAAACCCAACCTTCAATTGATTTCAAAGTTAAATGACTATTATTAATAACAAGAATACATGTGGACCTAATGGGAATTTGTTCAAAATAGTCACAAGCATGAAAATAATCAAGACACAAAAAACCCAAAAGATGTGAATCAACCATGACAAATGCATGCCTAATTTCAAGTCCAAAAATAATACACAAAAATCAAAGACAATAACATAAAATGTGTAAGATGTATATTCTATGAAATTTTATTATGAAACATGAAAAGAATAGAATGGTGCATGAACATACTTTATACTGATGTTGAACAAACTAAAGGTAATGAAAGGTGTTACCTTTATATTAATACCCTTTTGAGGACCTAATTCACATAAGTTTCCATCAAGGTTTCCATGGCTCACCATTCAAAAAACCATTTTTGAA
Organism: Sphagnum contortum; assembly: GCA_963920785.1. NCBI lineage: Eukaryota > Viridiplantae > Streptophyta > Sphagnopsida > Sphagnales > Sphagnaceae > Sphagnum > Sphagnum contortum. Next base: position 12,884,308 of record OY987280.1, read on the forward strand.
AATCTTTTTCCTAACTATACACGTGAACTATGCACAAGTTCAAAATAATGAATTATGAGTAAAATCTAGGAGTGAACTATGGAGTGAAATGTGAATGACTTAAAAAACAACTATGAGTGAATTAAGAATTAACTATGAATAACTTATAAGTGAATGGTGAATAAATTATGATTGAATTAAAAATTATGTTGGTGATGGTGATGTTTGTCAATGTTGGTGTCCATAATGTTGGGAATCAAGTTGTCAATTTGATTCCCACCATTTTTTTGTCCATTTAATTTTTAATTCACAGCTTCCAATGAAAAATATGAATTCACTTTTGATATTTACATTTTAGACCTTTTCAATGTTATATTGAAGGCTCAATTTATATCACATTTATTACTTGCATTTTTGTTTTGGAATTGTTGTGGTATTACAATCCCAAAAATGTTTTTCATTTGGGATTGTTTTGGACTCTTTCTTTACACTCCCATATTTGTGGGAGTGTATTTGAGTCTTGAAATATTCTCCTAGTTTGTTACTATTCTTATGTATTAGTTTTAGGTGAACTTAGATTTCATTTTGAAACCACAGTGTTTTCCATTGGGTTTGTATTAAGTTGAATACAAAGCTTGAGAAACTTTGGAATAATAAAAGTAAGGAACAAGTATTTTTGAATTTGATTGACCAATATGGTGTTCAAATGTACTTTTTCGTTGAAAAATTAATGAAATAGATTTGTGTGAAGTTATAACATAAAGATCATTATATATTCAAAGGAAGGAAAATAAATTATTATTATTATTATTTTGGTAGAATATATTTGACACATACTTGAAACAAATGTTACACTGCAAAAAATAGGTTTCAAAAGCTACTTACATTTACAAAAGCCTACTTGAAACCTATTTTTAAAACGTAATATTTAAGTAAAAATATTAATGTGTAATTATTTTATGATGGGGTTTTAGTCCTACTTTTTGTTAGTTTGATAAGTAGACTACCAAGGTAATTCAATTTGTACTTTATTATGTTTTCACCCTAAAGTTAGGGTTACAACAATTGTATTCAAACCAACCTAAATTCATTGTCAATTTATATGCAAACCAACCTCAACTCAAAAATACAATGCAAGAAAACATCATCAATTTATGTGTAAACCGTGTAAACTGAAAACAAAAACTTTTTAATTAATGTCACAATAGAAGTGAAACATGTAGTATTGGATCATTTATGGGATTTGAAAGTTCACAATTCCAAGTCTAGGAATGAAAAATCACATTTTAAAAAAGCCCTAAGCATTGAACTTGCAAAGTAATATACAACACACAAAAATTATTTCAATTATTTTGGATTGCAACAACAAATTGTAGAGAAAAAAGAACAAATGAGTTCGACAAATGTGTTACAAGATTAATAATCTAAAAAAACATAAAGATAAAAAAACCATGGTGGCCACTTTGGGGGAGTTCATCTTTAGTTTTGAAAAGTGGTCCTCACTTTTGGGGACTTTATGGATAATTGAAAAACGAGGATGAAATAACAAAGTGAAGCCCATTTAATAAAGTTCAATTTTCAAATAACTATATAAAAATTATTTGGAGAGATAGTAAAACCCATGAGCAAAACCCTAGTTACCTTCATTAATAGAAACTATAGTTTCTTTGACTAATTTTTTTAAAAAAAAAGACCCCATTTACATAGTCAAAAGAAAATCCTCATCATTTTGAACAAGTTGATTTTAACATGTTCATTGTGACTACATGGTCATTTTGACTACTAAAACAATAGATCATTTGATTGGTCAAAACCAAAATAATAGTGATAGATAGATAGATTTAAAAAGAACGTCGCTAGGTAGTAGCTTACCCTAGTTATCTAGACTAATTTACCTAGCGTAAAACCCTAAGCATGAACATAGGTTGTAAATATTTAAAATTGAACTTCCCACCTGCATGATAGTGAGTCATTACCAATGGATCACAACCTCATAAATTGTCAACATTTTTCGACATTTTTTTTGACAGTTTCCATTTTATATAATAAACTTCCGTAAGTAGATAAGATGATAATTAAATAACTAACTTAGTAGGTCAAAAGCTATCTAACTACTTGCCAACCTAACTTTAACGTAGTTTATCCAGCAATTTACTTGCCAACCATAGTAGCTTAAAATGACCTGAATATCTAGCACGGCATTTAAGCGTAGTTGGTTCAGCAACCCATTTTCCCTGCCAAATACTTCCTTCTCCCAACGATATGGGAGCTTGTTAGTGCAATTGTAAAACCTTCTTTGTAATGTCTATCTGGAGAGAGGAAGTTAGCACAATTGTTCCTCCATTCTGGTTAGCAATGGGATAGGAGTAAAACATTGAAGGTTTAGGGTTTCGGTTTTCTGAAGATTAATCAATCTCTTAGAACGTGTGTCATGAGTCAAAAAATGCACAATTGTTCCTCAGCGCTTGAGCAGGTGATTTGTTTCCAGGGTAGGTGGCCTATCCATGAAAATAGAAACCATCTGTTTTTCAAAACATTTTGGTGTACAGTCACAACGCTCAACTTACCTTTGAACTGGTTTGCAAGAGAAGTATTACCTGAATCGCGAATGTGGCATATTATCCTGCATTCCGGCAGAATGGTCAGTTGCAATTGGCACTTCTGTGACATATCTCAGTTCTGGGACTTGCAATCTAAATCAGCCAGCAGCATAGAATTGCGGAATACAACGGATGATCAGGTAACATGTGCAACATAAAGCAAAAAGAAATGTACCCTGGGCTGGTTTGATCGACACGAGTAACAGCATGTATGGTAATGCCATTACCATAACATTCGTACATACAAGATCATATGAATGAGAAGAGAGTTGCACCCATGTGCATTTCAGTTGGGCTTATCATGTTGCAGACATTTCAATCACAAGGAAACAGTATCTGTTTCTTACTATCCCGATTATGCAAATCCAACACTCAACAAATAGCTTTACTCAATAAGATTCCAAAATGTCATTGCAAACTGAAGTCTTCTTCTGCATTCCAGAACTTGTGGTGCAAAATGTGTGCTGTAATCAGAGACATAATTTTTTTTTCCTGCCACTTGGTATGGTAGGATCCACACTAGTCTCCCGGCCATGAGCAAGCAAGATAGCTCTCAACCAAATGATAAAATGAATGATGGAAAACCTCCAAAAAAAAACCAAAATCAAAAATGTATCTTCAGGCCTATACACTTCGCAAGATCTATGAGAAAAGCTCGAAAGACTAGTCTGTAGGCTACAGAACAAGTACAAGAGTGATCAGGACCCCAGAGAGTGCAAAGGTATACAACGTGGGCCGCAGGAAGACAGGAGCTCCACTGGGTCGAGGAGTACTCTGGCTAGCTGCAGGTGTCTCCGCTGGCGATGTCGGGGGAGCAGGCGGTGAGACAACAACAGGTGCAATAGCGGGTGCCGCTGAAGGCACTGGAGTAGACGTAGACGTTGGTGCAGCTGTAATGGGAGAAGGAGCTGCTGCAGTAGGAGTCGGCGTGGGTGAGGCCGTCGCAGGAGTTGGAGCAAGAACGGGACTGATGCTTGGAGCCAGAGTTGGAGCTGTTGTTGTTGCCGGTACTGGCACTGGAGCTGCAGAAACTGGAACCGGAGCTGCAGCTGGGATAGGGGCAGGAGTTGGAGCTGCTGGAGGAGCAGAAGCGAGGCCAACTGGAATAAGGACGCCGTTGATCTCGTACAGGCTATAGTTGTAAGGAATCTGCGTGATGTTGGTCAAGATAGCTGCTTGCATCGGAGCTCCGGCAATGGGTGGACCAACGAGGACAGCACCGTTCGCGGCATCAGTGACGTTGACGAACCCGTCTTCATTGGCGGCTCTCCCTGTGGTCTGGTATAGTGTTGTCACCAGCATTGAGGAATTGCCGATGTGTTGCAGCTCCGAGACGTCAAGATACTGCAACAAGACGTGGTACCTTATCACGTCTCCGACTTCCGAGAGCGTCAGATTGCCGTTTGCCGCCACCACGGGGTCCAGTACAGCGTTAGAGGGAACCAGAAGCGTGAGAGACTTGCGGCTTTCGACCTCATTGATCACTGCCGTCGCGCTGAGCAACCTCGCAAAAGTGCTGAAACGCGGGTAAGCTGCCATAATCTGTGTAAGGTTTTGCGCCCTTGCTGCCGTAGCGGCGCACAGCAGGAAAACTGCCACCATCGCTAGCTTCACCCCAGAACACCTCACGGGGGGGGTCCTCATCTTCACGAAACTTCTTTTTCCGTTCCCGCTCGCTCTTGACCCCTTCTTCTCCACACCTGCGGCACAGACGCAGAATAGACATCAGTAAACAATACACGTCAGACAACACTACTCCACAATACAACCAACGTAATAAGTCGAAATAGCAAGATATGGTGCTCAGTCCTTAACAACATCTGCTCCCCGGAGTCTCGCATAACCAAACAACAGACATGTTCCCTTTGGAACAAGGTTACGGGCATATTGAGATGTGCAGAAACAAAAAAGAGACGACAACGTGAATGGAAACAAAACAGGGCAAACTATGAGAAAAGGCTGCAAAGAACCCACCGATAAGAAAAGCGTAAGAAAAACAAACAATAGCCGCAGAAGAGAGTCTGAACGCAGAGAGAATGCGGGCCACTGAAAGCAACACGAGAGAGAGAAAAAGGGAGAGAGAACCAGGCCAAGGCGGAAGCAGGAAATCACAAAAACGAGCTGGGAACAAGCTCGAAGGTGGCGAGAATTCAGCGATGAGGTATGGATTGTCGAGACGCACAGTAAATAATATACAAGCAAGGGAGGGAGGGGAAGGGGAGGGAATTAACGGGTGGCAACAACGGTCATGAGCAGCGGGGGGACGGACGAGGCGGTGCCTGTCCTACGGCAGCCAGCCAGCCAGCCAGCCAGCCGCCCGAGTCCTCACACGCGCGTACACCCCTACTGGGCTATGGGGAAGGGAAGGGAAGGAAGCGTGAAAGAGCAGTTAGGTTCGTGGCGGCGGCTGCTGCTGCTGTTCTCCTCAATAGGGCGGTTTATGTTCTATTGGCTAGAGAGAGACTATGTATCCCGGAAGGCAGGCCCCTCCCTAGGGCCTTCTGGAATTTGAGGGCCTTAGCCTCGTGGCGTAGGCCCCACTATTCGAGAAGGCCCATCCCCCAGCATAAAGCTTGTCAAGGTTTTTGGCACAGATGGAAGCACTGTCTGTATGTGGAAGGTCTCCCTTCATTTGACAAAGGATCTTCCATGCAAGAAAGTGCTTTTCTAAATACAAAGAATAAAAACCTTGCGGTGCTTTACAGAAATGATTTCTGTTAGTTATCATTTGGGCTTTTACATTTTGAAGAAATTGAGTGTATTTTTTGTTGGTGAAATTTTCCATCCTGGTGACCCCCCCCCAAAAAAGAAGCCTGTGTGATTCATACAAAGGGTTGTCTTTTATTGGGGGAGGGCAGGGGGCAGGGCAGGGGGCAGGGCAGGGCAGGGTTGGCCCAAAGTCACCAAATTAAGAGGATTCTTTTTAAATTGCCAAATTTTAGACAATAGGTTCCAGCAGTGTTGCCAAAGGATAGCAACATTCTTAAATGTTTCTAGTTTCCTCTCTGACCTGTAGCCAAATTTGGTTAAGTACTCGTATGGATGATTGCCAGACCAATAGGCCTCACAAAATTGAAAAAGCAAAGTATTTTTTTTCATATTCGGGTTGTGACAACCTCTAAGTTAACTATTTTTTTTCATCTTCGGGTTGTGACAACCTCTAAGTTAACTATTTTTTTTCATCTTCGGGTTGTGACAACCTCTAAGTTAACTATTTTTTTTCATCTTCGGGTTGTGACAACCTCTAAGTTAACTATTTTTTTTCATCTTCGGGTTGTGACAACCTCTAAGTTAACATTCTCGGGTTGTGACAACCTCTAAGTTAACTATTTTTTTTCATCCTCGGGTTATGACAACCTCTAAGTTAACTATTTTTTTTCATCCTTGGATTGTGACAACCTCTAAGTTAACTATTTTTTTCATCCTCTAGGGATGACAACCTCGGGTCACCACTTAGTGTAGTTAGTGGCGTTTTAGTGCCAAATTTTGTTTTTGGTAGAAGGTCTGCAAGGGTTGCTAGCAGAAAATTTTCAGACTTCTTCCACTACATTAGTTAACTACAGTAGTTAACTAAGTTAACTATTTTTTTTTCATCCTCGGGTTGTGACAACCTCTAAGTTAACTATTTTTTTTCATCCTCGGGTTGTGATAGCCTCTAAGTTAACTATTTTTTTTCATATTCGGGTTGTGACAACCTCTAAGTTAACTATTTTTTTTCATCCTCAGGTTGTGACAACCTTTAAGTTAACTATTTTTTTTCATCCTCGGGTTGTGACAACCTTTAAGTTAACTATTTTTTTTCATCCTCTAGGGATGACAACCTCGGGTCACCACTTAGTGTAGTTAGTGACGTTTTAGTGGGTTTAGATTTTTAGTGGTAGAAGGTCTGCAATCTTTACTGAAAATTTTTGGGGAAAAAATTGGGAAAAAAATTGGTTTTTTTTTTTCCTAGTGTAAATTTGAATATTTGTTAAATTTTTGGAAAGTTTTGGATATCACAAAATTGACCCCAAAAAAAAACTTGCAAGTCACCATGCATTATTCTGATCTGTGGGTTTCATTTTTGTGGGAAGAAACATTTCCTATTTTGAACTATTTGTGGCTGGTTGGTTTGAATTTGTGGTAAGGAGGGCAGCAGAGCCATTACTCCAAAGATAAGCCAGACAGGCAGCCAGCCAGCCAGCCAGCCGCTTGTTATAGTTGAGTTTTATTGTTGTTACCATAGTCCTACCACATAGAAAAAGATGTACTAATTTCTTTTGTGTACCAAAACTCTTTGTACTTTTGTCTTTCCTGATCTGATGACCTCTGTAGTTTATTTTCCCTGGTTCAATTTGACACATGCAGACTCCAGAGAGTTTGAGTTCCCCATATGAGAGTTGGCAATTTTTGGGAGGGGTGACCATTTTCTTTGCTAGTTATTATTAGCTCTCACAGATAGTAATTTGGTTTTAGTGGTGTCACAAAATCTGTGCCTGCAGGTGAATTGGCATTTTGCATTGGGCCAACAAAGAGGTGAAGCTATAAACCAAACATCCAACTTTCCAAACATTTTAATATCTAACCAAATTGCAAATAAAACGAGAAAAAGGGTGAGGCTCCGGGAATCAGGATATGATAGGAGAATGTGAAACTTGGGTAGGATTTAGACTCCATACCAAGTTCTATTATCTTTCTAATTCTAAATTGTTTCTCCAAAAGGAAAGTCTTGCAATGTGAAAACTTTTGGCTAAATATCCAAATGACTAGCTTCAAATGTGTAGTCAGTTTGCTCCATAATTTTGTTTTCATGAAGGTGAGTGTAGGAAAACACCTTTCATCTTCCACTGAACCAATAACGTGCACAACATCAACTTCAACCAACTTGATATACTTAGGGATTTTTTCTACAAGTATTCATGATGAAGAAAGTGTTATCCAACAACTTGGTAAGTGGGTTCAATCAAAAGGTTTTTGCATCACCAACTTAAAATTATGCTTCATGGTAATAACAAAAAGAGATATATGTAGGTCAAAAGTAGTGGTTGAAAACAATCCTAAAACCCATAATTCATTGAGCCCTAACTTTTTAGGTTGGTTGAGGGCATCTTTGAGAACTGCATACTAAACAACAAACCTTGTTTCTGGCCTTGGTTGTAGCCAATATTGTGGGTACACAATACCAAATGCGTCCATCAAGTTCTAGGCTAGGAATCAACCTTGTAATTCTATAATAAGTTGACTAGAGCTTCTTCATATAATCTTTTCACAAATGCCACCATTTCTACAAAAAAAGGTCTTGTAACAAAACTAGATGCCCCCATTTGATTTTTAAATGTAGCCCAAATATGTTGGCCAACAAATTCAAATGTCAAATGATTTGTTCATGTATTCATATCAGTAATCTAATGAAGATTCATGCTTTCATGAGCATAACCAATCAAGGCTTGAAAATCCATAAACACATCACCTTGGAAAGAGGAATGGATGTCACAATAAGTCCGATATACATCCCTTTCCCAAATCTTGATTATTGTAATAAAATCGCACACAAACCTGTATTGTAGTTGTGCAAATTTGATCAAAGAATGCATTGCCTCCAATAATGGCATAACAACATTCAACCTTAGCAACATCTGAACATTAGTCAACAAACACAAGTTAGATTTGGCAAAAGTTATTGTTGCATCTAATGCCATTTTCATGAAGAGAGTGTGATATTTAAACAACACATGCAAGAGAGGACTAAGCATGGATATCCACCTAGTTTTGATGTTTTGTAATATTTTATTGCCCTTTGTTTCCATGATTTTTGCTCATTTGTCAAATTCAAAGTGTCTATTGGGTTTGTGGTCGAAATAAGCATAGATACATTATAGAAGACTTTCAATATGAGAAACCAAAAGTAGGTTTAAGAATGTTAGTACTGCCAAGTTTGTTCGATGAACCATACAATGTACACTAGTGACAAAAGGAGAATATCAACGTTGGATTTGAATTATAACTCTAGATCTAAGACCTTGGAAGGTGTTGGCCCCATCAGCACCAAAACAAACCAACCTTGTATCAAACTCCTTTTCTTTCAAACGACCTTGTGTCATCAAAGAATTCATAATCAACAATGTCAAATGATTAGTTTTAAATCTAGAAAACATTTATTGGACACTTAACAACAATGTAAATCGACACCAATCTTGCACAACATAACCATGCACACTTGCTCAACTTGCATTGTCCATGGATGTAACTCCATCACAAGTAAGAGATATAAACTTGGCATTTTGGATATCAACTTTAGTTATTTTTTTCACTTCATGGTCTATGTGTTTTGCCATTTTCCAGCCAACCCCGTTAAACCAATGTTTTTTCGGGCACAAATCCAAGTTTTAAAAACTTGAACAAAGGTTAAAATCTTCATAATCTATAATTGGCTTATCTTTACTTAGGATATTGAAAACAATGGCAAATTGAACAAGTTTTTGCTTGTCTTCCACTTCCTAACCAAGATTAAGTTGCCGAAGAATAATTGTTGTTGACAATTGAACACAAACAATTTCATTTTTTGCATGCCCACATTTTTTATCCACAAACCATTTACCATCAAAACTTTCTTTTTACCTACATGTTTTCAATGGAATCCCATTTGGCCACCAAAACCTTGGTTTTTTTTCTCAATTTTGGAACAAACACGACATTTGACAAAAGTAACTAATCTAAATTCATTGAAAATGGGTTCTGCCCATGGCATTTTCAAAGCCCAAACATCTTAAAATTTATAACTCACATAAATATCAATTTTATTTTATTTTTTAAAAAGCATGCACATCTTCAACAATAATAGGGTTAGGGTTTTTTTAATTTCCAAACACTTTAGGAGAATTTTGAGGTGTAGTAGTTGTCAATTAGGGTTTTGGTGTTGGCTTTTTTACTCATTTGGATGTGATTAAATTTAGGTATATTAGAAGAAAAAGATTCATTGGATGCAAGGGCTTTTTTAAAACTTGACCACCAAAAAAAACTTAAATTTAAAATTATTTGGAACTTGTAATCTTGGAGGCATGATTGAAACTAGAATCAAACAACTTGATTCAAATTTGAAACAACATAATCGATTCAAAATTTAAAAATGAAAAATAAGGAGGTTTATTAGAAAATGTTCACCTTGTATATTTGTAAGGAGAAATTCGAATGCATTTCAAACAAAAAATGCTTACATTGTGTGCCCACTATCCACTACTTGCAGCCTCACATAAGAAATCTAAATTAAAACATGGAAAGCCAAACCCTGAAAAATTTAGATCATTATTATATACTACCAATTTCTAAACAAGTGCAAGACTCAATGTGTGTTTGGATTTTGCAACTTTCAATGTGCAAAGTGCATACACATGAATCCTGATGTTTTCAAACATGGGTGAACAAGCCAACATGAATGAAATATAAATTCAAGATTGGTTGACATCACCAAGGAGTGAGTTTCCATATACTGAAACCCACATTATCGATTAGTACACCAAAAAAAACTACTAGCATTGAAAAGTGCAAAGTGCAGATTCAATAACTAACAATGAACATTCGTCACAGACTAGTCACGATGTCCAATCGACTTTAATAGTTTTACATGCACATTGCACACCAAGTCCCATTTGATGTGCACAATGGACAAACAATGAGAACAAATTTGGATTCCCAATTGATGCGCACAATTTGAATTTCCAGCAAATGTAAACACACCAAAAGTGGACAGTGCACAGTGCACACCAACTTGTGATGTAACAACTTTGAGTGTTGAAGTTCATGGATTGGGATTGGGCATTGCAAAATGCACACAAAAAACATAGACGAACTTAAAAAATCCAAACAATAATGAACATTGTGTACACAAATGCACACAACAAAATTGACAAACTTTAATAACTTATAATTAACACTACAATGCACACTACACACACAACATTATGCCACACAAACAATGTCCAAGGACTTCATGAATCGCATCCACAATTTTGCAATGTGCGCACAATGATGATGAAACACAACACTTGCTAGTCGAAACTCCAAAGTCCAAAGCCTAATTTGTAGTGTGCAGACAATAACACCAGAATACAATAATTAATCAAAACTCCAAAGTTTAGAGCCTAATTTGCTATGTGCACACAACAATGATGAAACACAGTAATTGGTTGAAACTCCAAAGTTTAGAGCCCAGAGATTTCGATGTAGTGTGTGCACAACAACAACAATCAAAACTCCAAAATCTAGACTCAAGAGGTTTGGGAATCCAAAACTAGAGGGCATATAAATCCTAATTATGATGAAGCTAGAGTCTTGAAAACCTAGCTTAGTGGTTAGGAATCCTCGACTCCTTAGTGTTGGTTAGTTAATTCAAGCTTGAATGTTGAACCACCACTCATGATGCCTTCGCCTCACTTCACCTTGATCAAGATAGTTGTTGCAAATAGCAACTTGCAATGGTTCGAAATCATTAAACAACGAGCACCACTCAAAGAATCACTCATGATTCACGTCAAGAACGATCATTAAAAAGTTAGAACATTGAGCGCTGCAAGCAATGAATGACAAACACCAAGTGGTGAATGTTACAGCTTGCAGACTCATGAACTTGAGTCCCTAACTTCCAAGTTTGGTGCTCAAATAAACATTACATAGTACACACCCGAAAAAAGGTTTCTGGAAGGTTTAGGTTTAACAAAAACAAGTTTGAAGGAAGGAGTTAGGGTTACGAAATCAATGGCCTTTAGGATGACGATCTAACAATCTGTGCAATTCTAGAAGGTAGATTGTGCGATTCACAATTTGCCCTCCGGAATGGGGAGGCAAAAACCATATCTATGTTGTTTACATGCTTGTGGTTCCGATTCTTTTTTGATGAGATATTTGTGAATTTTACTATTAAAAAAACCCCTTTATCATTTGCTAGCCCAATATTTAGGTTGAAAAAAGTGAATTTTTGCTTTAAAAAAACAACATTAATCCATAGGAAGATTTAGCCAAATTTGTTTATGAGTAAGATATAAAAATTAAACATTTAAGCATCCATCTACATTTTGGTTACTATTGAAACCAATTTTTTTTTAATTTTATTTTAAAGTTCCAAACTTAGCAAAATCTCTCTCCACTCCCCCATTTTTTATGTTCTCATATGGTCTTCAATAGTTCATTATTTATGCTAGATCTTTCATGTCCATGTAGATGAGTAGGGAAAATGGGTTAAGTAGATAGGCTTGAAAGAGGTGGATTATTAAAATATTATATATATATATATATATATACATGAAAAAATGATGTTAATTTATCTTTTTATATTTATTTAGGTGCAGGGTAAAAATAGGAGTGAAGTAGTTAGGCTTGGAAGAAGTAGATATGAATGGCACAAACCAGACAGCAATATTTTAATTATATAAATTTCTTCAAACTCTAGCAATTGGAAACCTCCAAATTACTTCATGTTCCCATTGTTAATTTGACCTTCATGTAAAATTTCTCCAGTAAAAACAATTATGTATATATGTGGCACTGAAGCAAGTACTAATGGGGGAGGTGAAATGAAGCAAGCACATGATTGTTTTTGCATTCTCTCCTTGTTAAGCTAAGTCCCTTATTACTTCATGAGGAGAAGTGTACATCAATGCAGTTGAAGAGAAATGAACTGAGTTACATTCAACCTTCTTATGCCTCATTAAACTGCAACAGCCTACCACTGTTCCTCAAGCTACATCTTCTCTTGATGATGTTTGCAATATTATTGGTACTCCTCCCTGAGTTGTTCACCCCCTTCATTGTCAAGCCCCCTGGCAGGATTTGGATGTACAACCACTTTTATTGTGTGATGGCCTGTACAAATGGTATATATTGGGTAGCTCATGAGCTATGAGTTTACTCTTTACATAAAGGCCTCTTGCAATTTATGTAGTGTAATAGCAGGACACATTATATTGTGCGTCTCTGTTTCCACAAGTGGAAATTCTGTTTTCATGGTGGGTTTTACAAAAAAAATGGAAAGCCCTGCTCTTTGAAGGTTGCATTGATCTTTTGTTGTGTAAAGCCTGTGGGTGAGAGCATTAAAATGAGGCTTGCGCTTGGCTCTCACCTAATGTGCCCTTATTTTGATAATGCCATCACCCGCAGGCTGTACCCCACACTATGCATGAGTTTAGCCAACTTATTTTGGTTGAGAATGCAGGCTTTTCCATGGATGAGAGATTCTGTCTGAGTATGCTGCATGGGTGAATTAACTTAGTCATTGTACACACAGCTGGGGATTGTACAGTGCACTATAATCAACAGTATTGGCATGGGGATTGAATTAGGGCAAGTTGTGCTACCTCAATTCAGCACTCTGGATATCAGACAGGACATGAAAAAATCTTGGTCTGTGTATCTGTGCACAAGCCGCAGTTTGATGGTAGTATGAAGTTAAAGGTTCCCAGCCAGCACTAGACACCTGATAAATTGTTAAAGCATTACTATTCAAAACCCCTCAGCACATGGGTTGATGGATAGCTAAGTTTCACACAAAGCCCAAAAGAATAGTGCTATGTTGTACACTTGATGTCATACAGCCCCTCACTCACACACACCACCCATACACCCCCCTCCTCTCCTCACCGACCCACCCACCCACTTTATTATTTCATAAAATGCAACATGTGGTATTTAATCTGTTCTATGCATGGTCCGACTTTATTGACTCTGCCCTTAAGGGTAGAGACATTGTGATGCACCCAATTGGCCAAAAGTTTGGTATCCCTCCATTCTAGGGTCATGTGGAGTCCACTATATAAACATTTGAGGCATCACTGACCAATCCACTTGGGCTTCATCATATGAAACACCACGTGTTCCAATATAGTATGTCGAATATTTATCATCCTTATGGATGTCAATTCAAGGGCAGATCGATTATTCAATGATCTGCTTGCTTCATCTTGTAGAAGATTGGTGCATGTTTCATACTTATTGCTACCCACTTCATCAAATGCTTCCAAAGGACGAGGTATTATGGAAACAAGTCTTTTCTCTGGTTGAAAGAAATTAAGGTCAGATAAACAGCAAAATGCATCCAAAAAGTTCCAATCACATTCCATGGACAGACACACATCACTTTCCTTCAAGATGTGACCTGTTTGCATAGTTACAGATAATTCCAACTATAGCTGTTATGACATGCCTGAACAGAATAGTCCAGAGACTTTTTAGTTCCCAGCAAGAGCTTGATGGTTAGAGGAAGAAGAGAGTTGGTGTGATATTATAGGCTAGGATGGAGTTCACCAATCTGGCCATTGAGGTGTGAAGCTTACATGTATGGCTGGTCTGGGGCACAATTGCAATGTAACCCGTTATGCTGTCCTATCCCGGTACATGTTTCAGGCCTTTTCCTGGGTGGGACAGGTTTTTTTGGGTGAGGTTTTTGACACATCGGAGAGTTTTTGTATGGAAAATGGAGATCAAAAAAGTGTTTTTTGGGTTTACTAGATGCCAAACTTCAGAAATTAAAATTTTTTTACCAGATCTCTGTATTAGGTTGCAGTTTGGCAGTAGACTATGTAGAAGGATGCTTAATTCCTTTTACATTTTTTCATTTTTAGCCAGATCTGCTTTAATCATCCCACAGATGATCTCTACTTCAGCTACATCATAAAGTTGGAAAAAAAGGCTCTGGTGATCATCTATTGGTTCCCCTTATGGTTGTAAGAGCATCCCCAGTAGTACTCAGTATGGGACCCTGCACAGTAAAATTGGATGAAGAAAGTCAAAACATGCTGGTTTGGATCAGCAAAAAAAAAATCCCAGCATTTTGCCACATTTTGCCCAGATTAATAATTTCTTGTGCGCTTGCTAGAGTGCTCAGTGTGTGACCCTGGAAATCAAAAATTGGATGAAGAAAAGTCAAAACATGCTGGTATGGCTCAGCAAAATGGTTTTGGGCCACAGTTTTTGCACTTTTTGGGGAGATTAGTAATTTCTTATTACTAGTCATTTCACATCTTGTGCACCTGCCAGAGAAGAGTGTAATTAATATTATCTGACTGAGCACTGCCTGGGGATGCTCTAAGATCCCTACATCTGGTGGCCACTGACCCTTGGATAGCTTACAACAACCATAATGCCCTCAAGGGTAGCCCATTCATAACCAGTTGTTGGGAGGTGTGGAAGCACAGTGGACAGCCATATTTGAGTTCTAACTCATGTGTGTGGAGCACCCTGATGCACCATTGGTCCAGCACCATAACTCCTCATTGCAGTCAACTGGTTATGTCCAGTAACAGGCCAAAGGCCCAAGCTTACCCCCACATATTCTCACCGCTCCACAGCTCAACTATATGCAGTAACCTTCAGCTTCTCGCCAGTTACCAAGTCCATAATGAAACATGGTTTGCCTACTGCAATCAAATAATTAGTGCTATGTAGAATCTCTAATGTAAGTGACCCTCTTCTCTTCATTGACAAAAATGTAGTCACTGCTAATTTCTCTCTGTGTCTCTCTGCCACTTTTGCAGCACCAGGGTTCTTCAGAACTAAACGAGTCAAACTGAAGAAAAACCGACTTTTGTAGGATCTTAGAAATTCAGACTGCCAGACTGCCACAGATTTTGACGGTAAGAGGGACATCCCAATATTCACTAATTTGTCAGACCCAACAAGACATTTGACAAACCCATATAAAACAACAAAACAAATGAGAGCATTGAGAGAGATATACTGTGAATAAAAAGCACCTGCACACACGCAGCTGCAGTGTACTATTTACTTGACGATTGGTTCATGATCACTTCATGAGCAGACACAGCAAGAAAATGTGGAGCCAGAGGAGGGTTCTCATATATATATACATACTTTACTTACTTCAGCAAAATCAAAACAAACAACTGTTGCTGATAACAACCCAGGAAACCCGTAAATTGAAATTATGCAGCACCCCGCAAACAAAAACCACAATTGCCAGTTCCTGTTCAATGCTTCAGTGACTGATGACAATCAGTCCATGTAGTAAGCTGAGAAGCTGAGAAGGTGAAGATAATAATTTCAGCAGCTTTTTCTTTTTCTTTTCTTTTTGGTCTTATTTCACATAGGTATACCCAATGCCCATAATCCTTATCTTCGTATCACAGACTGCAAGGCCGATCTTTGCAGGCTGCTCAAAAGTTCAAACATCATTTCAGCAGTGTTTTGTCTTAACTTCTTCACATATACCCTAACCCCTACTACCACACCCTACTAGGTCAACCTGAGTAGGCTGAAAAGTTCATTAAAGCTTTTCAGGATTGTTGTCTTACTTCCCATAGTTAACCATGGTGGTTAGCTATGTCCTAACCATCCACCCATGGAAAAGTGTTTCCTGTCCATGGACCATCCATCCCTCATGGTGCACTGGTGGCTGGTAGTCATATCTTTGGATTGGGGTATAGCGTAGCATAGACATACCCTACGTAGGTTACCTTATATTTGTGCTAAGTAGGTTAGGCTAGGTAATGTTAGGTTAGGTGGGGATAATAGGTTAAGTAAGTTTAATCGGCTAGGCTAGATAACTAAGGTAGACACCTATTATTTATCTACCTACCTATTATTTCACCCAAGCAAATAAATAAATAGGCCATCTACCTACGTACTACTTACTTTCTTAATTACCTATGTAACTAGTGTATGTAATAAGATGTGCAATAAATAAATTGAAATTTTTTATCAATTTATAAAGGTGTGATGCAATTGGTTTAAACTTGGTTTAAATTCATGAAGGTGAGGGGTTCAAATCCTTGTACTTGTATCTTAAAGGATTAGTCTAGTCTAAGTAAAGTAGACTAGGTTAAGCTAGGGTGAACACCTATTACATACCTATTTATTATTTTGCTTAGGTAAGTGTCTAGTCAAGCTTACTAGGAGGCTAGCCACTAGGCTAATAAGCCTAATAAGTTGGCTAGTAAGACTACCTACATGTTATTTTATCTAGGTAGTAAGTAGGATCATAGCTACAACACTTGCCATTGTGAGAGTATTTAAAGGTTAGTTGCAAATATAATTGCAAATTATAGTGATGTGAATTCATTTGCCAATGAAAAAAACTTTCAAACATTTCACACCCAAATCATGTGAAAGGAAATGCATAACATAAACCAAATATAATGAGACTTAAACCTTGCCAATAAAACATCCTTGTACTACCAACAAAAGGCTAAGAAAGCCCAAAATTTTAACTATAAACAACTTTATCACATAGATAACAAAAACAACCAAAAAAAAAAAGACAACAATTGAACACATACTTCCATCATAAGTCACTATAATAATATAAGTTGTTTTTCAAGTGACTTAGCCTTGCTAACAACCTACATGTTGACAAAGACTTAATTAAACTGCCTCATCAACTAAGCCCTTAAACAAGGTAGCCTTAATGAGATCTTCATTTTCATCAATTAATTATAGATATGCAAAAAATAACTTTGTGACATTTTTTTCTCCTCATGAACTGCATTTAAAGCAAACATCTATAAGCTAATTTTAATAAATCATCACAAATTAGTCCAAGTTTTCCAAGCCCAATTTGCAACAACATAATGATGTCAAGATTCCAACCAAATTGAAAATACATTTCATTTGCATTTACAAACCTAGAATCATAAAAAAAATTGACATGCTAAGAAGCCAATTATAGGAAAACAAATTTCATTTTTCTTCCACCAAGCCAAAGGATTAGCAACCTTGTCATTCTTTACAACCAAGTGTTGGAACAAATTAGAAAATATTTTCTCATGCAAGCCTTCTATTGGCTTTGCAATGTAGGTTGTCATGCCAAATAATGAGTTATCATCATGAATAACAAGAAGATTAAATACATAGTAGAACTAGTATTGATATGATCAAAAAAATTAGATATACTCATCAAGAAAATGAATTCTTTCCGATACTTTTGTGAACTACAATGTGGGTTACATCGTGACCAATGTATTTTTGGAATCACTATAGCCTCTTGTTTTGAAGGTCCAATATGATGGCGGCCATGTTGTGTATTTTTAAATGAAAAAAATTCTTGCAAAAATCAAGAAATAAAAGGATGTTTATTGTTGTACTTGCCATATGACAATATACAATTTCAAGCTCTAATTAAAAATCTCCACATTGCAAAGGTGGTATTATAACAACTCTCTTTTGATAATAAAGATGGTCATCATTGTAAAAAAATTGACATGAATAACCAATACCTTTTGGTTTGGTTTTAAATGCACTATTTCATCATAAGGTTGAGCATATTAGGTTTTACCTTTGTAATCCTTGTGTGGACTTACTTGGTACTCTAGCTTAAGATACCAAAAACTTTTGTCAACAATAAAAAATGTTAATGACATCTGCATACTCCAAAGTTTGTTGAAAAAACATAATTTTGGGGAAAAAAAATGCAATGTCTTGATTGAGGTTTTGAATTTCCTAGTCGAGAAACCCATGTATACACATGCCTTGCTCAATTATTTAATGCCTTTGCTAGAATTATTAGCCTATGTAATTGTCTTGTGCAATGTAGCTTGTGCAATTTTCATGGACATAATTTCTTTCATCTGTTAACATTTTACTTATTTCACAATGCATATGTATGTCACATGAAAACTTGATGTAAGGTACACCAATCTTAAAAGACATATTCATTTGAAAGTGAATGTTCCATTGCTACATCCTTAAGTTGGGCTCACAATGGACTTTGATGAATGAGAAATGAATTTTTAAATATGAAATTAAGTTGAATTGACTTGATAAAGAATTGAGCCGAATGTAAATTTAGACTTGGTGCATGCCAAGAAAAGTGTAACATTTGTCAAACAAAGTGGAAGCTTTGGGGAAGTGTTATTAGGACTTTGAGCGTGGTGGTATACATTGAAAATCGGGGCTCATTAAGAGTCCCAAATGTTTTAAGTAAGGTCTGAAGCATCAAAATTTGTTCAAATTGAAAAGATTTCTCGGAAAGTCATAAGAAAGTTAACTTGTATTCCAAAAAGGTTCATTTCTTGAAAGGTGTGAAAGTTTGAAGATGGGGCACAAATTGCCAAAAAGAATTGGGCACCCATATAGAGCTTGATTTGCAAAGGAAAATGATGTCAAATTGAAAAGATTGACATAATGTAGGAAAGCTTTCACAATATATCAAAATATTCCAATTTTGAGAATGGGATTTGTTAATCTTGGAAATTTGGTGATTTCATGTAGTGTTGGTTTGGATGAAAGTGATAAAATACACCAAAAAGAATTAATGCCTCCTTCATGGTGCATGATGAAGTCCATGTGAGTTTATCATGAATCCTAAATTTGATTTTGGCTCAAATTGCATTAAATGCCATCTTCCTATGTTTTCTATGATTGAGGTGTTGAAAAGTTGTCCATGCATTGTGTCAACTTGTCCTATTCATTTTGAAGCTCTCCCTACCTTGATGTAGTCGTGAAGAACTTAAAAAATGTCAGATGTTTTTTTCAAATTCCATTGTTGCAAAATTGAAAAGTAACATCAATATCACTTAACAAGCTCACATTAACCATGCCATAATAAATAAATGTTCATATGTTTTTAGGTTAGGATTCATTTCCAAGATCTATATAGATTAAAGTGGATTATGCAAGTTTAAGGGCATTCAACATTTGCTTGAATATGGAGGGTTATAGTTGAAAGACTAATGTCATGTTCTCCTAGCACCTCAATTGCTAATCTTATATGGTGTTTAAAACCCAATCATCCATCTATTATTCATCTTTTAGCATTTTTCTTGAGTATAATACAAGTTTGGCTATTATAACATCTTCACCATTGCTTAGGTGTCAATCTCTATACTCGTAAAGTGATGACACAATTGGAGGAGATGATGCATGATGTAACGGTGAAACTTTGTGCTACCCCCACCATTTCCCATCAATTTATTCATGCATGTCATCTCTTTCCTTTGGAAAAGCAGAAGATGCCATTGCTTTTGTTCTCATCATATGTTTCTAATTTTAATGCAATGTCTTTATTTGTCTTTTGTGATTTTATGCACATTGCCTACAAGATGAATGATGTTGGCACAAACATTTGCTATTTGCAACAATGAGATTACATCAACGAAATTTACATGACTTGATGCAAGCAAAACTTGAGGCTAATGAAGATGAACAACTACTCTTTGATCTATTGCTTTGCATTCAACTTGAGGGTAGAGGTAAACATGGAGGTAGCTAAACTAGTCATAGTGCTTGCAAATTGTTGGCGAAAATGAGACCTTGGCCATAAGCACATATGAGATAATTATTTTTGTGATGACAAATTTATGATGATTGTTTATTTTGACAATGTTATAAAATGTGGTGTATCTTTTTTTTCACATCATGCATGTTGTTGTTGCCCATGATCCTTACTTCCAACAAAAGCATGATGCTTGTGGCATCTTGGGTTTATTTCCAATTCAAAAATTCACTATTATGTTAAAGATGCTACCTTATAGTGTAGTTGTTGATACATGTGATGAATATTGCAAGTTGGGAAAGTCAACATCAATGGAGGCATTGAAAAAGTTTTGCAATGTTGTGAAGGAATGTTTTAAGACCAAGTACTTTAGTAGCTAATCAAGGCTGACCTTGACAAACAATTGCAAATAAACTTTAATCATGTCTTCCCAAGGATGTTTATGAACTTGGATTATATGCATCATGCATGGAAAAATTGCCCAATGTCTTGGTAAGAACGATTCAGTGATAAAAATAAGAACAACAATATTCTTGAAGTAATTCCATATCATAGCTTATGGTTTTGGCATGTGCATTTCAATTTTTAAAGGGGTACTAATGATTCAAGCATTCTTGATTGTAATCTTCTTGTTGATTTCTTACAAGATGTGGGGTCTGATGTGATCAATGGGAACAAACGTGTTTAATATTACTTGTTGGTTGATGGAATATATCCATGTTGGTTGGTTTTTGTGGAGATGATTCATGAATTGTAGGGAGAAAAATGAATTCATTTTGCTGATCTTGCATAGGAGTCTTGCAAGAAAAATGTTAAATGCACATTTGTAATGTTGAAATTTCATTTCACATTATTGCTGATCTTTGTTGACAATGGGATCAAAAGTTCATTTCAAACATGTTGATGGTGAGTGTGGTATTGCATAATACAATTATGGAGGACAAGAGGTGAAAAACTAAAACCATTTGAACTTACTAATGACCTTCAAAATTTCTTGTTGTTTGTTCCTATTGTTCACAAAGCTATTTTCTATGTCAAATTTTTTACAATTCTAAGTTGTCAAGTTTGTAAACTTAGGAACTTTAGCACATGTAGGTGTTGTGGTGGTTGGTGATGCAAGTGGAGTTACAAAATTAGGTGGTGGAATTGACAAGCCAAATACTGAAGATGCAAAATGAATTTGTAGTTTTTGCAACTCCTTGCATTGACACAATTTGAAATATTCTTTTGCCTTCTATGAAACAAGTTGTTAATCCAGTAGCATGAATAAGGCCGTGATGCTTGCATTTTCAAAAATCATTGCCTTTTAAAAAGTTGTAGACACCATCTCTTGGGTTGCATGCGCTAGAATGCACATTGCACTTCCATTGATTTTGTTTGTTTTTTCTACCTTTTTTGTCCTCTTTGCACCATGTTGGTGTTTTGCAGTTGTATTATTGTTGTTAGTAGCCACAAAATCCATGATCTCAACATTACTTTTAATTGAAGGCAAGGCACATGGACTTCATATAGTTGTTCATCAATGTCAATTGGGAGGGTCAAACTTTTCAATGGCATTGGTTTTTTCAAGTTGATGTGCATATCCACCCACTTGGGCACATACTTCAGCATCAACTAGCATCCGATGAAGGTGAAGCTTGAGTGTTTTGGATGTTTCAACTTGTAAAGTTTCAACACTTTTTGCAAGGTGACTTCTTGAGAGTTCCTGGATTCATTCAATGCAACTACATACTTATAACACCCACAATACTTGGCAACATCATGTTATATGACCCCCCCCTCCCCCCCTCATTTTGTTTTCAATGATCTTGTAAGTTGTTCAATGCCACAAATAGGTTTGTTTTTATTGTAATCTTTAGACATCCTATCCCAAAATGTGTTACTTTTTTGACCATTCCTTATTTTTGGGTCTTGGTTGATGTGCAAGAAGCTCACACAAAGTTGGCACTTTTCTTCAATGACAAAGTTCTTGCCTTCCTTCAATGTAAATGCTTGTGAATTGGCGTCCACAATTAATGTTGTAAAAGTTGCTAATGCCATGGAAGCTCATGCGATGCCAACATGATGTCACTAATTTGCCATGAAAGCCAATTTGTGGGTACATAGATTTGCCAAATGAAAGAAAGATTTTTGCAAAGGCTGGTTTAGTTTTTAAAGGTTGGAATGAACGATCAAGTAGGTGAAATAGTTATTAGTGCTAAATTATCATTATCATTAGTGTTGTGTTTTGTGTAGCTTGATGGAGATGCTCTTAGGTTTAAAAGGACGTCGACCCCAACTAAAAGTAAATTGCATCCAATACCTGTTTGTGTGAATCTACCAAGCTCAACCATGTTGGGTGCTAATTTAATAACAAAAATGTTGATAATATGTGATAGAATCTAAGAATTCATTCTGAAAGTTTTAATTGTGTTAGTTTATCAAGCTAAATATTGTTGGCTGTTAATTCAATAATGAACAACATGTGAACAATAAGAGAATTTAATCAAATCAAATATCCAATGACTTGTCAATTGTAGGTGGCAAACTTTGTCATTTTCTTCTAACTTCTGAGGAATCTAAACAACACCACCATTATCTTTAAGGTAAGCAGCGTCTAAACTAAAAGTGGTCCTGTGTTTAGTTTGGTTGTCAAGCTAGTGTTATTCCATACATGACTTGCACCACTTTAAAAAATTCAGGTTAAGAAATGTCATGACCCAACAAAAGAAAATTGAGACCACCGAACTGCAGGAAAACAATCTTGATCTACTTGAAAATCTGAAAAAAATCATATGATAGAAGCTTGAAATGCGCATCTTTCCTCCACCCAAAGGCTATAGTAAGCAGTACCTACCTGAAGAACTCACAAGGTACAATATTTAAACATGGGTGTTGCAGCATTCAAGCATACACAACTCAACTCCCACCAAACAATCACACTCTCCCGACTTCCATCAGTCAGCTCGGTCCAGAAAATGGCTATTTCCTTCCTAAAACTTTTAGCAAAACTTTCACAGGAAGCTACAAAGTTAGAATGTATGGAGCAAAATTTAGAGTACTGGTGAACCTGCAAGTTGTCTTTGCCAGTCCACCTTAGATCTGTACTCTGCCATGGAAGCCTAGCTGCTATTACTCCCAAGATGTTCTCGATATTCCACCCCTGGAAGAGCTGCCTGTACAAACATCAGAAGGAACCCCCAGGGACTGTTACAGGTCTGTAGGCTGTACACTTCGTCTGCCCCTTCCCCTCTTTAAACCAGGCCCTCCAAGGAGGACTATAGTGAACCAAAGAGGCAACAATGCACCATGAGGGAAGCAAGTCCAATTCCCTAGGTAACCGTTGTGGGTTTCCTCAGTTTCTGTTTTTACTACCTACCTACTAACTACTAGCAACCCATTAGCCTATTAAGTACTAAGGATCTACATGCATATACTTGTAGCCACCTATTATCCTACCTACCTACCTACCTACCTAACCTTTCCTTTACAGGATAAGTCACCAAGGTGAAACCCACCATCAAGTTGTCTTTTATCCCCAACCAAGTCATAGCAAGTGGATGGTGTGCTGGCAGGTGTTGGTTCACTCTGAGCTTTCCCAGTTCCAGATCAAACTTCCTCAAAAAGGCCCAAGAAACACCCAACACATGGAAGTTACTTTAGACTCACCTGTTCCCCACTAGATTAAGTCAGGCACTAGGTTTTGACAGAATAGCAGAGTATGCTGCAAATAAGCTAAAAATCCAAAGGGAAACTTTTGCAAGTTTATGACATCATGTAGTTCAATGCTCAGGACTGAAAACAGCCCTTTGCAACTTGCCCCCCACTATACTCTGCTCCAGTTTGAAACCCATGACAAACGTTTTATGTCAATGATCATTTGCAAAAATGAACTATTCAAATCTGCCTCCAACAAGTACATAGCTGAATCCACTGGATTACAAACCATTAGGTTTGTGTGTTCCAAAGGCAGTTCCCCTCTGATTATACTGAATTTCGATGTGCAACAGTGACCATCTCCAAGTAGTTCAAAACACAAGTTCATGTGCAACTTCTAGAAAAAATAGGTGGCATACAGTTCCAGCAAGTCCCACAACATGGTCTGTGACAACCATTCAACTAATTTATGAAGTGTTGAAACTGCGTGGGTATTTCTCACCCTGGCATGCTTGCTGTGATGGTCACATGTGTGGCATCCGTGTGATATCAAAACAACAGACCACATGAAGGCTCAACTCCAGTTAGGAGAAAAGTCCACTGACTCTCAAGCCTTCAAGACTCAGCATGAGAAAAATCCTCACCATTGGAGTATAAATTCATGTTTAGAGGCCCAGCTACAAAGATCAGACACCCTGTAATAAAATGTGGTTTATCGAGTGGATCTAGGTTTAAGAGAGCCCATGGTATACATCTATAACATCAACATTCAACAGTATTGTTCCATATCCTGATAAGAGAAGTGCATTGTGTGGAACCCAGAAACCTGGGCAAACCTAAGTCCTTAAAAAATACTCTAGGCTGCAGCAGGACCACAGGTTACAATTAATTACATGTGACTTTGACCCCAAATGCATCGAGCAGAATAAAACTGGTCTGTACAATGAGGTTGTTAGGAAATAAGAGAATCCCCCTCTGCTAGAATATTCTCACTGGTCACAGTGCTGTTAAATGAAGCCAGCACCCAGATTTGAGCAGTCTGATGCATTAGCATGAGACATATTCGCAGTGCTTGCATAATATGAACTTTCAAGCATATGGATTTGCACTGCAAAGGCAAGGCTGGCTACTGTATTCCCTTCAATCATATTGGTGCAGGCCTTCTTAAGCAAGTGTTCTCATGCAGAGCCTTTCAAGTGACCTGCAAAAGTGGTAATGAGATGTTTAGTCAGCATCTTCAGTGATAATCAGATGAGATACTCTTTCTGTGCTGACCACAAATGAAAATGTGTGCCAACAGAAAGAAATTAGACCTACATTAACAGCATATGCCACTAAAAGAGGTGAGATAATGAGCTGATCATGTCAAGCCCAAAGTGCATGATCATCAAAAAACATTCAAGGCTTACCACTACAGGAGACTGGAACTGTTGATAATGGAACAGAAAGTAACCTTTCTGATGTAGATGAGGATATTTTGGATGCCTGCCAACACACATGTCGCAAGTGTTCAAAGCATGCTTGACTCACTTGGGTCCAAATGATGCCAACTGTCTGTTTCGTTCCTCCAAAGAAAGTTGATGATTGGATACAAAAATGAGTGAGCAGGTCCTCCATGCTTTGACCTAGATTTCTGCACTCATTCATTCCTCCCCCACATTCCCTTGATACTGCTGAGCAGAATAGTGGGGTTCCACCAGCAATGAATAGAGGCAGTCCATCAGTCCAAAAATGGAATCCCACAGGGTTTCTGGAGGAAAGAGGCACCATAAAAATCAATACCTGTTTGGCAATCCACACCTAAATAAGTCAATTTGATGGCTTACAGAGCTGAAGTTCCAGCTATACTTACATTGCCAGAAGCCTGTTGATTTCCAAGATGTGCATACCTATTCTCTACGTTGTTTATGCCATGGACACCTGCCCTCATCATATTTAGTTCAACATATCCTGCACTCAGCCCTATGCTGCACATACTTTTGTTTGGGCATCTGAACAGACGCCCAAAACAAGATTCTGTATTACCATATTGTTGTTACCTGAGCTAGGCATTTTCATCCACAGCTGTCTCTGTAGAATTTGGTGTCATGCTTACAGCTTCAGAATGACCCCCAATGCCTGCAAGTTTCAAAAGTGCACACCGAACTTCGCCCACCCAAAGAGCATTCATAGGTTTTTCATCTGTATTGCTCCTTCCATTTTCAGAATCCTCTAATGTGTTGAGAAGTGCTCCTAGGATTGAGGTGCTAGCTTTTTCAAATCTGAAAAATGAAAAAAGAATAAAAATATCAGCATCAACAACTTTGGAAGCAGTCAGTATCCAAGACAACACAAGTCAATAAAAAAAGTAGTGTGAAGCCACACTAAGCAACATTTGCAGGATTTTCTTATCTGTTCACATCTGGTAATGAAGAACAGATGTTCAATGTCAAAGTGCATCTTTAGGTCACAAATTGTGTGACATGGCATCATGGCTGTCATAACTGAAGGGGCAACTTGAGACTAACACAGGGCCATATGAATCATGGTCATCTAAGACTCCACATGCTCTTTTTACAAATCAGTCATATAGGTCCCTCAGTTCCTTACTATCAAATGACAAATGAAGAATACAGTCACTGCACTGTCCAGAAGGTTGGATTCCTTACATGAATGGTCTAGACTACTACACACAGCTGGAAATGCTTGTAGGAGAAAAATACCTTTGGAGCTCAGAGTTAATGTCACCAAAAGTTTCCCCCTTCTTGTTATGGCTATCCTTGAGTGGGCCACCAAGGCCTAATTGACGGAGGCATGTTAGAAGCAGTGAATAATGAGAAGTAAACCACCCAGCAAGAACCACTGCAGCAAATCGGCCAAATTTGGGTGAGAGGGAAACAACTGCATTCAACAGGGGTCCTGTTGGGGCTTGAGATCTGAGAAGTGAAACAAGGCCAGATAGTGCATCCAGGTCCACATGTGGGTTCACTTCCATGAGGCAGGACTTTACCACCTGCAATAACACATTCACAGAAAAAGATGTTAAGGGGAATCAAGAAGTACATAATTGTGATGTCCTAACTACAAGATGCCATTAAGATTGATGAATAGATTCCATGTACAGCCAAAAATCCTGAATCTACTAGTGTTTTAAGGACTGAACCTGCAGGACCATGGATGGAGGTCCAGCCTGAAGCTCTGCAACCATTAAGCGCCAGAAATTCTGCTGTTCCATGAACTCCCAAGTCAATGATGCCCTTGTGAGTTTGGTTAAAGCATCAGACTGTTTGCCCATCACAGCAAACTCTCCAAGTGTCAACCAAAACTCAAAATTGTAAAGTTCCACAGGATCAACTGCTGTAACCAGCAGCTGCACTATGTCCTCTTTTCCTGTTGCCAAGTGGGGAAGATAGCGAAAGACTGAAGGTAAAACTCGTAACAGTCGCTGTGTGTTCCAAACTAAACAGGTTTCTAAATGGGTCATGAGACTTGCATGCAGGCTATCTAGTGCTACTCTTGAATTATCTGACTTGAGTGCAATTGGTGCTCCTTCCTGTTCTGCAGTCTTCACTGATTTGTGATTGGCAAGATCATTTATGGCACCTGAGGCATGAGGAGGTGATTTTGAACTCCCACTAGATATTTTCTTTAAGAAAACTTCATATGCTTTGAAGGCATTTGCCACAGCAGTTCTAATAACTGAGTCTTTAGACTGTACTTTCTGGAAGCTGTCACCCAGAAGCCTAGATGAGTTACCGTGATGAACAGGTTGGGGCCAACCAATCAGTGATCTGCCTCCTCCATTTTCATGAACATCTCCACACGGAGATTTAGGAGAGCTTTCCAGCAACTCCCCTTCTTCGTCAAAATCCAAGACCCCAGGAGACCCTCCAGTGTCAGTTCTGTCTAGTTCTGATCTTCTAATTGTCCCTGCTCCTGATTCTGCTTCAACACTTCCTGTCATATCCTTCAAGCCTGGGCTGCTGAACGAAAAAGCCTCAACCTCGTCAGCAAGCCTATGCACAAGAGCAAGACATCAAAAAGCCAGAGAGTCAAAAGATACAGAGTATGCACTTATGCACATTATGAAACTGTGTGCAGACATTCTTCAAAACCAGCAATTCCTGCACTTCATCCTCAAATTGAAAAAAACAACACTTAGACAGAACACGTCAACTATATGGAGGAGAGCAAAAACTTGGTACAATATATAGATAAGAACCAAATGGAATTCATGAAAGCCTTAATCTCAAACATACCATCAGCAACTGAAATATGGCTGCTTTAACTGCCAGAGATCCAACTTACAACACACATCTATGAGAGTACAAAGAAAACCCCATGACAGCACTTTTGAAGGCAACACGATGAGAATGAGTGCAGTCATAACCTTATGAGCGTCACTCACAAAGTGTCAGACCATCACCGTAATCATGAATAGCAGTGAGAAGCTGCCATGATTCCCCACTGACTTCATCAGCTCCCCATGGTGCTTGTAGATAAGTATATGATAATTGGCGCAAAATTCCTGGCAAGCCATTATACAAACATTTGCACCCTGAGATTCTGTTGTGTTTCCAGAAGCAACAGGAAGACAAAGTCATAACTTACTACATTTACCAGACAATAGCACTCCAGATGCAAATAAGGATAATTTTGTAGTTACTCCTATACAAGTGTGTCCACCCACAGGTCTTCATACCAAATTCTCTCAATTCAAGATCCCTGATGTTGAAAAGAAGGTGCACAAACTGGGTAGGGTTCATGGTCTGACTTATGTTGAAGTTGATGATCCGATTCATAGCCTTTTTTACTAGGTCAACAGTTGAACTGCAAGATTGAGGTTAGAAATCCGCACCTAGAAACATGGCACAGTAGGCGTGGGCCAACAGCTAGCCCTTCCTGATGCCATGCCACAAGCAACTGACATAACTGTGGGTGGCTATTCCTCACGTAAAGGCGCAGAAATGTTGATGTCAGAGACATATTCTCTTCAATTGTTAGCTTCTCTGATGGCAGTTTGGTGAGAGGCATAAACATCTCATACCCACCTTTTTTCAGAATATTCACAACACGGGAAGCAAACTTGCACACGCCCAATGATGATGAAGAAAACAGTTCTTGTGAATGATTGGCTAAGGGTGATGACACATCCGGTCCTGAATCTGAGACAGGTAGTACTTTCTCCACTTTAGCAAGCTTCTCGATATTCATTTGATCAGAGGCAGATAAGAATGAGGTCAGTAGCTTCTCCAGTGCACTGATTGATGCCTCTTCTGATTGTGCCAAAGCAACTGCCAGTCCATCAAAGTTCGCTTCCATCTCTATTACTAATCTCTCTGTAGTACCTGAAGTCAGCAACTTTGTCAACAGACAATTTGGAAAGGTGTTGACATTTAAAGACTCAGAACACGTAGAACCATCCAGAGAGATATAATTCCTTCCAATAAGCAACTCCTGAAGTGCGCTGACAAAGCTCTTATATTTCTAGCCTTCCTGTTTCAAACACAAATTGGTAAGAATAATTCTCACCTGGATGTTGCCGTTTCCGGCTCTTTGTTTCCACCCCAGAATCAAGGGGCTTAGATTCTTCCAAGGTTTGTCCAGAAGCTTCCAGACCATGGGTCAGGACACCCCTTGAAGTAGGTGCAGTCCCTGAACCTGGCACATAACCTGCTGAAGTGTAATTCTTTGTTACCAGAGCCCCATCTTGCTGCAGCAGCTCAGGCTTTGCCTGCCTTCCAGCCTCATCTGAGTTATCTGGTTTGCAATACAGAGGAAAGTAGACATATAATTTCTCCCGAAGCCAAGGTGCAACAAGGTTGCAGTCAGAGAGGGGCTCGAGTGACTGGACCACTCCCTTTCCAACCAAGATGTCTATAGACGATGTCACACCCTTCTGGATCAAGTCCCGGTGAACTGGGTCATAGTGATCAATCAAGAGAAATAGAAACTCAAGCAGAGAGTGTGTCATGTTCACATACTTAGGGATGGAGTGCACCATAAGGAGGATGGCTGGCTCAATATTCATAATATTGTCCACCTTGCTCATGAAGAACAACCAATCATAGAACAGTGCAAGCTTAGCATTTGCTTCCACATGGTTGCTCTTACAACATTTCAGAAGCCAACCCACAATAGCCCAGCGAGGTACAATATCAGACTGAAGGATTTGGTTTGTTGGATGGTGAACACAGCATATAAAGCGGATGAGATCACAAACAAGCGTCTCACTCTCAGGAGTCGAGAGGTATCGTTGAGCAAACCATGTTTGATTACGTCGCTGGCTCCCCATTCTCACATGCGTAAGCATGAACCTGATCTGAGTCTCCATGTCAGGGGTGATTCGGGAAGTCAGATATCGGATGGGCGTTCTCACTGCATAGAGCTGAGCTATGTCACAAAATACTGGATCCCTAAACGCGGCTGGATTTGACAACAAGTCCCGCCATATGGACTCAAACTCTGGTATCATCGAAACATCCTGGAGAAGGCGCAAGAGGTCACGGCCAATCAAGATGCACTCATGGAACTTTTCCCGTAAAAGACGTACACAGAATGAAATTTCTTTCTGCCTCAATTCGTTAAGAGGCTGCACTTTTGATGCTGCCATGGTATGGTCAGGTAAGAGGCGGAGATAGGTGTAAAGTGCCATGGTGAACAAGGAAGGTTTCTCATCCAGCCACACCACATTTGTTTGCATGATATCCAGAAGCTGCTCTGCAAGCCATACATTTCCAGGGCTCAGATCTCCTCCAGAAACCTGACGAAGAAGAGACAAACACAGACGTTCAACATCCACAGCATTCAGATCAATAAGCTGTCGAAGGAGCCAAAGGATTTGACTGCAAGGCTGTTCAAGAAGCTTTGGGTAACACTCATTGACAAGGCGAACAAGAAGGGGGACAAAGGTTGCATATCCATCACTGGTTGAAGCTGTTACAGCTTTGAGATGGGTTAGGTAAGAGGATGAAGAATTAGGGTTTTCACTAGTGAGAATAGCATACAGGAGTGCTTGTAGAAGCTGAGGTGTTGGGGCTGAAGAGTGACTAAGATGGTAAGGGGAAGTAAGCAGTGTTTGAAGACTTGTATATGACTGCTGCAACTCTCTTTCAAGCTCCTCAATTGTTTCATATGCACTCCTGTGCATCAGTTTTGATATAGCCATAGTGGATGCTGATGCAAACCAGAACGACCTCGTCCACTCCAGTGCTACAGAACTTTATAAGACTCTCTGAAACTGTCCAAAGCACCATAACCCAAAATGATAGCCATGTTTGCTTTGCCACAGCCGCTGCTTCTTTTTCTTCAGCTTTTCATGCACTGCCATGGCTCCCAGTGAAATCTCAAAGGCCACAAGAAAAATATCTAATTGTGGTTCTCCAGAACCCCAGGTCCCATTGCATTCTCATCTAGGGTGAACAGGTGCATGTGTCTTCAGTATCTAAGGTATGTGCTATTAGGTCTACAATTGAGAAACTGAACAGGAGTCCTAATGAAGTGTGGTTAATCTTCCAACCAGATGCCAACAAGGATGTCACTGCATTTGGGTGGCAACTCATGGATTGGGCATACAACTCTCGCACAAAGATCTGCATCTGCAACCCCACCAAGAAACAGCTTTTCAGAAACAAGTCAAAGAAACATAAACCCTCTGCACTTCTGGAACAAAATGAGACAGATGCATACATTCAGGTGCCAAAATGTATTGATCTTTATCTCCCTCTCCCTCTCTATTCCCCCTTTCTGAACCTGAAGAAATAGCAGCCTAAAAGGTGCAGCTCCAGTGAATGAAAACCCTAATTATTGGCAACATTTTTCACAACCCAGCTCCAACCCTTAACAAACAGCTGCTAATGCATTCAGAAAGCAGGAGGTGTAAGATACCTTCCAATAAGTTCAGATGAAGGTCACCAAGCTAATATCATTTCATAGCGAAGACAAGGAATGCAGCAATCGGGCTTAGGGTTCCAAAACCCTAAAATCAACTCCAATGATCTCAAGCTTCAAAATCCAACGCGATTGGGAGAAACTACGCCTCCGAAATTCCACGCTGCTCGACCACGAACAGGAAAGAAAAGAAGCTGGCAACAGCCACCACTGCTGCTGCGACTAAATAACCGAATAACAATAATAACGCCCGTTGATTTCTTTCTAAAACAATAACGCCATGCATTTCTTTTTCATGGTTCGACATTTTTTCTATAAATCTCTGCACACACGTACTTCCAGAAGCCATTGAGCAACTTTCCTCGCGAGATTTCAATCTCACTATAACAAAATTCTACTGCATTCCGCACACCACCACAACAACTAGGTCTTGCCTTTTCGCCACCAACAAAACCCCAAAGTGAAGAAACCCTGGCCCAATCCCACCAAAAAAATCAAGACAAAAACTGCACACAGGTGATGTCAAGTACCTTGATTGAAAAGCGGAGGAGAACGGCATTGCCCCGGGAGCAGGCATGGAATGCGCGCGCGCGGTCGCCGTGGCCAGTGATGGCAATAGACCGTGGACTAAGGGCTGCGAGCGACGCTGGAAGGAAGAGCCAAAGGGGGGGGTTGTTGGGGTTCGCAACAAGAGCGTGAGCGGCTAGGTGGTAACTTCTTTTGCCATATTTATGATGCAGCCATGGAGTGAGTAGGTAGGTGGTAACTTCTTTGGTTTGGCATGAGTACACACACCGGTGTTTTTCCCCCACAAAATTTGGGAAATTTTGGGAATTATTAGAAAAAGAAAATTCAATTAATTTTGCTATTTTTTCAGAGATTTTCAATTTTTGGAAAAAAGGACCAAAAAAAGAAAAAGAAAAAAAGCTTGGTAAAGCCCTAGGGTGGAGGTATCCCCAAATATTAGGGCCTGGCCTAGGATGAGATGGTAGGTAGTAGTAGCCAAGTAAATTGCACCTTGGTTGGTACTAGTAGGCCCAGCTTTGGGGACCTTATGCCTTGCCTATAAGGCCTCTTTACACCTACTTGACGGGGCCTCTTTGTAGGCTTCATGTCTAAGAGGCCTTTATAACCATGAACTAGTGCTTTAGGGTTATATTAGAATATTATTGCCTTACAATTTATTATATTATGAGGAGGCATAATTATTTGTGTCTAAGCTGCCCTCGAAATACACTAGGAATTCCTTTGAGGATCTATAAATTACTACTTCACAATTTCATTTAACATAACAAATCTAGGAGGCATGGTATGGGACATGATTGAAATTTGGTGTACTAGAGAATGTGCCCCTAGGACATAGTTTGCCTACCCCAATGAGTTACAAAGGTGATGACAATAAAATATGTTGCACCATATGGAGGCATATATGGAGGCAAATTGCACCTTCCCTTGACCTTATTTGAGTGACATGTCTTTAAAATGTGCATGAGAGATGACACACTTATGGTGCATTCACACTTGATGTTAAGTCAGTGTTAAATGAAAATCTAAGTGGCATCCTAGGTGGCACCCAATGTTAAATGGGCCATAGTTCAAGGGTAAGTGAATGTTAGCTTAACCTATAATTTTCATGGCAACAAGGTTTATGTCCTAAATGGCTAGCATGGTGTTAGGGGACTCAACCCTAGAGTCCCTAACACCAAGTGTGAATGCACCTTTAGGACGAGAACCAAACTACCCAAACATTTGAAACAAGGTGTAGGTTGGGTGTTGCGTCTTGAACTTACAAATGCTTTGAATTCCCATGGTTCAAAGTTTTTAAAACATTACAAAAATTAAAGTTTTGTGGTGTCATGTTTTGAGCTACTCAAACATGGCATCCATCTCTACTTCAAGTTTTGAAATTTTTGATTTTTTCGTTCATTTTGACTTGGTTGGTTGGTTTTGCAAGTAATTTTTTTTTTTTGTTAATTTTTTTCTCAATTTATTAAGTTATTTAATGTTTGTTGATGAGCTTCATTTGTTGTTCATTTATTTTATTGTTGTTGATTTCTTTGTTGGTTTGAAATTTCAATCCTTCGAGGTCACAATCCATTATATTTGTTCAATTTAATTTAATTTATCCATGTTTTACAAATGTCTCATATATTCTAAAATGTTTCAAAAGTTCCAAAATTTCCCTATTTTAATTTTTTTGTTATTTATTGATATTAAACAAAAAATTGGAATGAAGTTTGAGGGGTTAAAAACATGTTTCCATCTAATGGTCTTTATATTTTTGGAAAACATTTGAAATTTTTGAAATATATGTAAAACAATTAGTTTCTTTAATAATTTTCATATTTCCCTTGTTTAAAATGTTTCAAACATGTTTTAAACCATATCCCATGTTTAAGGAAATTTCAATTGCCATTTTATTTCAACCCTTCCATTATTTAACATGCTCAAAAAGTTTGAAAGAGTTGTCATGTTAGAACTAGTTACAAATGATTGCACATGTTTCAAATGTTTTGAAATTGCTTGTTTGTTTTAAATTTATCATTTTTTTTCTTTTAAATGTTTCAAAAT
Source organism: Sphagnum contortum (assembly GCA_963920785.1). NCBI lineage: Eukaryota > Viridiplantae > Streptophyta > Sphagnopsida > Sphagnales > Sphagnaceae > Sphagnum > Sphagnum contortum. The sequence goes on from OY987280.1 coordinate 12,918,157, forward strand.
GTTTTAGATTGTATGCCATGTTTTTGAATGTTTTAGCATTGGAAAAGTAAAATTATATTTTTTATAGTGTTATTGAAAATACTTTAAACCAATTGGAGTGCAATTTGAAGAATCAAGTCATATTTGAGTGAAAATATTCACACAACATTGAAATGTTTGTATGAAGGCTTGAAATAATGGTGTCATATGTTCCATTTTGGTTAATGTCTAATAGAAATTATAAGCTTCCAAACTTTCAAGACTTAAAAAAAATAAAAATAAACATCATGCACAAAATGTGATAAAAATAAACATCACAAATCAAAACATTTTACAAAAAAAACATCAAAGATGGTTATATATGCTCAAGACATGCTAAAAGAAACTTACATGTTAACAAAACATCCTTGAAACACATTGGTTCAAACTAATTGTAAATTAGTGTATTTGAAAAGGTTGTTTACCCTACACTAAACACCTTTCAATTTTAATTTAAATATATTCAATCTTAGAGTATTTGATGCACCCCCAAGTCCCTAGTTAGACCCAAACTAGATCCAAGTTACTCAAATAACGAAATTGTTTGGGATTTGGGGCACGTTCCCAACTTTTAGCACTAAAAGGGGTAGAGGGGCGTGCTAAAGCTCCGGGATGGGACTAGGAAGACTAACAAGTCTTATTTACTTACTCGAACCTACATCAAACCAACCAACAAGTTGGTTAATTCAATTTTTGGAACACCTTTGGTGCTAAGACAAGCCACAGGCAACTCTGGACTCACAAGACTCACCACGGCCTGGATTCGAGGGAAGCCATCACCTTCCCCCATATAGTATTCTTTGCGTTTGCCTGCGGCACCCACATCCAAATGGTTTTTTGTCCTAAGGCTCCCAAGGACGAATCTCGAAATTGTCCCGGTTTGGACTCTCGGGATTTTGGGAGCTCATAACTCTTAGGTCAAACCTCTGATTGGGATGAGGTCTGAAGCAAACTTGTAGCTCTCTTCAAGAGCTTTCCAACGATGTGTTGCACCTGCATGCACTGAGGTCGGGTCGATTCCCGACTTTTAGTGGTCGGGAGTCAAATTGTCAATTTGACTCCCAGCCCTTCTTTCAACCATAACTTGTGCTGCAGATGTTTGAATGGCTCATGCGAGGTCATTTTCGACATCTACACTTCGAGACCTTTTCAACGGTATGAAACACACCTCAAGGCAAGGTGTTTTGACCCCTACAATCGAGCTCTGAGTATTCAGGAGTCCTGAAGGACTCCCAAGTCCACATTTCAAGAGTGTAAGTGTCATCCTCACACTCCTTCAAAATGGGGTTGCAACAATATTCTTCAACTTCTTTTTAAAAGGTGCAATTGTTTGTTTGGTTCTTGAAATTTTTAATCTTCTTGTAGTATTGGAATCATCTTTCTTAATTCTTTAGAATCAAAAAATAAGATAAATGTAAATTTATTGTGTGAATATGAATTACCATTTTAAAATAAAAAGTAATTTTTTTTGTTTTCATGTCCTTAAAAATTCATTGTCATATATGTTCACTTATTTTTTTTTAAAAACTCCAAAACATTTTAACATGTTCACAAAAGAATTTAAGTTCTCATTTGTTTTCATAATTGTTGTTTTGATTTGTGTTTTTTAATTGATATATTTTGGAATGAAGGCCCAAAACAAGCTAGAGGTTAGGTCTTATGCAATTAATTTGTGAAATGCTTAAAGCTTTACGTTTTGAATTATAATTTTCTTTTATAAGAAAAGTCAAAAATTAATAAGGATGACATCTTCAAAATTATTTGATTATCTATAAAAAAATTATATAATTTGTCAAGTTACACAAACCCTCGCTTGCATATCATTGAAGATTGTCGGATTTCTTTTTTTCATGTATTGAGTTTTGAAGGGGTTTAATTGATTTGATTTTATGTGGTTGAGGTAATTATGATAATTTGAATGATTGAAAAGGCAATGCAACATTAAGAAAGGTGATTTCAAAGTTTTAAAAGGCTCATTCAATGACTTAAAAGGTAGATTTTTTCAAGCATTCTTAGTGAAAGACATTATAAAAACTTTATTGATTTGTTTTAGAATTCAAGAAAATAGTCAATGATGGGAAATGGTCCTTTAAGTAGTTTAAGGTGTAAATGAATTTCAAATATTCGCAAAGAAATCATCTAGAAATTCTTTAGATTTTTGTAAATTTAAAAAAACTTTCTGCATTGACCTTCTAGTTAACAAATATAACTATTAGATGTAGGCGATAAGGGGAACATGCCAATGTTTGATTATAATGAAGATAACAATGACAACACAAAAAAATTCAAAGGTTCAATCAAATTTCCATATTTCATTTAAAACCTTCAATTCACTATTATAAAAAGTGAGTCTATTTCATTAACCCAATTCACTAGGAAGCCGTAAAAATGAACTAGATCATCATACCTTTATTTCATAATCTCATGTGAAATTAAAATCATTATATGATTTTCATGTTTACTTGTAGTCAAAGTACTTCATTAAGCTTATTTTTGGTATTATTAAAACTATTATTTCAATTTTCAATAAAATTTTATAATTATTTATGAAATAATTTATTTCATTTTTAATGTATAAAACTATTTATGATTTATCATAACCTTTTAGTGTATCAGTTAGTTACAATATGCAATATTACGTGATTATTTAAAGATAATTTAATTTAATAATAATTTCTCACATAAAATTTGGACAAAAGGTTATATTTTATTTTGGGTCTTCACGTGGTAAAATGTTAAATTTTTTTAAGAAACAAATCAAAATGAAAATCCAATATTCATAACATAAAATCAAATAGTTATTTATAATATAAAATTTAATATCACATAAATAATTCAAAAAATGATTATTAAACTATGTATATATTTGAGACATTATGTAATGTTGAAAAGTTTTGAACATAATGTTATTATGTGTTGATAAAGTATATTTGTTGAGTTATTTATATTATTTTTTAATTAACATCTAATAAATAATACCTTATATATATATATAATTTTTTTGGGACATAATATAGTTTCAAATTTGTAATGTAGTATTCAAAATATTAACAAAAATATTATGTGTAATTAAAATAAATGGTTTAAATTTGGGATTAAACTTTTTTAATTCTTAAAAAGTAAACAATAAACTATTTTCATTAAAAATTTACAAATAAAAAATTTCATTATACAAATTTTATTTACAAATCATGTCGATAAATTTTCTTGTTTATAAAGAAATGTGTTTTGATTTTTTATTAAACAATGACATTCAATTGTTTTTTCTTTCAAATGATTTGTAATTTTGTATGTTTATTTACCATAGATGTGGAGGTTTTTTAAAAATGAAGTTTCAAGAACGATTTTTCATTTGTTTCATTTCAACAAAATATGAGAAAAAATACATTTCAAATTTTGATTTATAATTTTTTGGGTGTAATTGTGATATAGTCAATTTTTGACAACAAATGATAAAATGATAAAAGGTTGTTATTTGGCAAAGACAATAGATTGTTTCCTTGGTGACCAATGTTCAAACCTTATACCAAAATATGTATTAAAAATATGAAAAATAAAATCATGATTATTTTTTTAATAAATACAACTTAATTAAATTGCCACATGTCGATTACCTATTTGATCACATGCTGAGAAATTCACTTGTTCATAATAATATGTCGTTGATCATTGAGAGAGGGTGAATTAACAAAAGAAATAGTTTAATGAATTAGTGATGATTTCATTAAAATGGTTAATGAAACTCCTAATGAACTCCTAAACCCACATTCCTATTTGTGATTGTCGTGTAATGCATGTTTCATTTTATGTTTTTTCCATGGTTGGGCAATTTAAGTCCTCACATGGGAAATGTTCTTTCTTTTGGTTTCTAGGTATTTTACATTGATGATTTCATAACACGGTATGAAAATGACTAAGCTGACCAAAAAGTTGGTGAACATCTTGTTTAGGTTAAAGCCCTTGCTTATATGGGCTTTACTAGATTAAACGTTCACATGAATTGGAATTGAACATGAGCTAGATGAATTCGAATAAAGGGTGCAACCAAAGGTTTTATTGAGTGTAAAAACATGTATTGATTCTAATTTAAATTTTTTTCTCATGGTGTTTGGTTGAAATCTACTTGGTATCATGGGGAAAACAAAGAAAGTAAACATTTTGAAAAACAAAACACCTACATAACTTGGGAAACAACATTTTTTTTTGTGGTTAAAAATTGTTAAAATTCTTTAAAAAATATGAGTGCCAAGAGTAATAAGGAAAATATGTAGGGTAAAAATGAAAATATCATTAGAATCTGAAAATTTAAATGTTGGATATTTCAATGTTGTGACAATAAGAAAATAATTATTTTCATTTTTGTATTCTATATTTTTTGGTGATATTTGGAGCATTGATCATTATGAACATGAAACTTTAAAGTTGTATTAAAATTGCCACATTTAACATCCATGTTGATTACTCAAACTTGTTTGTTAATTAGCAAAAACATCAATGAATGTGATTTACTCAAAAGTACAAAGACACATGTTAGTGATTTCAAAGAGGGTGAGACATTAGAAAGTAATACCCATTTTCAACAATGAATGGTACATTGATTTTAATCTAAATCCTAGGTTTGCATGTTTGTAAAAGTGTAGCCAATTGAAACAAAATTTTGGTGTACACATGAGTTGTTTTTTTATAGTTCACTTTATAAATGTTTTGAGTTTCATTTCATGTTTTTGTCTACATCATGTTGTCAATCTTGAAACTTGTGAGAAAAAACATGGAAATAAGACATACATGTTATATTCACCTATAATCATATGAATTTGTTCCTTTTCGACATGTTGTATGACCATCCTTAAGCCTTTGAAATATGGGTCAAACATTATATTCAACATGTTATGAACTTTGTGTTCCTAAAAAAATAACATGAATGAAAGGAAGGGCTTTAGAATTTTGCCATTTGCTTTTGCATATGTTGTCAGAACACTTGAAGTTTTGCATCAAAATCCTAGGTTTCCAAGGAATTAGGTGTCAAGTATTGTACTAATGGCATTTGGACGATGAGAGAAATTACAATAGCAAATGTTTTAAACAACAATTAGTAACATTGGCTTTGGTTAATGACACATTGGTTAACCATGGGCCCTAATGCATCATAAACAATTTGGGCTACAATTTAAACATGTGGACTTGCTACATGCCCTTGGAGGGCCATCGATTATTATCTCCCATAACAATAAGCAATAATGTTTTTAAATTCAACCATCTCTTGCAATAAAATGACTTTTGAAGCAAATCCCATCTTCATTATGATCTTTAACTTGTGTGGACATAAATCAGTATCCAAACAAGCTTTATGCCATTCTTAACATCCTTTTCTACTTTTTTTGGTCTAGAAGATGATATTTTGCAAAATAGATTAAAGTTCTTTGATGGAAATTAATGTTAATTTAACATAGACTTTTGTGCCATCTATTGCATATTTGGTAGCATTTAGAAATGGCATGCCCCTAGCAATTTGCTATGAATGTTGTTGTTAATTCCAACATGTACTTCACAAAAAAAATAGAAGTTAGGGAAATGGTCCTAGTTGAGAGATTATTGCTTTCATCTTTTACATATGTAAAAAGATCTTAACATTCAACCTATGTGTGGTTAACATCATTCACTTGCAGGGCCATGTCATCCATAGATGTGTATATAATATCAAAGAAGCCACTGGTTACATGATTAAGATCCTTTGATTGTGATTAAAAAATGAGGAATGAGAACAAAAATGTCCACTCTTTTTTACATTCCTAAATTAAAACTCATTTGTGAAAATATCACCAAATTCAAGAACTTCAAATATGAAATTATTTTTGTTGATGTTTTTATCGAACATCAGCAAAATGTTCTTCATTAATTGATGCTTTGATGGAATATTAACACAAGGATTTTACTTCAAAATTGATTTTATGAATAATGGTGGTTCTTCGAAAGACAAAGTTTTCAATTTTAAGCTATTCCACCTTAGGTTAGTTTATCTACCCTACGTTCTTCTTGGTTATTCTAAGTCATTCCACATTAAATTATTTAAACTTATTCTATCATAGGTTATTTTCAATTATTTTAGGTTATTTTACTTTAACTTGTTTTCAATTATTCTACTTAAGTTATTCTAAATTATTATAACCAAGCTTATTTTTGGTAATTTAAGGTTCTTTAACTTGCAATTATTCTAAGTTATACTTTAGGTTATTTTAAGTTATTTAAAATTATTACACCTTAGGGTATACCTTAAGTTATTATACATTATATCATATATTAGTTTAAGGTTATAGAAACTAAGGTGGAATAGCCTTAAAAAACGTACAATAGGTCAATAGCCTAAAAAACTTATAATAACAAAAAATAACGTAAAATAAAATAACCTAAAATACCCTAAGTTGAAATAATCTAATATAGTAAAAAATGACATAGGGTAAAATAGTCAAGAATAATATAAGGTGGAATATCTTATAATAACTTATATTAGCCTAAGGTGGATTAACTTAAAATGATAAAAAATAACATAGTTCAAGATAACTTTAAACATTTTAAGGTGAATTAGCCATGAATGGTTTATGGTGGAATAACCTAAAATAATTAAGGTATAATAACTTAAAATATGTAGGGTAAAATAACTTAAGACAACCTAGAGTGGAATGATTTAAAATATTTGAAAATATCCAAAGGTGGAATAACATAAGGCGCAATAACTTAGAATGGGTGGAATAATTGATAATAACATAAGGTATAATAACCTAGTATACCCTAAAATAAAATAACTTGAAATAACATAAATTAACCTACACTAACTTTGGGATAACCTAAAACTAACGTAGGAATCTAACATATGATAATCTACACATAGGTTAAGAAAAGAATATGCATAACAATATGTGATAACAAATAATTTAATTTATTTAAATAATGGTCCAATGGTTAAATACTTGTTTTTTAAACATGGAAATGAGGGGAGTTGAAAGGTTTCAACTTTCACATTTGCATCTTAAGTTGGTGGCTTAAGTTTTTAGGTGCGTAAGTTAAGCTATGTTCCTAGTTACATAACTTATACTAGGTGGGTAGGTGCTTAGGTTTAGCCACCTAACCTAGTTATGAAATGAGAAGCTAGTTTAATGAATTAATTATTAGTGAATCATATTAATTATATATTAATGAATTTTAATTGTTAGTGAATTAATTATTATGAACTCGATTAGTTATTAGTGACTTCATTTGTCCATAACAATTGGTCCCCATTCATTAGGAGGTTGGCCACTTTCACCATGGTAATTTGTCCAAGTTAATTCAATATAAATAATGAAATACAAAATGACCTAGGACACATTGATGTAATGGTCAAATGTCACAAAAAAGTGAACACCTTTAATGAAAAAGGACAACGGTGTAATCAAATGAGACATGAAATCAAAAAAGAAACAACATGAACATTTTTAATAAAAAATGACACAAGTGTAATGAAATGAAATATGTAGTCATGAATTTTGAAAAACAAATTACATAAATACTTGTAGGTTATGAATAGGTCCTAGATAGTAGGAGGGTATGAAGTTACAATAAGGTAAATAGGTAGGTAGGTAAATAAATAAATACATAATTATTATTTTTGTGCATTAATAATTAGTTTAAATAGGTAGGTTAACTAGTTATATATGGTAGGCAAATAAGTAATTAAATTATTATTATTATGGGCAGTAATTATATTTAGGGTACATAGGCTACATGTGAGGTAAATAGGACATATAATTGAAGGTAAATAATTATTTGATAATTATTTTTGACATTAATATTTTAAAGTTCATCATAAATTAGAAGTATAAAATCCCATAATAACTTTTATAAATAATTAATGCCAATGTAACATAATTAAGTTAGTATACCTTAGTACCTACCTAGGTTAAACCACCTTACTTATCTACTTAGACAAATATGTTCACAAAAAAAATTCACCTTATCAAGGTGGTGGTGCAATGGTTAAAGATTAAACTCCTCAATGTTGAGGTGATGTCACCAAAAAGGAGAGGCCAAAAATAACAACCAGACCCCTCTGCTCCAGTCTGCTCAGTCGATTGCTGAGACTGGCTAATCGTTTGTCGAAATACACAACATGACCAACGACTCTGATCTACATCCGAATCCACTGTCTACTAACTTTACCAAATTTTAAATGAAGAGCTTTCAACATTGATGCAAGATTTCTCTACTGGATTTCCACAAACACAGCCACTGTACACATAAATCAGCAAAACTGAATTCCACAAATCAAAAGTTCATAGTTCATGATTTTCAAAGTCTCCGATAACACAAGCTTCCTCTGTTCTTATGATCATCAGAAATCGAGCAATTCCTACTTGGCTAGACACTGGCGCAACGGACAAAACTCAATGATCAACCAAGCTCTCCATGATAGAAACACAGAACTGATGATTCATGTTTTCTACACTGCAAAGACTTCCACAGCTCTATCCATTCATCACCAGACAGAACTCTCACTTTCTTCTCCACTGGATCTCCTCTAACAGCCACCAAAAACATGTCTCCCTCTCTCTGTTTCGCTAGCTATGCCCCCAATTCCCTTTATACTTCTAATTTATGTCCTTTTTCTTCTAGACCCCGCACCCCATCCTCTCCTTTCTCCGTTCCATCCTTGCACACTCGCCCGTTTCCCGCTCTAGCTTCCTCTACAAGCTTGTCTCGTTTCAGATTTCCTCGCCGCCACATTCTCCTCCATCACTCATCAATGCAACGTTGCATTCACTCCATCGATCCCGCCGTCATCTCCATGCTATCCCATCCCAAAAACAGCCAGATAGCTACTTCCCCATGCATCCCATGCACAATCAGAGCAAACCCTTCTTCTAAAGAAGATAAGATCCGTTGCCCTCATCAATGAGGCGGCTGGATTAGTTCTGATCAGTCACTTTGGAATTCACACAAAATGCATAGTTACAGGACAAATTTGTGCGGTCACCCCTTGTTTGGTTACACTGAGGAGTTCAAATCCTAACACTTGTAATTTAGGCCACTACTTGGTGACTTGCTTAGCCTAGGTTCCTTAGTTAGATAGGTAATATATATAAATTTTTGGGCATATTTATTAAGTAAAGTGGGTAGCTAAGTAAACAAATTATAATTATTTTGACGCTAAATTTAAAAATAATATGAACAAATTATATACTTTTTCACTACCCAATCCCATATGAATAACAAAAACAACCCAAATAAAAAGACTTAGTCAAATTGAACATGTTAAAATCAACTTGTCTAATATGATTGGTTAGTCAAGTTAGCAAATGTCATTTTTTGGTCAAATAAACAATGATTTATTGTAGTGATTTGAAGATATTTGATTAGTTTGGAACTTGGGTTAACTTTTTTTCTAAAAAAATTAAATGATGAAAATTTATGAATATATTTATCACAAAATTATATACGTTACAAAGTATGAAAATTTTAAAATGTATTTCAAGAGTGAGTTTGTAGTTGGTATTTTTGCATGAAACTTTAGGTTGTTTATGATATTGATACAAACTATTAAATTCCATTGGTATTGATAATTTTGTCAAATTTATTTAATGTATGTCACTCATCAAATTTATTTAAAGGCATTATGATTTTATTTTTCTTAAAAAACCCACTTTCAAATGAAAGAATTTCACATATATGAAAAGGGTGTTATGTTTTCTTTCCATTTAACTTTTGTTTATGAACATGGCATGGAATCAAAAGTATGAAAGTCATGGCATTACAAAAACATGTGATTTTTTAGAAGGTCCAACTTGACTAAAATGTCCACATTGACCAAGGGGGGTGGTCATTTTGATTAAAGGCATGTGGCATGAAAACACAAGTTACTTTTGACTAAAACATTTCACTAAAGTGATTTTTTTGACCATGTGACAAACCAAACATCTAGTCAAAAAGACCAAAGGTCCATCAAGATGACTAAGGCTTAATCAAACTTGACCATACTTAATGGCCATTGCGATTTGCAATTAGCCAAATCGGCCATTTTGATTTGACATTACTCAAATCAACCACACTAATTTGGTTATTTAACCTACTAGTTTATTTTGCATAGGGTACATACCAAATCTAGTTAGGCATATTACACCTAATAATTAGTTATGAAGTTTAATAGGCTACTTACATGCTACCTTTAGACACATGTAAGTACTTCAACTTGGTACATTATTTAATTAATTTTTTATATAATTAATTAGTCACCAAAAAAATCAATTAATAGCCAATAATTAATTTATCCATCAACTTGTTAATTGATTAATTATTATTATCAAATTATCAAAATTATTTTTGTGTGTGGCTATTACTTGATAATAATCAATAATAATCAATAATTAATTATTGAGAAATGATTATTTTAAAAAAATCTTAGTTAATAAATTTTTAATATATTGATTGATAATTTTTAATTCATAGTAAATAATCAATAATTAATAAGAAATAATAGATAACAAATGGGTCAAAACATGTAACTAGGAGCCAAAAAGGACGCCTGATGTTAAACATAATTAGTCAAAAAGAACATTTATTTATTTTATTGCTATTTAAAACCGTAATAATCATGGCAAGTTAATTTTTTCCCCTTCATATGAATGTCAAAGAACTTAAAGTAAAAATTGTCGCAACCCTAACTTGGCCAAGTGTGGGGGTGAAGCTCAACACTTGGAAAAGTTGGGATTTGGAGTCCTCCGGGACTCCCAAATGTTCAGAGCTCGACAACAAGAAGAAAAACACCTCGCATTGGGGTGTTCTTGGTGTCATTGGAAAGGTCTTGAAACGTAGATATCGAAAATGCCCTCGCATTGGCAATTCGGATGTCGCAACCCTAACTTGGCCAAGTGTGGGGATGAAGCCCAACACTTGGAAAAGTTGAGATTTGGAATCCTCCGAGACTCCCGAATGTTTAGAGCTCAACAAAAAGAAGAAAAACACCTAGTATTGGGGTGTTCTTGGTGTCATTGGAAAGGTCTTGAAACGTAGATATCGAAAATGCTCTCGCATTGACGATTCGGACATCTGCAGCCCAAGTTATGGGCGAAAGAAGGGCCGGGAGTCAAATTGACAAATTGACTCCCGACCACTAAAAGTCGGGAATCGACCTCTTCCTGACGTCCGATTCGGGAGTGCGACATGGCGTTGGAAAGATCTCGACGAGGGCTACAACTTTGGTTCAGACCTCGTTGCGATCCAACTCTGCAGTCGGGAGTTATGGCAGTTCAAAGTTCCGGGAGTCCCGTCCGGACAATTTCGGGACTCCATTTCGAGAGTCCCGAGAATTTGTGCCATTTGGATGTAGTCTCCACGACGAGCTGCAGAGAATACTATAGGGAGTAAGGTGGTGGCTTACTCCCGAGTCCGGGCCGTGGTGAGTCTTGTGTGTCCAAGTGCCCGTGGCAAGTCCCAACACCCAAGGGTGTCCCGAATGCTAAACTAACCTCTTGTGGTTGGTTTTTGGATGCAGATTCAAGCTTGATCTTCTAGTCCCTCTTCCTAGTCTAATCCCGGGGCTCCCAACTCGACCCTCTACCCCTTTCTAAAGTTGGAAGCCGGGAGTGTGCCTTTCAGTCCCAACTTCCGCAACTTGACATTTGGTGAACCCTTAAGTGGGTTCACCCCGGGACCAAGGAGCGCGTCAAAAATTCATTTGATCCAATTTTAAATATTTGGTTTCGATTTGAGATGTTTGAAAATGTACACCTACCACATCAGATGGAGTCAATTTTGCAAAGGACTATCAAAAGGATTCGTATAATAAAATAATTTTCATTGAAAAAAATATAGATGATAAGAATGTATTAAGCACATTAAAAAAACACTCATATTCTTTTAATGTGGAATTCTAAAACTTTAAAATTTTAAAGAATGTTTCAAAATTGTTTTAAAATTTTAGAGCTTCAAGAGTCTTAATTTTACCACATATAAATGGGTTATAATGTACATGATGTATGAAAAAAAATTATATCTTAAAGTATAATAAAACTAAAGAATGTAAAATTTTAATTTTTGGTAATGATTGAAAATTTTGATAATATTTCAAAATGAAACATTAAATTTATAAGGAATCTACACACTTTTTTAAATTCATATTTATTCAATAATTATTTTTAAAAAATTATATGCATTAAAGAACATTTAAATATATTTTTAAAAATTTACCAAAAATTTCATTCAAAAATTCATTTGCATGTAAAAGTTTTTTTGGGGGAAAAGGACATGTAATCCTTTTCCAAAGTAATCACTTTGGCTCTTGATTATAATTTTTGACCCAAATTATCAATAATAAATGTTAAATAACTAATAAAAAATCAATGACTAGTAATTAAAAATTTTAAAATCAATAATTAATATAATATATATTTTAAAAAGTTCAATATTTAATATTTCATAAGAAATATTCAATAATCAGTAATTTATATTGAATAATTATTAATTAATATTAAGTAATCATTAATTAATAATTCCTAGGAAATAATAAATAATTATTGATATTATTTATAATTTATAATAATTCATTAGTCATTTATAATTATTTTCATTAATTACATATAGGTAGCTAATCCTATTAGGTATGTAACTTAATTAAGCCATTTAGGACTATTAGGTAGGTAGCTTAACTTAGACCAATTAAGCCTTTTAAATATGTACGTAGCTTAATCTAAGCTACTTAGGCCTATTAAATATGTAACCAACTAGGTTATACCACCTAGGCTTATTACTAAGGTTAGACCTACCTAATAGGCTAGGTTAGGTCTATAAATAGGTTAGTAGGTACCTACATAGCCTATTAAATAACATAGGCATAGATAGCTTATTAGGTAAGTATAAACATAGACCTAGTAGGTACTTATATGGCTTAGTAGACTATAACTTACATGTTATCTAGGTACATACATTTATTAATAAGTACCTCCTACCTACTTAGGATACCCTACCTATAATTTACCTATTTATGTAAATATTGTAAAAAAATTCAAGTTCATTTAATACAATATGCATGTTGAAAAAAAAATCATGGAAATTGATTACAACATGTTGGTCCAAAATCATCTTCATTACAAATATGTTGTGGACAAGAAAATCACCTTGTGGGGTGGTGGTGCAATGATTAAAAACTTCACTTTTCAATGTGGAGGTGAGGAATTCAAGTCCTTACACTTGCAACCTATGCTACCTTGGCTATTTAAGTGACCTAATTAGGTAGCCTAGGTTACAAAAGCTACTAAACCATCTAGCCTAAGTTGCTTGCCCTAGCCTAAAGGCCTAATTTAAGGGGCTTGGCCCTAAGTGGTTTGGTTTAATTTAGTTTATGTGGCTAAACTAGGTGACTTAGCCTAGGCCTAGGAAATAGGGTTGGTAGCTAAATAAATAAATATTTTTGGGCATTAATTATTCGATTTATTAACTAGGTAGGTAGGGTCATGAATGAATGAATTAATTAATTAATTAATTAATATTTTAATTATAGTTTAAAATAAAATAAAATAAATTATATATATATATTTGGTCGCTACCCAAATTAAATTAGTGCCATGGTGATTCAATAAAAAAAACATGGTAAAAGAACCTAATAAAAATAAAACCAATTAAAAAAACCTAGTCAAAATGGTTGAGTACCAATCAACTTGTCCAAAATGGCATTTTGGTCAAGTTGGACATAGGGGCAAAAAAACCGTATGGGGGTTTTTCAACTGAAATTCCTGGTCAAAAAATCATGATTTCTTGTGGTGTGGTAAAAAAAAAATAGCGCCAAATTATATTTGATATATGTATTGTATATATAACCATTTAAGATCTTGACTATTGAATCAAATTTAAAATGGTTACAAATTGAAGTGATTATAAATCATTTTACATTTTGATCGCTGCATTGGGATGGGAAAAATTAAAATGTTTGCATAAAACTATATGTTGCCAAAAATACTTATAGGTACTATAATTAACATTTAACACTTGATGGCATTAACATGAAGTGTGATAACCCTATTGTGCTTTTCATCTTCATTTTGTTGTTATCCATAAAATCTTTTAAAAATTTGACCAAACATTAACAATTAGCATAAAATTGTTGTGATTGTAAAGGGTGTGTTAATAGATAAAAAAAGGTAGCCTATATCAAAAAATTTCTTGGACGTCATATTTAATATTAAACTCCTTTTAACACTTTCAAAAGTTAAAAAAAAGAATTAACCTTGAGTGTGACACTCAATGCAAATTAATTTATAAATTTAGTGGTCATTCAGAATTTCAACCTTAGTCAAACCCATGATGAGAGGTTTCATCCTCTATTTAAACATTCTATGAATAAATCAAATATGAAACAAACATTAATTGTCTTCCTAAATAAAACAACACCTTAGCATGGACTAGGTTATCACCACTTCATACTTGGCACTTCAACATTGACTACCCATTTAACCTTGAAAGGAAAGGAAAATGAAACATTTAATTTGGCATGTAAATTCGTATGTTTAATTAAATTATTCTTCACCCCATAGGGTTAACACTACCTATCAACCAAACAAGAAGAAGGGCAAAATGGAAACACTTAGTTCGTCAAGTAAGCATAAAAAAACATTTGATGACTCTTCATCATATAACTTGGCTAATGCATCGATTACAATTCATAGGGTGTGATTTTATGTATAATTGTGAACCTTAATTAGGTGACCTCACCTACCCATCATCCAATCAATTGTTTTTTGACAACTTCTGAAAGGATTCAATCCTAATAATGGGGCTCTTGGCTAGATCATGTGGAGTGCAACACTCTTGCTTTGTTCTTGCATTTTAATGGAACTTGATATGGACACCAAGATCCATATTTCATCAATAATTATTTATGGATATCTAACCACTAGAATGCTAGTGAGATGTTTGAATAATGGAACAAGGTTATATCATGTAAAGTGGGGCCATTTGCCTGAGTGACTTCCAAGGTTTTTAACTTGTAACAAGTGTGGATAGTGACATCTTGAAATGATTTTCAGCTTATAATCACTAAAGGATATAGATTGCCATTAAAGTTTTGATGAAATATTTAAAGAAGGACCTTATTTGAACAGTAGTTTTTAATATCTAGCATCACACCCTTTATCATATATAAGGTGAGAGATTTGTTCAGCTTGATGATGAATGTCCTTACAATTGAGATTTGGGAGGTGGGTTTGAAATTGCATGGGTTTAATTTCATGTTCACTTTTGGCCTTTCCCCTCCTTCCACATTGTTTAATTGTAGTACCCTATTTTTTTCACTAACCAGTGGATACAAAATACAAGGGATAATGAAACAATGAATTTTTTAAAAGATAATATGCTCAAAGAGTGTGATATTTGTTATGAAAATAACATTTTTCCAAACAATATTGAAGGTAATGAGAGGTCTATGTGAAAAGGGGACTAAATGCATATTTTTTAGTTGAAGCAAATGTGGGTTTATCAAGTTTGACAACCAAGGACCCATTAAGAACATGGATTGAGAATTGAACAAACAACACAGGGTGATAATCACAATGGGAACAATAACATTCAAATGCAATGCAAAGATCCATCCAAAGGCATCATTTAAATGTTGGTTATGTGGACCAAACCTGAAAGGGAACCTTTATCAATCAAAATGAAACAACACCTTCCAAGCCACCTTAATTTGGTAATTATATACATGGTTTTGCTCTACTTACAATATTTATTATTTATCTGAATGAAGTATATCCCCTAGTTTGTTCACAAGGGATATACAATTTAGCGATAATATGAGTAAATTTACATAACCAAGTGAAAATGGTACAATTTGGGATTTAATGGATTATACTTGCCATACAAAATCTTTTGACACTTTGGTTTAAGTAATTGATGTATTCCCAAAATTTGATTTTTTATTTCAATAAGAAATGTAATATGTACAAGATTGGAAAACACATCATTTATTTATTTTTGGATAATTTTGTTACAACCTTTCCAAAAACCATTAAACCAAGTGACATATTGAATGTTTGATTTGAAATTTCACATGTAAATGTTTTGTTGAGTGATTTTATTCAACAAAATAAATTTGGGAATTTTTTGGAAATAATTTTTCTAGTGTAAATTCAATTAATTGTGTTATTTTTGGGAAAATTTGCCAAACTTTCAATGTCACAAAATTAAAACTTAAATAACAATAATTGTGTATTACATGACATCTTACCCAACATATTTTTGTCTCCATTTTTTTGTAGGGTTTTTCAAAAGTAGAATGCTACTAGAATGGAATGTTTAGTGGGCATTCCATTTTGTGAAACACCTTGGCACTTTTGTGTGTTTTTTTCAAATGATACCCTCTAGATATCAGAAGAAAATTATGAAAATTGGAATAGTTTTTTCACACTTGGTAAAGGGTGAAGACCTCAAGCTTGACCTAAATGGGGCCCATGTTTGGCTCCTTTTCATGTGGGCTTTTATTTTGGTAAAGTTTTTAGCTTGCGACTTTATCCTAGATTGAATTTCAGTGACTAATTTTTCACTCAAGTGAATGTCTCTTAAGGCAACCATACTTAACAAATTGTACAAGACTAGATAATACAACATGTCTAAGTACCCAACAAGGTAGTGAATGTCAAAGCCAATACTTTGAAATACATGGAACTAGTTGCATTGAAAAAAATCCATAAAACATTAATTTATTTTAAGACAATCTAAAACATTGATTGAATTTTGTTTTTTATATTTGAAGGTATTTCCTGAATCCCTGGGTAAAACTTGCAAACAAGCTACTCAAAGTATCTTAGTAATCAATAAGGTCCTAGCATCATGTATATATTTCCAAATTAGGTCAATGTCTTGGGGAGGTGGGAATGTGTAGCTTTAGAGGATTTACCTCAAAGATAAGATAAAAATCATTGACAATTTTTTTTTCTTAAATACTTCATAATCAAAAGAACCACCAATTCCAGATTTTTTAAAAACTTAGAAGAATCAATAGTTCTCATGAAAGAACAAGTGGTCACAATTGTAATTATTTGAATTTTTTCAATATTTTTGAGGACTATGGTTATATTTTAGAATCATTACTTTGATTTCATTGAGAACTTGGGTAATGAACTCAAAGAAACACCCTGATATATGTTGAGTTTTGTTATAGTTTTTTATAATAGTTCAACTCTAGTAGCAAATGCATTTAGACATTCAAAAGTAGATGAGTGTTTCATCATTGTGAATCATAACATGAAAGAAAAAATACAAAGTTATAACATATCAACTACTACTACTTCAATCCAGGCAAGATTTTGAATTTTGATCTTTGGAGTTTGACTATTCTTCATCATATAGTTATTCTATAATCTTTTTCCAAGTTGATTATCACAAGAAGTCACCCCAACTTCACATTCAAATACACTTCTATTTCTTTTTTATTTAGCCATGATCCTTTTGTAACCACTGAGGTTGGACAAGTGAACATCCCCAACAATGTTCAATATGTTACACTATAAAAATGTTTCTCACATCTATATTTAGTCATTACAATTTTCCTTGAAATCATATCTTGTTGGGCCTGATTTTCACCTCCCATTTGGTGCCTCATTTTTTCTTGGCTTGGTTATTTCGCAAAAAACCTTGTAATAAGGGATCAAATTTTGATAACCCAAATCAACTCCTTTCCAAGAACTTAGTTTTTCAGCCCAGGGGTTGCCCACCTATAATTTATATGATAGGTGTTATATTTGGGCTGAGCAAGGCCTAAAAAAACTATGGGGGTTATAGAGACTTTATAAACTAAGGACCTTAGCTATGCCTATATAAACTATTGCGTTATATGACTATACGACCATATGGTTATATTGCAATACGGCCTATGGGTTATATGGCCATGGGGGTGATAGGTTTTGAGTTTTTGGTTTTGAAATTCAATTTAGAATTTTTGTTTGGTCTTTCTAAGGTTTAGGTTTAACTTCTAGGGTTTAAAATTTGAAGGGTCAAGGTTTAATTTTTAGGGTTTGCATTCAGTCTTTTTAAGGTTTAAATTTTAGAGTTTTGAAATTTAAGATTTGAAATTTCAAGGTTCATTTTTTAGGGTCTTTGTTTGGTTTTTGTATGGTTTAAATTTAGGGTTTAACTTTTGAGGTTTAAGGTTTGGTTTTTAAGGTTTTTGTTTAGGGTTTGAAATTAGGGTTTAAATTCTAAAATTAAAGTTTTGGGGTCTAATATTTAAGATTTAAAGCCAAAAATTAAGGTTTAAGGTTTTGATTTAGGGTCTAAGGTTTAAAATTCATGGTTTTAGGGTTTGGAATTAGGGTTTAAAGTTGAAATTTAAGGTTTAGGGTTTTATGATTTCAATTTAAGGTTTAAGGTTTTAATTTTAATTTTTAGGGTTTGAAATATAGGGTTTTAAGGTCTAGATTAAGGTTTAAGGTTCAAATTTGAAGATTTAGTGTTGAGAATTAAGGTTTAGGGTTTGTGAACTTGAAAGAAAATGGAAACAATTTTCCAAACCACCTTGTCCTAATAAGGTCGTTTTTCTTTGTGCAAAATAATTAATTTATATCCTTAAATCTTTGCCATGAAATCACCAAGTTTTGGGAAGTGGATTATCATAAAAAAAAAATACAAACACAATATTCACACTCAAGTTTAAACACACGAATCATTTGAAAAAATGGCATTAAAAAAAAATTGGAATTTGTGTCATTAAAACCTTCCTTTCTAAATTTCATACATTTTAGTCATTAGATTTCCATCATGAACCTCATACATTTGGTCATTGGATTCCAAAGCAAATCCTAATTTTAACCAACAATGACATGCCCCCAAGTTCCTTGTTAGACCCAAAGAGGGTCCAACTATGTCAAATTGCGGAAGTAGATGGAACTTAGTGCCGCTCCCAACTTCCAGCACTAAAAGGGGTGAGAGGGGTGTGCTGAAAGCTTCAGGATTAGACTAGGAAGAGGGACAACTTAGTTAGCTATTCGGTCCTGCATCAAAACCAACCACAAGTTGGTTAGTTTTCATTCTAGATCACTTTTGGTGTTGGGACAAGCCACGGGCAACACAAATTCACTTGATTCACCACGGCCCGGACTTGGGGGAAGCCACCACCCTTCCCCCATATAATATTCTTTGCGTTCACCCACAGGACCTACATCCGAATGATTTTTTTTTGTCCCAGGACTTTGGGAGCTCATAACTCCCAACTCAGACCTCTGATTGGGGTGAAGTCTATAGCAAAGTTGTAGCTCTCCTCAAAAGATTTCCAATAGTGTGTCGCACTCCACCTGCACACACCGGGATCGGGTCGATTCTCGAATTTTAGTGGTCAAGAGTCAAACTGCCAATTTAACTCCCGGCCTTTCTTTCGACCATAACTTGTGTTGTAGATGTCCAAATGGCTCGTGCAAGGCCATTTTGGACATCTACACTTCAAGATCTTTCGAAAAGTATAAAGAACACCTCGATGCGAAGTGTTTTGAACCCTGCAATCAAGCTGTGAGTTTTTGGGAGTCCCGGAAGACTCTAAGTTCCCACTTTTGGGAGTGTGAGTTTCATCTTCACATTTGCTTCAAAGTGTGGTTGCGACAAAAAAATTGTTATTTCAAAACCATACAATCAAAATACCCCTTTTAAAGCCCCTCAAAAGAGTTAAAACAAACTTGCCCAAAATGGTTTCGAATTCAAATAAATTTCTTGAATTATATACCATACAATGTGGCTTGAAATTCATGTGAGTACCCAAACACATCAAAAATCAACATAATTTTGAAATTTTATGAATTATATAGACCATACAACTTTGTTTCAAATTCATGTGAATACTCATACACCTCACCAACATAATTGAAAAGTGTTATGAGTTGCAAACCATAGGGTTACAATTTTGGATCAAATAAGAACCTATGTAAATGAAAAGCCATTTTAATTTCAAAGTCCTTGGGTTACAATTGTGTGGTAGTTGGAAACATTGCAATATTTCACAATCTAGGGTTCACCCACAACCTTATGCCAACCTTAATTTACTTGATGGAGACACAACATCATTGATGAATCCATCAAGAATTTTGTGAAAATATGTTTAATCACAAGGGCATTTGTTAGAAGGACTACATACCCAAGGTTGTCAAAACTTAGTTTGTGGCTATGGGGATGTTTTGGGGTACAAGGCACAAGTTGTCAAAAATTTGGAGGAAAAACAAGAGTTTTTGTTTCTTAAGGCAATATAAGTTCTTTTGGTCTTTGAAGCTCAAGTTGATTGAAATAATCTTTAAGCCATGCCCTAATTAGGGTTTGGAGAAATTCATGAATTTTGCAACGATGTATGAAAAATGATCACAAGAAGAGGATAAATGATTGACAAAACATCAGGTCTTTAGCAAGATTGTTTGTTTACATTGCCTAAATTTTCAAAACCATGACCCTTCTTTAGATGGGTTTAATTTCATCTTAGAAAAATATGGCAATGTGTGGGGCATTGTTGTAAAATTTGAAATAATTGATGATGGGGTGAATTCCTTAACTACATTAGCCAAACTCCTCATGGTTGTGCATTTTCGTAAGTTTGGAACTTCTAATGCTAGCTTCCTTTTAGACATTTGCACACGTGCTCCAAAACTATTAAAATTCATATTATGTCCTTTGTGAGCCCACTACACCTTTCCATTCTTTTTTTTTTCCTGCAATTCTCTTTTCTTCATCTATAACATTACACTATGAGAAATTACATTTGTCAAAATCAGTATGGCCATTAGTACACCACTATTAAAGTACTATTATTCAATTATGTTATGACTATAATACAATTACTCATAACTTAACAAGGATATATATTCATCATCTGTGTTTCATTTTAAGCAATTTAAAATGTTATGGCATCGTTATTTCAAGGTTTAGAAATCATTTTTGAACTATAAAGAAAAATGACTAATGAAAAAATAACAAGAAGGGAAATAAGCTTTCCAATTTACAAAACTCGTGTTTTTTCCTCTTTGGACCCCTCCTATTTTCAAACCTCATAACTTTCTTATTTCTTATTCATTTTAAATGATTTAAAATGTTATAGGACCGACATTTGAAGATCTACAAACCATCTTTGAACTTTAATAAATATTAAAGCAATATACAAGGAATTTTTTTGGTGTTTGATAATCGGTCTTTGTAGCATCTAATGGTTTTTTTTTTGAGTTCTTGATCCCCTATATTTTGAAGGGCCATAGTTTTTTCAATTCTTTTTGATTTTGAAAATCCAAATAGAATTTAAAAACTCAAATAAATCCCAATTCAAATTAAAATTTTAAAAGGCTTATTAGCATGTTTTTTGATTGCACTAATTGAAAAAAAAACCATGCATTCTTCTTGTGCAAGTGTTTTGTTGATGTTCAACTCAATGGCAAGAATTCTTTTTTTGCTGTAAACTTGTGGCTAATTTTTTAAAAATTATATATATATTGTTGTAATTACGTTTGTGATGATTCTTAGTGCACCAAATGCACCAATAGGAGGGGTTCAAGTTTTGTTTAGACACCAAAAACAATGGAGCCCTCCCCTTGGATCCAACCCGCCTTGAGTGTTGAAATGTTATAGTTGCAATTCAATTTGTAACTAATGAACATCTAAAATATTTAATCCATATGTTTTATTTTTGAATCCCATCTTACAAACTATATAAAGAAGGCTTGTTTTCTTATGTTTTCGCATTAAAATACATGTGTCATTTTGGGATGAACTTTAAAAAGCTTATTTTAAAAGAAAAACATAAAATAAATAAAATAATTTCATAACTATTCTTTAATGCATTTAATCTTATGTTTTCCTACTTATTTATTTATTTAGGTAAGCAAGTAGGTCCTACTTTTCTACCTACCTAGGCAGGTAGGTAGGTAGGTTCTAAGTAAATATGTAGGTACTTATGGTTATGTACGACCTACCCAACTACTAAAATATATTTTTTTTAAATAATTTTTTACAAAGTACAATCAATATGCCATGTGGTAATCTTTTATTTTGCCACGTATCACAATCTTGGACCATCGTTAACAATCATAATGGATTATGGAGATCAATATTTCCAAAAAAAAAATGTTAAATTTTTTTCATAATGCCACATGTTAAATTTTAATCGATGGATGACAATTAATGATGACAACATGACATCATGTGTGCAATTATAATAGAGTCGCATAATAGTTGAAAAGAAGTTGTTTTGACTAAGTTGCAATTGAGTTGCAATGAGTTTCATTGTATATATGGTGAGTTGTAACTTTGTAACTCATGTAACTTGTTTGTTAGCACTCATAACATATAAATACATTGAGTTGCAAGTGTCTTCTGCAACTCAAAAATTGAATTGCAAGGACAATTGTAAAACACCTTTTTTTTCTCATTGACTTATAATGTAAATGAAATGCACCAAAAGGAATTAACACACAATTGCAAGACACAAGTTTGTAAGCAAAAAAACTTCATGGTTTTTACGACATCATGAGATGCAAATGATGATGAACTTGTGATTTTTCAATAGGCAAGGAACTCGGCATGAATTTAGTTCATGTCAAGCTAAAAAGCTATTTTGAATTTGGGGCTTCATTGAGCCCTTTTATTTTTGTTTCATGCCATCTTTTTGATCCCATCCTATGAATTGGTTAACCATAAGCTTTTGATGTTATGTTAGGAAAAATTTATCAAAATATTTATTTATTTATTTGCAACCCATAAAACTAAAATTGCGACTCCAAATAGGAGAGCACTACTCCAAAACCTAGCATTCATGACTAAGACATTTTGCAAAATTGTCATATCTTTAGTCATTTAATCATGGAAGGTTAACAATTCTTAGTCATGTTTATTATTACATGTGACCATAGTACATTACAATCAATGATTATATTTTTATTACATGAATATAATACCTTGCAATCAACAACTATAGTTATAACTAAAATGAAATGTTAAATATTGATCATCTTGACTTCAATTATTTTAAATTACGTAGGGAGGTAAAATAGTTAATTAGATTAAGTAGGTATGTAGATAGACTAATTAGGAAAGGTAGTAAGCTATTTAGTTAGTAAGTATAAGCTAGTTAATTATAGTCATATATGCCTTGTTAATAAACTAAACTAAATTAGGCTAGGTACATAGTTAGGTTATGCTAGGTACTTAGCTAGGTTATGTAAGTATTTATTACCTACCTAGCTTAAGCTACCTACAATACAAGGAATTCTATTCATACTAACCCATGTCTTTACAACTTGTGTCCAAATTGACCATTTTTGCTATTGTTGATGCGATTGTCCTCCATGGCACCATGTAAAAATGACTTGAAGTCACATTTGTAACTACAAAATGGTTTTAAATTGCATATGTGACTATTATTTTTGACTAACGTTAATTTGGACAAAAATGAAGATGAAAAATGTAGTCATATCATCCAACAATTAATGACATCCAATGATATGTGAATTTTTTTAAACAACTAATAATGTGGTTCATAGGCAACTAGACACCGCATGGCATTTCATACAACTTGAATTCCGATCACAAATTAGTGTTGCAAAGTGTGTAAAAACAATGTTATAGCTAATGAAATTACTAAATTTGGTGCTTTGAATTTTTTTGTTTAGATATTTTGAGTGAAAATATATATATATTATAAGCTTTGGTAGGTTTGAGATAATTTCATAGGACCAATAGAAAGGTAACTAAAAAGGAACCACCATTTTAAATTTTCAACATAATATTAAGGTCCTATGTAGGTGCAATTTTTTTCTCCATACAATTGGGATTGTTGGATTTAATGGTTTCAATTTGACTAAAGTGAAACACCATTTCAATGTAATAGGCAATACAAATAAAAAATTTGCACATTATTATTTTTTTATTTTTTTGTTGTAGTTAAAATAAAACTACAAATAACCTAAAGTAATGAAGGGTGGAATAGCCTAGAATAATTGAGAATATTTAAAGGTAAAATAACCTTAAATAACCTAAGGTAAAATAACCTAAAATAACATAGGGTGAAATAGCCTAAATAGCCTAGCTAGGATATAATGGTATATAATAACCTAGCCGGGTGGAATAATTTAAAATAATCAATAATAACTTAAGGTAAAAAGGCAATTAATTAATTAAGTAGGCTATGTAATTAATTAACTAAATATGTTAAGTAATACTTGTAATAATTAATAAATAAATAGGTTAAATAATAGTTATTTTATTGTGTGAATATGTGCATGTTTTTGTGCATGAGACAAAAGATGTGATAATGTTACATAATGTTATAATATTTCCCTTTCATTAAAATTTATCCCATATCATTTATTTACAAGTTGAATTTTGTAAAATATAAAATTAGGTGAAAGAAAGGACTACTCATGGTATGCAATATAGACATTTAAAGCGCATATGCCATTTGGGATGAGATAATAAAAAAAACTTGACCATGGACAAAAATATCTAGGATCCTACCTACCTACCTATCCCAGTTAAGTTGTTTATTCTAATCTAACTTAAAATTGTTGAACTAATTATTGCCACATTGTTAGCAACACATTTTTATATCACTCATGGGTCCTTGTCCTACTCCATTAATATGGATACCATGTAGACATACTAACTAAGGCAAACTTTTAGGTTAGAAAATTTCTACCTTACAAATGAAAATACACAAAAATAAAAATAATTTCTGGAAATGTTCATCATAATTCATTAATAATCCATGAAATGTTATAACAATTTTCTCTCCTCCTTCCTCTCTTCTTTAACAAGCAATTCTTCTTTTAAAGTTCCCAAATAGAATTTGGAAATCCACTGAATAATCCTAAGAACGATCTCGAAAACTATTCTTTAATCAATTGAAATGCCGTTTGTACTAATCTAAAAACAGTTACACCCATCTAACTATCTAGAATGTCAACTTGCCATATTGACTATATCATTATATTTTTGCCATATCAACATTGTAGACCTATTGACTTGCATAATTCAATATTACTATCATGTTGACTAATTGACCTACATTTAGACTTTTTAACACAATGTTCTATCAACATTATTTGTCTTACATTTCAACTTTATAAACATACCAACTTGCCGGCCTAAGTTGTATTTCTTGTTGTCTTATCAACTTGCCATGAACATTTCCCTTTACTACACATGTGGATACATCTTAGTTGACTATGAATCTGGGCGACAATTTATTCGACTAATGAGATGTCTAACGGTGTTGTAGCCATCTCAGTAGTAAGTTTAATTCAAGGCCATTCGGTCTCAAGTGTTTGGGGGTAAATTTTGCATACTTAACTCCCTTAGTTGCTAATATGTATAAAATCCTCTTTTTTTTTGGCATCCCATATGGGGGTTTTTTCATTTTTTTGCAATTTTGTGAAGTATATTGCCACTCACATTAATTAGTTGTGGGGACCCCCCAAAGCTTCAATTTTTTTCTTTTGTGATAAGCATCTTTGATTGACCCATCACCAAAAATAAAATAAAATAAAGTACAAAAATTCAAGGCTTGGACAATTCCAAAAGAGATATGTTGTTATCTCCCTCTTTGGGCTGATTATAGAGCTTACAAGAGTAGAACTTAGGGCAAAGGGTATGGGATAAAGTGAGAAGGTATCAAGAACTCAAGGAACACATTGAGAATCCATTGGGCACTTGATGGGAACAACAAAAATCCAACCATGGGATCACCATTATTTAAATGTCATTATTATTGGATTATAAATAAAAGATTGCTTGAACTCATTGGTCCCTGGACCTTGGACCCTTGTTCACAACATCTTTTTCCCTAATTTATCTAGAGTGCACACATATATATACACCTCTGTACCAGTGAATTTTTTTCTTTCTTTTTTTTTTTCCAATTTTGTAGTTTGTAAAATTTTACCAAAATTTCCATTTGTTGAGCCTTTTTTTCTTGAATTCACACTATTAAAACGAATTTTCTCAAATTTTTCCAAAAAAAATAAAATGTAGCCACAGTTCGAAAATTCACCAAGAAAAATCACTGCTCTGTACAGAATTTCTTTTGTTTTTCCACTCCGAAATTATTTGCTATGACGGTCCATGTAATTTTTCCTTCGCCCCCCAGGCTCCTCCAATCATAGCCACTGACCAGGGTGAACCAGCACCTACACAGGTACGCTCAGCTTCTTGAGTGAGGCCTCTTGGGTTTAGGGTTTCATGTTGTTGATTCAGAGACCCTGATTTTTTTGTCTAAAGACGCTACATGTATCTATAATATTTATAATATCTATAAAACTTTGGAATTTCACCGTGGTTCTAATATAGGCCAAATATTCAGCCGACCAAGGGAAATTGAGCTCACAAAGCCCATTTAATCATATATATTCGAAATGTTTATAAATATCATTTCCTCAGACTAAATCAGGGTCCCAAAGTCCAAATCTATAATTTTTGGGGCCTAATATGGCCATTTCAATGGGTTTTTGGGGGGGGGGGGGGTTTATGGTGATCCCATTGTGGGGGTCAATTCACCCTGGCCGGTTTGCCCAAGGCCCAATTAATCACGCATTGCCTGCAACATGAGCTCTGGCGGAGCCCTTCAATAATGCACTTGGTGAAATCAGCGAACAGGAGGAAACGTGTGAATCAATAAATTTTTTGGTCAGTTTGGAGATATAGCCAAAGTGGCTATCATCGGTAGGAAGATTTAATGCTAAATCTGGCATTAGAAAATTTTAAACATATTTCTTTTTTTTTGGCTACCTGCTTGAAAACCATGTATGGGAAATCTGAAGACTTTTCTTTGAATTTTGGTTGAATCTCGGCTATTGAGAATCTCAAAAGCATTTGATTTTAGCACTTTTAAAATTTATGACCTAGCTTTTTTCGGCTACAGTTTTGTGGTAAAAGAAAGGTCAGTGTGTGGATGTGAACAAAAGTCATGATGATAACAATGGAGGAGGCCAGAGGGAAAAAGTAAAGCGTGTTTGACAAGTCTCAAGGTGACATTGCATATTCCATCCCCCAATATGAGTAGAAAATAGAGATGTGTGTTCGAAAAGAAAGTAATGAATTTTTCAGTGGCCAAGAAATCGATAAAGCGCATATGCTACAATTTGAAGAATAACGGCGAAACCCTTCTACAAGTTTCTGGGGGAGGAGAAAATGAAGAAGAAGAAAATATCTGTGAGAAAAGTCCAAAAAAGAGTAAGAAAAGAAGTGGCAATTCCAGGGAGATCGTGAAGAGGAAAGGGGTTGATGTTTTTTGGGGAGATCTAGTGGAAAGATCAGCTTGGCTTGTGGGAATCTGTGATGTGAGGGACACCCATCATACCCTGTGTATGCTATTGGGATGGCAAAGGATTTGTAGTAGATTTTATGAGGGTAAAAGGTCAAGAGAAAAATATTTATTAGAGCAGTGAGCGAAAGGAATTTCAGTAGTGCGAAATATGGGAAATTCATATGGCCTCAAGGGAAAAGGAGTTGGTCTTTCACAAGGGTCACCAAAAAGAAAGAGAGATGTTGTGCAGAAACCTGCATCGACTGAGACACCTTTGGTCCCCGCTGAAAATGCTCCTTCAAGCTCTGGATGGCACAGCAATGTGGTGCTTCTTCTTGATCTTATCATGAGCTTTCTTTGCACAGTTTTTTCTTGGGCTTTCCCATGTAAAGATATTGTGCAGATATCTGCTGCGATTGAGACACCTTTGGTCCCTGCTGAAAATGCTCCTTCAAGCTCTGGATGGCACAGCAATGTGGTGCTTCTTCTTCCTCTTATGATGAGCTTTCTTTGCACAGTTTTTTCTTGGGTTTTCCCAAGTTACATGTTGAAGTTTGATTTTTCTTTGCTTTTTAAAATTTTGTTTGTGTGTTGACAATTTTCCTTGACCCATTCAACCATGATAGCTCATTGTCCTCACAAAGCATCAGGAGAAGGAGGTCTAGTTCAGATTTGAACTCCCAACCAACAGCTTCGCAACCATAACTACTGGAATTTGTATATTGCATTTCTCTAATTTAATATATAGTCAAATAATTTTCAAGAGATGTTTGAAGCATTGTGTTGACTCTTTTTCATTTTCTTTGCAGAAATATCTAGTGCATGATTTAAATCCCACTTGCAATTCGGATAATCCAAACTTGACCATCGTTTTTTTTCATGGGATTACTTTTGGCACAAATGATGAATGGAAGGAAACATGGACAACATGCCCCACCAACAATAAAGAAGCGTGCATATGTTGGCCAAAAAAGTGGCTACCTGAAGACTTGAACAACAATGTTCGAATTTTATCATTGTCTTATGATTCTAACATTGTGGCAAGTTTTCACAATGATGTGATTGAAATTGGCAAAAACATCATTCAAAGTTTGGTTACAAATTCAAGGTGTGAAAATCTCCTATATTCATGGACAGATTAATTACTTCTCCTTAGGTGCATTAAGGATAATTGTTTAGATCTTTGGAAATTGTTAAATGTTTTGCAAGAGTAAATTGTTCATGTGTGGTAGTATTGAGATACACACCAACAAGTTTCAATTTATTTGAATTGTTAGATTCATGTAAAAGAACATAAAATGGGGCTTAAATGCAAATGTTCTTGTTTGAAGATAATAACAAAGTCTATGTTCATATTATAAGTTCATGGTACAACTAGTTTGGTTTTGATGGCAACTTTTAGTTTGAGCTTTTTGGAGCTTTATCTTTAATAATGGAATTGAATTATATTAATACATGTGTAGAAAATTTGCATCCATTTCATTGCAATTTTATTTCAAGAAAAGTATCTTTTTTAAAATTAAAATTTTCTTTTATTTTAACGATATTTCCAAGGTAACACATAGAAGATGAGTTGTGCATTAACACAAGAATGTAGACACTTACATAATTGTACATTATAATGGTTTTACCAAAACACAGTTGTCACATTTTTTGGGTAGATTAATGGAATCAATAAATGAAAAATGACAAGCAAATCAATTACAAACTTATGGCTTAGGTCATGTGTGAATTAAAAAATTGCCCCAAGTATAATAGGATAAATTTGTACATGTTAGTACAATGTTGATAATGGAATTTTGATGTATTGTTGAATATTTTGTAGTTATTAATCCCTTTGGGATGGACTGGTGGCATTAATTGCTTATAGTTTTGGAGGTCTTATACTCAAAAGCTTGGTGGTTGAAACTTGCAAACATGTACATCAGAGGCCAAGAAATAATTTGGATGATGAAGTTCACAAATTTTGTAAGACATTTTTGAACAATGTTAAAAGTGTAGTATTAATGGTGTACCACATGCTGGTGGTACCCAACTTTATCAAATTATCTCACTTGGCAACATCAACAAATCAACACATTGAGCAAATGTGCAACCCAATCTGGTTTATTTAAAAGTTTAAAATCCTTCAACCCACAAATGGAACACCTTTCAACAGATTTTAAAAATGTTATTCCTAAAAACCTCAACATTTATGCATTTAGTGAAGGATTACCACTCGATGAGAATTGGGTAAGATTTTCATTTCACCACATTGAAAGTTATATAACTAAGTTCATTAGTTGAACATTTTTTGTATTGTCAAAACTTGTGTAGGATCATGTATTCAATACTTCTGAATACATTAATGTGGTGAATGGGTCATGTGTTTTATGAATTTTGTTTCATCAATTATTATTGATGGAAAGAAAATTTGATTAATTTCAAACATCAAGAAATAGGTTTAAATTTTCCCTTCATCAAATCAATTCCATATAAATATTTCTCAGGAAAATCAAATCATCATTAAAACATGTAAGATTAATGAGATTAAAAACCAATGACTTTGTGATGTCTTCATATAATTTGCTTGCCAAAGGGTTAAAGGAAATTACTTTTACACAAAATATTTCATTCTTATTCAAACATCAATAATTATTAAAATATAGTTTCCACCACCATTTGAAATTACTATGTTATTTATAAGTTAAAGCATAAGTGAACAAACAAGTCAATGAGTTCCATTAATTTAATCTTTTGTGCATGCATGGAATTTTAGTGCCATATGCCTCAACTATTCAACTGTCAAACAACAACCATTATAGAATTGAGGATGCTAATCACTTGACAATTTGCAAGCCTCCAAACAAAGATCATCCAAGCTATTATTTATTGTTAAAATGTTTGAAAATATGTATGGAGGTAAACACATCAAATCTAAGTCTTTTGACTTCATATATGTTCATGTAATCTTATGCACATTAGTTCATAACACACTTGATGTGTATCGCATGTGTGATGTCATATATATTGGTTATCAAATAAGAAAGATAACATATAAATCACCTATATTTTTTGAATTTTGACAAAAATATATATTGCTTCCACCTTTGCCATGTAATGAGGTGGCGTTGATTGACAAAGCAAAAGAGACAAACATCTTGTTACAAAAGGAATATATTGTTGGTTTGGTTGGAATGGGTGGGATTGGGAAGACCACTTTAAGCAAAAAATTCTATCATTTATTCCATAACCAATATGACAAATCTACTTTTTTGGAGGACGTGAATTCAATGGACAATATCAATGATGTCATAAAGCAACTCCTACATGATTTGTGTGGCAAAAAGTTATGTAAGGATGAAAATGTGAATGAAGAAGACATTGACAAAATTAGACAATGTATGATATCAAAAAAAATGTTAGTGGTGGTGGATGATGTTGGTAAAGTGGAGAACCTTACATCCTTGCCAATTATCATTGATAAGGCTACTAGGAATGCAACTTCTAAAAGCAAAATACTTGTAAATTGTCGAAATTAGCAAAGTTTAAAATCTCATGTAAGTGAGGATGGAAAAATGATCATGAAATCTTTAAAACAAGAACAAGCAAGGGAACTTTTTATGTTCCATGCATTTGGTAATGCAAATCATGTTCCAAAAAAAGATTTCAAAGATATATGTATGAAGATTATAAAAACTTGTGGGGGGCTCCCTTTAAGTTTTAAAGTATTGGGTTCTTTTTTGCGCAATATTAAATAATTAGAAATTTGGGAAGGCGCATTGAGCAAATTGAAAAGTGGGCAAAGTTTCACCAGGGGCAACAATAATGAAGAATTTTGGAGGAAATTGAAGATTTCTTATGAGTATTTGGATAAGCAACATCAAAACATGTTTTTGGATATTGTTTGTTTTTTGGATGGTTTGAAAATAAGTACAATTTGTCGAGTGTTGCATGGAGATCATTTACACCCAAAGTTTGCATTACAAAATTTACAACATAGATCTTTAATTGAACGAGGAGAAGGTGGAATCTTGTACCTACATGAACAATTACGAAACATGGGTCAAAATATTGCAATGGAACTTCCAATTCTGAATCGATTTATATGGAAATCAAATGAATCAAATTTCTTTTTACAAAAGGATGAGGTTGGCACCATATTATTTCAATCCTATAATTTTGTTTCGATTTCCCATGAATTTTTTTTATGTCCAAAAACAAATGTTTTAACTTTGAATCTTGATTTTATAAATACATGTTATTTTGATAAAAAATTGGCATTAAGATGAAACGTATTTACATATTGATAATCCATTTTTTTCATTTCATGTGATAGGTGGTGGAAAATTTAGAAGGCATCTCATTGAAAAAATGTGTCAATTTGCCTACATTGTCCCAAATTAGCTTTAAGGATTTCGCAACCTTAGGTTGGTTGACTTAACAAAAGCTTCACAAATTATTGTGGAAAATTGCATTTAAGTGCGAAATTTGAATAATGTTAAGTGGTTGTGCCTCAAAATTTGCATGATTCGAAAGTTGCCAAATAATTTATTTTATTGTTTACAATTACAAGTATTGGATTTGTCAAATTGTTCCAACTTAAAAAAATTACATTCATCTATTGGTCAATTGAATGCACTCCAAGAGCTTAATTTGGACACGTGTTCCACCTTGAAAGAATCACCTTCATCTATTGGCCAATTGAATGCACTCCAAGAACTTAATTTGGACATGTGTTCCAACTTGAAAGAACTACCTTCATTTATTGACCAATTGGATGCACTCCAAACATTTTATTTGAAAGGGTGTTCCAACTTGAAAAAATTACCTTCATCTATTGGCCAATTGAATGCATTCCAAGAGCTTTATTTATCATTGTGTTTGAACTTGAAATAATTACCTTCATCTATTGGCCAATTGAATGCACTCCAAGCGATTTATTTATCAGGGTGTTTGAACTTGAAAGAACTGCCTTCATCTATTAACCAATTGAATGCACTCCAAACGCTTGATTTGTGGGAGTGTTTGAGCTTAAAAGAACTACCTTCATCTATTGGCCAATTGAATGCACTCCAAAAGCTTGATTTAAAAGGGTGTTCTAACTTGAAAGAATTACCTTCATCAATTGGCCAATTGAATGCACTCCAAACGCTTAATTTGGATAGGTGTTCGAACTTGGAAGAACTACCTTCATCTATTGGCCGATTAAATGCACTCCAAAAGCTTGATTTGGAAGGGTGTTCCAATTTGAAAGAACTACCTTCATCTATTGGCCAATTGAATACATTCCAAAAGCTTCATTTGTGAAAATGTTCCAATTACTATATTGGTATATAGTTCAAAACATTTTTCAACTTGGTGGTTAATTACCGAATATTCCCGACATCAACAATGTCTCCAAGTTGAACACTGAACTTTGTTGATAAACAATGTGAAACATGTTTCAACAAAAGGGCCATTTTCAAAATATTTTTGGCATTTAAGGTTTTTTTGTTGGTATATAGTCAAAACATTGACTAGTGTTCAACTATTTTGGTGACACCATCTACACATATATGGATGATAAAATGTACTAAAAGATGAATGAAATGTAGTCTTATTTGCAACTTCGTTGCAATTATCTATTTCAACTAGGTTAAACAACTAGTAGGCAACTTTAATTTTAATATTTATTTAAAATTATGATAACATTACCTTACATGTAAATTTTATTTGTATAAATGAATGGTTTTTTTTGTGCATATAAATATTAAACTTTAATTTCAAAATAATTTAAAAAAATCTAAATATATGTTAGTAATAATGTTTATGTTCAATACAAATATAATTTATTATTTTTATGTAGATCATTACAAGACATCAAATAATGATACATAACTAATAATATTGTGCAACTTTAATGCTTATTCAATTTTATATACATGATATCTAAATATTTGTTTAAAATTATGATTAAAATTCATTAAACACTAATGTACCCTATGTCATTGGCCCAAGTTTGAATGCATTCAATTGAATTTTCCTTTTTAACCCCTTTTTGGAATTTGATTGAATTTCTAATAACAATACCGATTGATATTTCAATAATATAGTTCACATTTTAGGTCCCAAAATTATGAAATCAACATTATTAAATCAAATTTGGTGAGGGCTTTCCCATAATAACAAGAATGCCCCCATATTCTAACATAGTTTTCAATCTTGGTTTTTTAAAAAAATTCATTGGAAACATGGTTCAGTAATCAATAAATTCCTCACCATAATTCCAAACGTTTTAAACCAAGTTGGTGCACCCCTATTCATTGAAAACTTTATAATGATATGCCCCATAACATAACTTTAAATGCTATGGTTTGGGAGATATCATTACGACAAAACAAAACAAACTACCTTCCTTCATGGATAAATAATGTAACATGTGTTGTTGGCCCCAAGTGTGAACACACTCAACTCATTTTCCCTTCTAAACCCATTTTTTTGTAATTTGATTGAATTTTCAACAACAAAATTCATTCAAAATTCAATATCTTCCACACCTTAAATATGAAAATTATTAAATAAACTTCATTAAATTTGACTCAACAATTATTTTCCAACAACACCAAGTAAACCTTTGGATTCGAATACACTTTTATTTATGATTTTATTAATGTTTACTAAGAAAATGATTCAATAATCCATAACCTTTGCATCGTAATTCCAAAAATTCTCAAGCCAAGTTAGGAAATTTCAACATAATAAAAAAAACAATTTTTTTTTTCTAGCTTCATATATAGATTAAATTACTTGTAAGGTTTTTTTGTGTCAAGTCAATGGTTATGTGTGAGGCAATTTTTTTTGTGCATATACATATTTAAATGTAATTTTCAAATAATGTTTTAAAAAAAATCTGAAATATGAGTTTGGTAAAATGAATGTTCAATATATGTAATATTATTTCTTTGTAAATCAAATGTTAATATACAAAAAATCAAGTAATGATACATAATTCATAAACATACAAGCTAGGGATTTAGATCTATTACTATTATGATTATCTAATTTAGGTCACTGAGACCAATGGATTTATGCAAATTAATAGAAATTAAAAACATAGTTATTTATCATCTTGATTATTTTCTTTTTTCCTTTTTGAAAGGAAAATAGAAAAAACAACCATATAAGGATATTGCAATTCATGAAAAATAGTATTAGGTTTTGACAAAACATCGAATTGGCCTTTCAATGGGCAATAATTTTTCTACTTATTTCTTAATGGGTTAAATTATTTTTAAATGACAAAAATTTGATGCAATGATCTTTATCCAAAAAAATAGAGGTTGAGATTGAAAAATAATTAATAATTAAAAACAAAACATGTCTCGTAAAAAGCAACATGTTATTGTAATTTTCATTGCAACCAACTCTCTTTTCCATCATTTCATTTTTGCACATTTATTTAGAATGTCAAACACATAATCAATATTGAAACACTACTAACAAATTAAAAGTAGAAAATTCAAATGAATGGAAAAGCAAGACAGAAGATTACCATCTCTAATGTGAAAGAAAATCATTTATCCCACATATTCATCCACTCTGGGAATACCAATCAAAATATGTCACATTGATCTTGCACAATGATACATGAATTAATTTGCATTCAAAATATTCAACGCCAATTAAACATTGAGGGCATTCTTTATTGCATTTGGATTAAAGAATACCTTTCACATTGTTAGGTATTTCAAGTAAATTTTTAGCTATAGTTACAATGTTTTGGTGATTTTTTAATATGTTTCTTTAGATTTTTTCCTTGATTGCACCCAATGAAAAAGGTTTAAAAGTTCAAATTCCATGGGATTTCTTCGGAGGGACTTCATTTGAACTTTTGCTAGAAACAATTATGTAAATTTGATTGACAACTATTGGCAATAGCCTCTAGCCCCAATGATAGAGGATACAACATGGCTTTCACATCTTGCTCACTAACATGTTTAAACTTGGGACCTTTGTAGTACCAAAGACTGGTCTTACCTTTAAGGCATCTCCCCTTGGAGCTTTTGTATGTCTTTTAATGAAGAATATTTATACCATCTATCTTTCAGTGAATTTGAAATTATCTCATCATGTGTTTTGAAGGGCAACCTTTCCATTTTTTTTAGCATGTGATGGGCAAAGATAGGTGCAAAAATAAACCTTGGTGACTAACATAATTTATTCCTTATAAGTAGGTAAGTAGGTAGCTATGTTATAAACAAATAGGTTGAAAAACATGTAAAATCTCTTGTACAAAGACATGTTTAAATAATATCAATAATGGCACCAAACACCTATTGTTTTAGTTTTTTAAGCTTCAAAATCATGGTTTTCAACAAATCAAACATTTGGTTCTAATACAAAATCATAGTTTTCAAAAAAAAAAAACAAAATGGATTAAATGAATCTTAAGAAACTATTGGTTCTTTCATGAAAGTTGTCATATATTTGAAAAGTTTCGAATAAATGGGACCATTAATTCTTAAATTCTTGATAAAAAGAACCAAAACTTAGAACTTACAATGATTGTTTAAACCCTTGCATTGCACCAACTAATTTGTCATATTTCATTCAATAAACAAATTTGGCCCTTTCCCTTACCCAAGAATGGAAGGGATCTTGTAAAGGAGAAAAGTAAGACTTGTGGCCACTCCTTGTTTTGACTTGCTTGGAAATGAAGGTTATAACCTACCTTTTTCAGGAATGAAAATCATGTATTCTTTTGATTTTGATAGATTTTCTTCCAACAATTGTTTTTTTCACATGTGTAACATTTCATTAGAAGAATTCTTGTCTTATGCAACTAATCCCTTAACAATTGGTGGTCTTCAACAACTAAAAAAATGACAATGAACCATGTTTTCAACTATCTAACTTACATGTCAATATTATTAGTTGTTTTTTTGTGGGGTCTAATAACTAATAAATGAATGGTCTTACTAAATCTAAATTTCATTTGACATTTTCTCTTAAGAAAAATGTCTTGGTCTACCACATGGACATTTGGCATGTGACATGGTCATTTATTTATTTTTATGCACACTCTCGATTGGTTTAAAGTTTATTGAGTGACCAAATAACAACTATGGTATGATGTGGAATATCATTTTGAATATGATGTAAGGACATGTTGACAATGCGGTAATCATTGTGTCCATATTTCCTATGTACATATATGTAATCAAGTCAATTTATAAGTTGTATTTGTATGATGTGCATATAAATTGGTGAATAATTAATTGCATGAATAAAAGTTATCTTTTTGCACCCAATCAATTTACAATTACATTCAATTGATTATTGTTTGTGACTATATTGGATCCTTCCTACAATTACAATTTTTATTTCAAATAATCTTTTTTGCTTTATATAATCATGTATATAATTAGTTTGCAACTAATTGTGTATGCTTACTATCACAATGTGGATGCCTTTTTCAATTCAATTGACCCCTTAAAACCCCGTCTATCACATATTTGATTATTTCATGGTAACCATTGTGATGTAAACCCATTATTTGGTCAACACAAACTATGATTCTTATGATTATAAATGTTTTACAATGTAGGTAGGTTGTAAGTTGGTAATAGGTAGGTTATAGATAGGTATGTATATACAAGTAAGCAATAGGTGGGCAAGTTGCAGGTAAATAAGTGTATTGAAATATTGGCCATCTTCTTACTTACAACTTAGTTACCTATTAGGGTGCCGACAACGTAAAGTAAACAATTTCTACTCTTTGTCACAAAAAAAAAGTAGCCATAAACAAGTTTTAATGTATTGAAAGTAGAAATGTTTTTTATTTAATGATCAACATGAGGACAATTTTTTTAAATCATAATGATGTTAATTAATCACATATTTAATATGCATTCAAGTAGATTTTTATAAAAAATTCTATTTTTTTCCCTACTTTTAAAGCTATCCAAACTTGTACAAGTGGGTGAAAGTAGATGAATTATTGATTATTTTCCATTTTCAACATGATGTAGTTTTAAAATGTAGTGTAAGGTTTCAACATTTAAATATTATAGTAAAATACATCAAAATTTAATGAAAAAATATGTTTAAACTCAATTTGACCAGTCATTTTCAAACATACTTGTTATCTACTTTTATTGTACCAAAATTTCAAAATTTTTGTAATCACCTCATTATAAATTCAAAGAAAAGCACCATTTTTTAATTATGTTATTTAAAGTTATTTTCAATCTATTTTCTTCTACTTGTGTTAAAAAGTGGACTATTTTTTGACTACCTTTTTTATCTACTTTTTTTTAATGTTTTACCATGCTTTCACCCATTACCTACTTATCTAGGTAGATAATGTAAGAAGATTTAAAGCATAATGACATGTTGAAAATTATTATAATTACATGAATGTTTGGTGAATTAGTTTTAAGGACTTGATTTTTAATGTATAGCCAAAAAATTCAACTCCCACTTGTGCGATTGTATTCTTGCAACTTATTTACATACCTAGTGGTCTAGGTTAAGTAACTAGTTAATGAAGTAGCCACTAGCTACTTTAGGTAGGTAAGTAACATGCAACTTTTCATAATAAACCAATGAGAAACTATAAAAACAACTAAATGAATGAACTTGGCAATAATTATTGTCATATTACAACTTTGAAAGGTTACCACACCACATGACATATAGTTAATTGATGCACATCACATGCCAACTTGTTTGTTTTTGTGGCATTTCAACAAAAGGAAACCATTAAATGATTACATGAACAATTAAATATATGTTGATATGGCAATTATCAAAATCATATATACAATTATGAAAAGATAAATACACCACATGATGTACATGAATAATTGAACCATATCACATGCCAACTCATTTGTTTTTATAATGCCACTTCAACAAAAAAAAAACCCTTCATGGCAAATAGAGCAATCCTATTGGATGAGAACCATAAATTGGACTCATGGCCTTTAGATGAAGGTGAAAAACTAAAAAGTGGCAAATCAAAGTTAAATGTACATGGCACCATTTTGGAGGAAAATCAATTGGTTTGAAGCCAAAAAAGGAGCTCAAAAGGAAAGCTCATGATTTGAAGAACCAAAATGCACCCTAGGGTCCATGTGAGGTCAAATTCAAGGATTCAATTTGCTTTAAATGAGTCAAAATTGGTTCCTTCAAAATTTGGACCTTGAATCCACATTTAATGAAGTAAAAATGTTGAAGAATAACTAAGTTTATTTTAGAAAAATTTAGTAAGTTTTAGGTCATAAGTAGATTTAAAATCAACTTCTAAGTTTTAAAATTCATGCTATCTAACTTTACAATCCAAGTACTAGGAATTATGGTATTAGATTTGTGTTTAAAGCATAATATGTTCAATTGTAAAGGTGTTTAAGAAGAATGAGACAACGTTTATCATTAGTTCAATTAAAAAAATTCTTTAATCAATTTAGGCAAAACATTAATGGTCTCCACCATAATTAATAAACAATAAAAATATCATTATGTGATTTTCCATATTTATTTTGGCAAAGAAGTTGCAAATTTATTACCAAGTGACTTTGATTTATGCTTGAATAATGGCACTTGCAAATATGCGAATGAAACATTTTGTATAAGTTTCCTCAGGTTGTAACAAATAGTTTGCATGGCAATGGAACAGCAAAGAAACAACAACATAAATGGTTTATTTTCAAAATTTTGATTATAGACCATTAATGTTAACCCATTTTAAGGTGTTTTGTGTTTTCCTTGTTTCACAAATTGTTTGTCATAGTTCAAAATTTAGTTGAAGTTAGGCAAGTGAGTAATATATTGATGTTAATCACAAT
This sequence comes from Sphagnum contortum, assembly GCA_963920785.1. Classification (NCBI taxonomy): domain Eukaryota; kingdom Viridiplantae; phylum Streptophyta; class Sphagnopsida; order Sphagnales; family Sphagnaceae; genus Sphagnum; species Sphagnum contortum. The sequence goes on from OY987280.1 coordinate 12,957,256, forward strand.
CTAAATTTATTCTTAATCTTTTATTGGATTCTTTTTTATTTCCAAGTTTGTTGAAAATACAAATTCACAATATTGCAAGGTTGCAAGATTGTCCAAGGATGTTGGATGAATTTTGGATGAATGTTGGATGATTGGCATTGTTTGTGCCACATGGTGAAGTTGATGTTCACACCTTGATCTTTCATTGGATTGCTGTTTATTTCCATCTTATTTGGGGGGGAAAATTGATTGTAATATTGCAAGATTGTACAAGGATGCTGGATGAATTTTGGATGAATGTTGGATGAGTGGCACCAAATGTGCCACATGGTGAAGTTGATGTTCACCATAATCTAATTTATACTTGATCTTTCAATTGGATTGTTTTTTTCCAAGTTAATATTTGGAAAACAAGTGAATTCAAGCAAGCTTAAATGATGATGATGGATGAATTTTGGACGAACGTTGGATGAAGAGCATCATCTGGGTCACAAGGTGACGGTGGCCTTCTTTGGGAAGCTGCATGCAGCTTGTCGTCTACTCTCAGCACAATAAGCTAATAAGTTGTAACTGCTTTTTGGCTATAGTTTCTCAAGCTTGTTCGCAGAGTGTATGCATGCCGCATGCCTCTGAGATCTAGAGGTTGTCTTTGAGGTCTTGTAACTGACAAGCCAATCGAGAATGGTTCGTTGGAGTCGAAAGTAAAATGCATTATATGTGGTGATGTCAGATGATATTATCGCATTTAGCGAGGAAGATCTGCAATCATGCATTTACTCACAGTCAGCGCCATGGCAGTAGTGCATTTAACTACCTTAGCAGCACTCATTTTGAAAGTGAAGCCGTCCTGTTCTCTGTTTTTTAGCTTCACAGCACAGATATACCAAGTCAACTGATGACTTCACAAACCTGAATGTCACAATGATTTGTGAGAAACTGGGAGACGGACCCAAGGTTTGTTTCTGCACTTACCTTAGTACTGTTGCCACCCTCAGGAAGAAAAGGTCCTTGGTAATAAGGACCTGTTTCCATTAAGGGGACTGGTATGACAGAAACTGCCTCTTTCTATCACATTTTTTCACCTAACTGGGCTCACAGCTACTGCATTTGTCAACTGCACATCTACCAAATGCAGGAGCTATGAGAACTCTGAAATCAAACTGTGAGTCACTCAGGATATGGTGATATTTGCCACTCTTTTTAATTGAAACCTATATGTTACTAAAACTTTCCTAGAAAATAGCTAGACTGTCAATCTATTAGGCTAGCATTCATTAATTATAAATTTTTGGCCCATTGCAACTTCGCAATGAAAAGCCCCTGTAACAGGGCCCATATCATTGACTTTCCATTAGATTGTTGTGATTATGTGTAGCGGTGATCAAAGTAGACCAATGTATGTGACCTTGCACATCAAAAGTGGATAAAGAAAAGCTAACATATGCCGGTTTGGCTCATAAATGGTTTTTCTCCTACATATTTGGTCAATTCGCTGAGGCTGGTAACAAGCGCAGCAAAACTGTGCACCTGCTACATAAGTGTGAACTAAATATGATCTGACTGCTGATCCCTGTTTTTGATTGGCTAATCATAATGATTGGTCCAGGTGGTTTACTCCTAGTAGTTCCCACCTATTTACCATCCTCGCTTCAGTTTTATGGGTGGGGTTACAAAAAATTAAATAACTAAACTTGGATGTGAGAAATATATTTGCAGGGTCACATATTGAGCACTGGTGGGGATGCTCTAAGTAAAGCCCACACAAATGCAAATATAAAAACCTACTCAATTCTCTTCTCACCAGGGTTTTCTTTTCTCAAATTTTGTGATTTAGCCATAGTCCAATGTGACTTGTAGCCAAATTAGGCTACAAGTCACAGAGGAAAGTAGAATAATTTAAGAATCCTACTATACTTTGGGAACATGCTGGAACCTATTGTCTAAATATGGTGATTTCAGGAAAAAATGCCTTGGGCGACTTTGGTGCAATTTTTTTCACAAAACTCCTGTGTATAAGTCACATTGTTTTTTCTGTGTGTGGCCAAGTGGCGAAAATCTGCATTTAAATATCTGCCTCCCACCTCCTCTGAGTAGAACTCAATAATGTCATATAACTGTGTCAACAACAAGCTAATGGAAAGAAACCCTTTCATGCCTTGTCTGTGCAATTGTTTTGTGTTTTGAAGTGCGCAATGTAATTTACCATCCTCTCTATCTACTCCCATGACATCCCTTTCTCAAATAGAAATCACATTCTGACAGTAAGAGGTTAGTGACTCTAAGCTCCCACCTTGTTTTCCGCAACATTCTTCACCCATTCCAGTCATCTGGCATGCTTAGGACGCTAGACAATTAGAATTGTATGATGTTTCAAGGCTGGAGTGGACTGTCACCATGAAGGAAACAAATTTTTGTCAGGTTCCAGTTCCCCAGCTAACCAGCTCAGTTGATTTTTTTACTACCCACCTACTAAGAACCTGCATTTTGTGGGTCGTTAGTAGAGAGGCAAAAAAAGAAGTAAAAACAGACCTTACCTATGTATAAACAATCTACTTATTAGGCACGCACCTCTTTCCCTACCTATACATGTATTTTCAGGACCTACTTCCTCCAGAATGAAACCAGATATCAACTCAGTTGAGGTTCATTCATAACTGAGTCATAAGGGGCATCCAATGGATGGTGCACTCTGGTTCACTCTGGCCTGGTTTCAGTAGCTATGAAGAATGTGATGGGATTGCCAGCCTAATTACTACTCCATGCCCATCCCCACAGAACTCCTTCAAACCCCTTCTTGTCTGCACTGCATTGTGCAGAGCAATAGTCAAGAACTGGAACAGTCTAGATCACCTTATTATTTCCTGATGACAACAAAACACAGTTTCATAAATCTTTTGGTACGCTTGAGAGTCTGCCCAGGAGTAATACTTGTAATTATTCAGAAGCAAATTCCTGCATAGGACTAATGTTTAGAATATGTGCGCCTGGTAAGTGGACATGCACAAGGGCACGTCAAGTGGAACTTGAAGTAGGGTTGCAAAATGGAACTGTAAAATAAGACCTGAAATGAGCCTGTTTGGTGGTCTGCAAATGGGGCTTGACTGGCCTTTCCTAATGTGTGGGTATTCACTGAAGTCAGCTGAAGTGAATTTTTTCAAGCAGACCAATTGTAGATTCCTTTTTCCTGTAAGACATGTGTCATAAAATTCTATTGAATTAGGGTTGTACTCATCATCCCTTGTGACAATCAAGCAATATATTTTGCTCTGCAAAAACCAGTGTTGGTTGGGTGCTTGGTTTTTAGCATAGAACTATGGCAAACACTAAGCATGAGCAACAAATTAAATGCAACATCACTTTCGACATAGTTGCAGGACAATGCCCAACAATAAAAATGTTTTCAATTTTTTTGACTACACCTGAACTATGATTAACATTTCTATTATCTTCTTACACAATATTTTTTATATAAAAAAGTGATCCAATAATTAGAATTTCCCCTTTCAACCAAAGGGTTCAAGTTTCGATCCTTTTTTCAAATTCTCTTTTTCTTCCATCAACAAAATGGATGGAAAAAAAAGCCTTTGGCTAATTTTTTTCAAGCTAGATGTCCTAGGGAAAAAAGGATTTTCCCTTGGGAGAAGACAAAATGGTAGTCTCAACCATGTTCTGTTGGGGAGAAAGGGACTAAGTCGTGCCAAGGAGCAAGTTCAAGAAAACACAAGGGGGAAATTTTGTTCAAATCAAACACTCTTTACACCATTGGAAAGCTCTTGAAGCATAGATATCTAAAATGATTTTGCATTTTTTATTTAAAGCTATTTTCTAAAATTCATAATAAAAAGAAGAGTCAAAATTAAAATTTCCAAATCATGTTCTCCTCCAAGGAAGAGGAGAGTTGCCTTCTCCCCCAAGGAAAAAAAGATTAAATTACCTTCTCTCTAGGGAAAAGGATACTAGGTTACCCTAAGGAACAATTTTCTGTAAGGAACAACATTGTGAATATTTGACAAGAAAGAACAAGGGGTAAACTTTATCCAGATCAAACATTATTTATACCATTGAAAAGTTCTTGAAACATGGATATCTAAAATGATCTTGCATTTTTCATTTGAAACTATGAACTAAAGTTGTGACAAAAATAAGACCTAGGGGTCAAGAAGACCTTCTCCCTAGGGGAGACAAGGACTTGGAAATTTGACTTCAAACTTTTCTTTTCATCATAACTTTTAGCTCATAGCCTTAAATAAAAAATGCAAGATAATTTTAGATATTTCAGCTTCAAGAACTTTCCAATGGTATAAAAAATATTTGATTTGAACAAATTTTACCTCTTGTATTTTGTTGTCAAACATTCACGAACTTGTTCCCCGAGCCAACTTAATCCCCTTCTTCCTTGAGGAGAAGACAACTCCTTTCATCCTTGGGGAGAAAGGGATTTGGAAACTTGACCTTTAGCTATTCTTTTCGTCATAACTTTTAGATCATGTCATCAAATCAAAATGCAAGATCATTTTAAATATTTATGTTTTGAAAACTTTCCAATGGTATGCTAAATGTTTGAGTTGGAAAATTTTCCCTATTGTGTTTTATTGTCAAACATTTGGAAACTTGCTCCCCAAGAGAGGTTACTCCCCAACGCAATTAAATAAACTTAGGTCATCATACTCAATGTCATTACTAATGCATTGTTCAAGTTATAAGAGTTATATTTGATGCCATCCCATTGTGCGAATTACATAAACGTATTCAGCCAAAATGGTCATCTTTCCCTTCGTTATTTTATGGTTGTCTAAGATTATAGAAACATGATTATCAGTTTTTTTCTTTTCCAAAAGGAAATAAAAGTGTTTTTTGATGTGCACAAATAGGAATGCTTCATGCAGGCAATGCACACTTGGAAATGAGGGTAAAATGTGACAAAATTTGTGGGAGGTGGTAAAATTTTGGCATTCGCATGAGTTCAACCAAGGCAAGCTCTTAAACTTGGCCACCACGTCACTCTATCACCATACTAGACCTTCGTTGTCACCATCATTGTCATTTCAAAAGAACACAAACTATTATTCATTTTAAATCCCTTACCCCCCCCCTCCTTTTCATTTGTGTTCTTGTAGGAAGGTGACGACCACCATCATGTGAACTTGCATTAGCGCCATCAAAACCATCAAAATTTACAGTTGGGAGAGCATGGTGTTTAGGGAACTACTTCAAAGGTGATCAATTGAAGTGTTGAATGTTTAATGATGTGTTTGTTGTCTCAAGGCATTTTGCAAGTTGTTGTAAAAGGAGGTGATGGAGATGGTGGTGTTGGTGAAGAAAAATAAGATGAACAATTTTGATGATTTGCAGTGCATTATAATAACATGTTAAAGGATCCTTGAGAAAACTTCAATACAATGTAGAGTTGTATACCCTAAAGCTTGAAAGAACTTTGAAACTCAAATTTATTTCACATCTATGCACTTCAAAAAAAATTAGTGCCCAAAATTAGTGTATTATACATAATGATAGATTATTGATTTGTGCACCTCAACTTCACAAAAATTGTATGCAAAATTCTTAATGCAAAAGATTAATGTACTAACCTTTTTTTTTATGTTTTTATTTGATTTCAATCTGTTTTTTCTTTTCCTTCATTTTAAAAATCCTTTTCTTTTTTATCACCCATTGTCCCTCTTTTTCTCCTCTAAATTCTATCAAATTTTTCATTCCCTCTAGGTCACCAAACCCAATAGAATCCATCACAAACCCCTCATATTTCTCCATTTTTTTTTATCCCTTTCCATCCTTTCTAACTAGCCATCACTAATGCCATCAAAACCCATTGCAAACCTTTGCCTTTTTCATTAACTATTAGTGAATGGAAGGTTGCAACTTGGTTGGGATATGCCTAGAACAAGTTGCATTTTTGCCCTTCTTTATTGTCTAACACTTCTTTGTTACATAAACATGATTCCTAGCCCATCCCTATGTACTTTAAAATGGGTTCAAAATCCTACTTTGAAGAAGTTGTGGAATCTTTCACAAACAATCCTAATAGTAGTAGTAGACCATGTGTAATCAAATTTTGTTTTATTCTCATTCTTAATTCTCCTTTGAGTTATTTATTCAACTTAAGTAAATGTACCCTTAACCTTTTTAAATTTCCTTTCCTCCTTTTCCTTTGTTTTCAACATCAACAATTTTTTTGTCCACTATCTTTTGTTTCAATACTACCTGGTATTGGTTTGATGTGACCGCATATGAACTTGAATAATCCACTAATGGTTCTTTGCCTTGTCTTTTCCTTGTTAGTAATTGTGGTCAAGATGATAGGTTAGTGAATCTTACAACTTCTTGAGTTTAATTTGGACCAATTAGGTCATCTAATTCAAGAGTGGGATCTTCCAAATTCACCAACAACACATCTTCTTCATGGTTGTTCGTTAATGTGTTATGATTACATGGCATTTCTACATAATAACAAGTTGTGGGTGAAAAGGGGCATTGAGATGTGGTAGCAATAGTGGTAGGCATTTGTTGGAAAGTTTTGACAACTTTGTGGTAGCTTCAACTTCATCCCCACTTTTGTTAAATTTATTTGTTACATTTATTTGGTATGAATTTTCATGATGTTCTTATTTTATTGCAGTGAACACAAGTCACTTAGACCAAATTTTCCAACCATGGTTGCAAGATTCAATGGCTAGATTCCACAAAATTATGAACGTTGATTTAAATTTCTCATATTTCAAGGATTGTTGCAAGGCCTTGTTCACCCATTCTACTAGGGTATAAGTAGACAAAAAGTGAATGTCTCTAGATTTACCTTATATCATGCATATAAAACCAAACAAGTAGCATAAAAATAAGTGGAAATATAATTGTAAACCATCCCACACCTCTATTATTCACTTCCAAAAAAATTAAGACCAAAGAAATTTTAAAAGTAGACCAAAATTATCCCCATTTGCTAGGTGGTAAATGGGGATACTTTTAATCTACTTTTAAAACTTAGTTGCTCTATTACTTTTGGGGATATAGACATAATTATAGTTTTGAGGTGTGACCATAATAAAAAGTAGAAAATCTGTCTATTAAAACCTACTTACCACATACTTCACAAGAGTCATTCATTGCATAAAATAAAATTTGAACCTACCTGCATTTCAAACAATTAGACAAAAAATAAATTGAAACAATTTGAAAGTTGAAAATCAATGCACAACAATGAATAACAAAGTTTATATATTTATTTTTTAATAAAAAAAATTCAATGTAAACCAAATTTTTCATGGGTTTGATTGTTATTTTATGTCTACTTTCATCTAGCCTTGACAAAGTAAAAAGTACGTACAATTTACCATGCTTATACCCACTAATGTGACTTTGTTTGGTTCAAGATACTTGTTTTTTGCCATAGTAGAATCTTTCACCTTCTAAATGCATTTTTGAATGGTTTGAAGTAGGTGACGTCTAGTGGTTGCATGCAAAGTATAGGCAAGTAATGTGACCATGTCTAACCTTAGTTTTGATGCTTGTTTAAAGGCCTCTATTGTGAGGTGTGAGCCATGCCCATCTAGAATTAAGAGATGTGAATTATTTTCAAAAATCCCTATTGGAGCAAATCTACCAAAAAAAAATTCAACAATTAGTTGAAAAGGTAAACTATTATCCAAGTTTCTTTTTACATTTCCATGCATGTCCTAGTCCACTTAATTTTATGTAATCTTCTTGTATCCTTGAACCTTTGAAAATGTAATCAGCATGCAAGGCAATCCTTTTTACATTTGTAGTACAATTCATAGTCAACCACTACCACTAGAAGAAAAACATGTATTTTCAACTACTCTTTGTGACTAAATTTTAGTCGCAAGAGACATTTTACAACTAAAATCCTTTTAGTCGCCTAAGACAAGTCGCATGTGATAAACTAGTCGCAAATGACAAAAGGTATTGTATGAAAGAAAAAGTTAACAAATACATTTCATCCTTTGACTCCATTGTATATGTATTGTCATATGCGACTAAACTGCAACTATTTTGGTCATAATTGAAGGCAAATCATGTGCTGCCACGTGTCTTAATATATGATTATGATTATTTTGAAATAATCTAAGACGTTCAATTCAAATACTTGGATGATTTTATATTATGCCACGTGGCATAAAATAATTTAATAAAAAATTAATATTAGGTTGGTAGGTACCTAGGTAGGTACATAAATAGGTGCCTACAATCCTTACCTACCTACTTGCCTGCCTACCTACCTACCTACCTACCTATTTAGGTAAAAAAGTAAGTAGGTAGGTTCTACCTTCCTAGGCTAAATACCTACTCATATAGGTAGGTACTTAAGTAGGTAGGTACATAGGTCGACCTAGATGGGTAGGTCAAACTAGGTACCTACCTAGCTAGATAGATAAATAGGTTGGAAAGGTAAGTATTTGAGAATTATGCATTATTTGTTTTTTTGTTTTGGGTTGAACCTTTTGATTAACTCCATCCCATGTGCACAAATTTTTTAATGTGAAATTGGATTGGCATACTCCCCTTATTTATATAATGTTCAAAATAAGAATGAAGAACAAACAATATGGGATAAGATTTTAAGTTGCAACTTCCTTACAAACTAAGTTGCAATTCCAAAACTTTCTTCATGCCTTACTTTCTTAGTTTTAGATTTTTAAACAATTCAAGTACTAGATAATTGGATAATCATTTAATTAATAATGATGAAATTTACATATATTTAAATTATAAACTATACACTACAAATATTCAATATTCATTATCAATTACTTAAATAAGTAATTACTTTTTAATATTTAATAAACTAACTATCTAGTTATTCACAAATTATTAATGCACAATTAATAAATAATAAAGTATTTAAAAAAAAATTATTACTTTTTAGAATCTGATCGAATTATATATAATATAATTAATGTGAAAAATAATTTAATGATTATAATTGAAAATTAATTATTTTAAATATTTATTTTAAAATATTTATTTTAAAATTTTAAAATAATGAATTAACAATTGTTATTATAAAGTAAATTCTTACAAGAATTTTTTAAAAATTAATATTCAATTAATTACATTATTTACTGTATAATAACATTTATTGTTGTAAAAATTATTATAGGTCAAGTAATTTTTTTCTCTTGGTAATTATTAACTATAAATAAAATAATTTGTTAAACATAACATTTTCATAATTACTGTAAAATTACTATAAAATATTTATCATAGATGATTAATCATGGAATTTTTTAAGATAATATTATTATATAATAATTCGTGAAATTAAAATCAATAAAATAATTATTTTAATTACACTATTAATTTTCCAAATTTTTAATTCAAGTTTGAAGTTATAAATTAAAGAGTGTGAATAATAATGTTCAATTATAAAATAATTATGCACATAGCAATTAATTCTTATCTGAAGTAATTACAATGATTTTAAAGTAATGTCACATTAATTAATTTAATTAATTTCTTTTAATGTAATAATATAAATTATATAATATACAAATCTATGTTATAACAATAATTATTTACTGTCACTTAGATTTAATAAACATGATCATCTATAATTATTTATAAAATTTATTATGGATAACATTAGTAGAAAAAACCCTTGAAACTCAATCAATAAGTTTTTGAATTAAAATAAAAATTTAAGATTCCAAAATAGTAATTCAGAATTCAAATATCAATTTTTAGATCAAATAAGTTTTTTGAAGTTAAATAAAAAACTTCAGAATAGAAATGCTAATATTCAGGTTTAAATTATAATATTCAAAATTAAAATTTCCATTTTAAGACTCAATTAATAATTTTCTGGATTGAAATATTAATTTGAGAATCCAAAATAATAATTTGGAATTCAAATTTCAACTTTCAAGTCAAATAATTTCTTAAAATTTAATTTTTAAACTTCAGAATTCAAATATCAAATTTCAACTTCAAATAAAAAGATTTAAAATCAAGTTGCCAATTTTTAAACTCAATAAAGTTTTTAAATTGAAATAATAATTTTTAGATTCGAAAATAATAATTTAGAATTCAAATATCGGTTTTTAGATCAAATAAGTTTTTTGATTTAAATAAGAATTTTCAGAATTGAAATGTTAATTTTCATATTCAAATAATAATATTCAAAATTGAAATGTCCATTTTTAGACTCAATTACTAATTTTCAGACTTGAAATATTAATTTTGAAATTCATTTTATGAACAATTTATATATATGTAGATATAGTACATACATTAAAATACATCCTTATGTCATTGTAGAATACCTTTAAGATGTAACTAATTTGGTGACTATTACGACTAATGGGACATATCAACCTATTAATGGATGGAAATAAATGTAAAATTGATGTAACTAATAGGATGAAATTTCTAATATTTGTGAAAATGATCAAAATAGTTGAAAGTTGGTCTTGTAGTTTTAAATATTCACAAATGTAGTCACAAACAACTACAAGTCGCATGTAGTCGTAAATTGAATGGTTACATTTTGGCTGATTTCTACTAGTGTACCAAGCCTTGGGGATGGTGATGTAAACATCACATGAACCTTGCTTAACCAAAACCTTAACATTAGATTATCACCTTAAATTCGTGTTTCATTTGAATTCCAAATGTGATCTAATGGATATAAATTGTGTTGTGTGTACAAGTTTTGGTGAAGCATGGTAAAGCATGCCAACAAGGAATACTTGATTTTTTTGTGGAAAGTATCCATAAATTAAACCTTAATACATATAACTCATGAATCTTTTTTATTTTAATGATCAATAAGAGGAAGTTCTTGGACTTCATTGAATAATTTTAAAAGGTTACATGTTTTAATATGCATTTAAGTACATTTTTTGAAATACAAGTATAGGAAAGTATGTGTCCCACTTTTGAACATATATATGAAAATATGATAAAAGTATAATTGGGTGTGATCACAATCAAATGAAGCAACAGTGACAAAGGACTCAAGGACTACAATCCTTTTTGTGGTCATTTTCATTTCTTATAAAAAATGACTTTTGGGATGAAATCTTTTGCAATATGTTACTAAAAATACATATAATTTTTTCAATATGTCACATTTTTTGTATTAACTTTTCATGAATTCTTAAGATTTTTTAAAAAGAGTACGTATCTACCAAATTTTACATTTCATTTTGAAATTTTATCTTAATTTCAAATTGTATGAAAATATGTTAATTATTTAATGATTTATTTTATTTTTCACATATATTTTTTAAATTTCATGTACATTACACCCCATTTACATGTGGTAAAGGATTCTTGAAATTTTATAATTTTGTTCAATAGATTTTAAAATTTTAAAAATTTCCAATTTCACAACTTTCAAATTGTGAATGCTTTTCGAATGTGAATAATCAATTAACATCATCTCAATTTTTTTCTCATCAAAATTCTTAAATAAAGAGAGTCTTTAGCCTAATTTTTTACAAAATTGACTACTTTTGATGCAAATGTTGTTCAAGTTCTAAGGTCCTTTATTGAAACCAAAACCCAAAATATATGTTTTTGATATTTTATTTTGAATTTTTCAACATTCATATTATTCATTTAGCACTACACTCCATGATTAACATGGCATTAAAATGCCACCACAAAAATATATCTAACAAAATTGTAATTTTTATAGGGTTTTGATAATCACCTGACGTGTTTTTTGGCTTGTTTGATTATGATTACACCCCATTATAATTGAATTTTTTATTCAAATGGATGAAACACTAATATGTATCAATGTGTTTAATTTTTTTTCCTATTATAAATATATTATATTAATTAAGTTTTCATATATAAAAGTATGTTTAAAATTTTAAAACCTTGCCAATTTAAAACATATTTTTCATCCATTTTTCTTCCACTAAAATTCTTCATACTTTATGACATTGTGTAGCTAACCATAAACTCAATGGAGTGCACCATTGTTTCATAATGAAAGTTAAAGAAGTTTTGAATAGGACTTTTCATGTTTATATCGAAAATGTGTCAATGATATTTTTTTGGCAGTACCATGCTTTCACCCTTTTCCAAGTTGCGATAAAAGGTTTTGTTGAGAATTCAAGCTCAACTAGTTAGGTTTCATTAGTTACTAGAGTAGGAAAGTAACTAAGTTACTTTCATAAGGTTGAATTACTTTCGTCACTTTTTTAGTTTAAATACCTTGGTGTTGATGGTTTGGTTCTCTTTTCTTCATTACACAAGTTTGTGTATTTTGTGTGACAAGAACCTTGGAAAGTTCTTGATGTTGTGTTTTTTGTTGTGAATTTTATGTTGTAGTTTCCTTTCAATAAAGATTTATGTTTGCACTTGAGTAGATCTCCTATTTGTTAACATGGTATCAGAGCTTAGGTTGTTTGGTGAAAAAGTTGAAAGAGATCTAAAGCTAGAAAGTTTCTAGAACTAGAGCTTGAGAGTCTCTAGTAATATCATAGGAGTTTGTCAAGTGCAAAAGAGAAACGGGGAAAGGAAAGAATGTGAAGAGAAAGAAAAGAAAAGAAAAGAGGTGAAAGGAGATCAACATATCAAAGTTGTGGAAGTCAGATCTTTAAAGCTAGATCTAGAGCTACTGTGAAAAGATCTTGGAGTGAAACTTGGAGAGGTTGTAGAAGACTATAGGACGCTTCTATTTTCAAAGTTTCAAAAGAAAAGGATATGTTTTGTGAGAGTTGTGAGCTTTTGAAAATTTTGTGCCAGATCTGGTTTTTTTGGTCATATCTCCTTTGTTTAAGCTCTTTTGGGTCTACAGCTTTGGGATCTTATAGATCATATAGGAATATATGTGTGAGAGAAATTTCATGTCATTTGGATATGTATTGAGAGAGATCCAAGCATTTGAATTTTCAGTCTCAGTTTTGAAGTCAGTTTCTTTTGAAAGTGATATCTCCTTGTGGTCATCATCAATAGAACTGAAATTTTGAGAAAATATAGAAGACATATATCTTATGTGTCTCCCGAAATCTCAAGGATTTTGGAGTTGCTGAGAGCGAGTTGTAAGTCATTTTGTGTTCAGGTCCCAGTTTGAGGTGACTTCAAAGAAGTAGCAAGATCTCTCACTTTATGAAGTGAAATGAGCTGAAATTTTGAGAGAAGGTAGTAGACATAGTGGTCTATGTTTCACCAAAATTTTGATTCGATCCAAGGTCATATGTGTGTGAAGTAGCTTTGCAAAGTTGCTGTGACAGAAGTTTGTTTTTGAGAAGACATCAAAGCAAAATTTTGAAGTGGAGCAAATACAACTTGGGAGAGCTTGAAGGAAGGAGTTTGAAGATTGGGAAGCGCAAATACCTTATCAAGACCTTCGTACAAAAATGTGGTATGTAATCATGTACTTAATACCATATGAAATATTATACGAGATACGTATCTATACGTAAAACCTATGTATAGTATAAACTTTCGTATAATACTCAAGACATACATACATACGCAAGGTTCATCTTGTTCAGCCCTAACCCTAACCCTAATCCTAGAAACCCAAGGAAGGAAAACCCTAACCCTAATCCTAGAAACCCCAAGAAAACATTGAGTGGTGCCTTGAGAAATGGCAGACAGTCTTTCTCAAATTGCAATTGAGAAACTAGACAAGAACAATTTCCAAGTGTGGAAATTTAGGATTATGAATTTCTTGATGGGGAAAGGCTTCTGGGAATTCATAACTGGTGATGAGAAAGAACCTCCTCTCCCAGAAAACCCCACACAACAACAAATTCAAGCCAATAAAACTTGGCATGAAAAAGCAAGGAAAGTCTTGTATTGGCTTTCTGTGAGTGTGTCCAATTCCATGATTGTGCATATTCAAGATGCAAAATCACCCAAGCAAGCTTGGGATACATTGGTGAAGATATACAACACCAATACACAAGCCCGCAAAATGCAGCTCAAACAAGAGTTGCATAATTTACAGAAAAACAAGATGAACATCAATGACTATTCTACAAAGGTGAAAAACCTTGTAGATGCTCTTGCATCTATAGGAGCCCTTTTAGATGATGAAGATTTAGTGGCCGTGACCTTAAATGGACTTGGAAAAGACTATAGTCAGTTTCGTACCTCAATTGCAGTTCAAGAAACATTTCCCAACTTCCAAGACTTAATAACACTACTTATAAGTGAAGAGATGAGAATTGTTGGTACTTCATCCAATGGAGGATCACAAGAAAGTGCTTTCTACTCAAATACCAATAGAGGTAGAGGGAGAGGTGGTAAAACCTCATTTTGAGGTCGACCCGAAGGCTCGCATGGTGGACATCAACAACATGAAGGTCAAGCTCATGGAGGTGGACGAGGAAACTTTGGAGGAAGAGGAAGTCGAGGAAGTCGTGGAAGTCGTGGAGGTCGTGGTGGAAGTCATCGAGGACAACAACCAAATAGTGATTCAAATTGCTATTACTATGGGAAACCTGGGCACATGGCAAAGAACTGTTATCAAAGGGAGCATGATGCACAAAATGGAAAGCTGCAACAAGGGAATTATGCATCAACTAGCAATCAAGGTGATGAACAACTGTTTGTGATGCAGCACATGGCAAATTCAATGATAGGAGGTGTATCAGACAACAATGTCTGCTATGTGGATTCTGGAGCTTCAAACCACATGACTAGCCATGGAGAATGGTTTAGAGACGCAAAGGATTTGAAGACACCAGGATTTGTGGAAACTGGTGATGACACTACACATCCCATCACACAAGTTGGCAAGGTGCCATTGTCCATGCAAGATGGGCAAACAAAGTACCTGAAAGATGTACTTCATGTTCCAACCATAACAAAAAATTTGGTCTCTGTAGGCCAGATGGTGGAACAAGGTTTACAGGTGACATTCAACCCAAATGGATGTTTTGTGGAAGACATGAAGAACCAAGGCAAATTGATTGCAAAAGGGGAAAGGAATGGACGAATGTTCACCTTGGATGTGAACATGCCTGAGGTGAATTCCATGTTATTCACACATGGAAAAGGAGCCAGAGACATTGGAATTTGGCACAAGCGAGTTGGCCATGTTAATCTCCAACATCTTAAGCTCATGGAGAAACAAAAACTTGTTGGAGGTCTTCCCAAATTTGGAACAGAAGAGGTGATGTCAGAGGTTTGTGAAGCATGCCAATTGGGGAAGCAAGTTAGGCATCCTTTCCCAGCTCAAACAACTCATGTAAGTTCCAAACCTTTGGAAATGATCCACTCAGATGTGTGGACCACGAAGACAGAATCCATTGGAGGATGCAAGTACTACGTGAGTTTCATTGATGACCACACAAGGAAGGTGTGGGTCTACTTCATGAAACACAAAGGTGAAGTGTTTCAACATTTTTTGAATTTCAAAGCAATGGTGGAGAAGGAGAAGGGTGTGAGCATCAAATGCCTACGGTCCGATGGAGGGGGAGAGTATTTTTCAAATGAATTCAATGATTACTTGAAGGAGCATGGGATTCAAAGGAAATACTCATGTAGTTATTCCCCACAGCAGAATGGAGTTGCTGAAAGGAAAAACAGGCACATTGCAGAAATAGCACGTGCTATGTTGAATGAAAAGAATTTGCCAAATTACTTTTGGGCTGAAGCGGTAGCAACTGCAGTCTACATCATGAATCGAACACCCATAGCGGCAGTTCATGGCATGACACCTGAAGAAAAATTCACAGGCAAGAAACCCGATGTTTCACACCTCATAGTGTTTGGTTGCATTGCATACGTGCATGTTCCTGATGAGAAGAGATCAAAACTAGACCCAAAAGCTGAGAAATGTATCTTCATTGGATACTCCTCAGAACAAAAGGGATATAGATGTTTCAGCCCTTCCACTCGGAAGTTGCAAGTGAGTAGAGATGTTGTGTTTGATGAGATGGCTAGTTGGTACTCACCATTGAAGGTAGCAGAAGATGGAGAAGCTAGAAATGGTGATGTTTCATCAAATGTGGAACAAGAATCACAATTAATTAGTGGACCACAAGAGTCTTCAATTAGTGGGTCTAGTAGCACTCCATGGAAAGGAAAATTAAGATCTTCAAACATTGTACATGGTAGTTCACAAACACCATCTAGAAATTCTCATGTAGATGGTGAATCAAGTGAGTCAGAGAAGAGTGAGGGTGAAGAATCAAGAATCACCTTAGTTATTACTCCTGGAGCTCGGATGGTCAAGAAAGCTTTGAAAACACCTGACAACAACATTGGAGTACGAAGATCCACACGAGTCAAGTACCCTGTACAAAGACTCACATATGATGGCTTTGTAGCTCATCATTACGCATACATGGTGAGAGTTATACAAGAGGTTGAACCCACTTGTTTTGAACAAGCGGCTGGACATCCTAAGTGGGACAATGCCATGGATGAAGAGATGGCGGCTTTGGATGCGAATGCTACTTGGGAATTGGTAGCTTTACCAAAAGATAAGAAAGCAATTGGGTGCAAATGGGTGTACAAAGTCAAACACAATGCAGATGGATCTGTGAGCAGATACAAAGCAAGATTGGTTGCCAAAGGTTATGCCCAAACGTATGGCATAGACTATGAGGAGACCTATAGTCCAGTTGCCAAAATGACAACTGTAAGAACAATCATTGCTATGGCAGCAACAAAAGGATGGTCTTTACATCAAATGGATGTAAAGAATGTTTTTCTTCATGGAGATTTACAGGAAGAAGTGTACATGGAACAACCACCAGGTTATGTGGACCAAACACATCCTAATTTGGTTTGTAGGTTGAAGAAAGCTTTATATGGCTTAAAGCAAGCACCTAGAGCTTGGTCAGACAAAATAGGTCAGTATCTTATCACAAGTGGATTTCAAACATCCAATGCAGATTTTTCACTATATGTGAAAAAGACAAATCATGGGATTGTAGTCATAGTCATCTATGTTGATGACTTGATTATCACAGGAGATAGTGATGCAGACATCTCTGATTTGAAGAAGCTTTTGAAGCAAAAGTTTGAGATGAAAGATTTGGGAGAGTTGCGTTATTTCCTCGGCATTGAGGTAATCCATTCTCCGAAAGGGATATGGTTACTACAAAGGCAATATGTCCTGAACAAATTGTCTGAATATGGGATGACGGGTTGTAAACCCATTTCAATTCCATTGGAGCAAAATGTGAAGTTGAGTGCAGATGAAGGAGACCTCGTGGAGGATACCACTATGTATAGACGCATAGTGGGGAGTTTGATTTACATGACCATCACAAGGCCATATTTGAGTTATGCAGTTGGAGTGGTGAGTCAATTCATGCAAACACCACGAAAGCCACATTTGGATGCAGTGAGGCGCATACTAAGGTACATAAAACAAACCTTGCAGTGTGGAATTTTTTATGAAGCCAAAAGCCAGTTACAAGTACATGGATACACGGATGCTGATTGGGCTGGCAATGTTTCTGATAGAAGATCAACCAGTGGTTTCATGTTTTCTTTTGGAAGTGGTGCTGTTAGTTGGAGCAGTAAGAAACAACCAACAGTTGCATTATCAAGCACGGAAGCAGAATACAAAGGTGCAGCAATTGCTGCATGTGAAGTAGTTTGGTTACAAAAACTACTCTCAGATTTGGGACATCAGTGGATGCTCCTGTTGTCATCTATTGTGATAACATTAGTAGCATACTACTTGCTAACAACCCGGTCTATCATGCTAGGACAAAGCACATTGAGGTGCACTACCACTTTATTAGAGAAAAAGTTCTAGCAAAAGAAATTGACCTTATTCATGTCAGTACCGAAGATCAAGTTGCTAACATTTTCACAAAGGCTTTAGGTACAAACAAGCTAAGGAAGTTTAGAAAAATGCTTGGTGTACTAGAAGTGGATTTGAGCTTGAGGGGGAGTGTTGAGAATTCAAGCTCAACTAGTTAGGTTTCATTAGTTACTAGAGTAGGAAAGTAACTAAGTTACTTTCACAAGGTTGAATTACTTTCGTTACTTTTTTAGTTTAAATACCTTGGTGTTGATGGTTTGGTTCTCTTTTCTTCATTACACAAGTTTGTGTATTTCGTGTGACAAGAACCTTGGAGAGTTCTTGATGTTGTGTTTTGTGTTGTGAATTTTATGTTGTAGTTTCCTTTCAATAAAGATTTATGTTTGCACTTGAGTAGATCTCCTATTTGTTAACAGGTTTTGTAGTTATGGCCTTTTTGCCTCATAAATTATTTCAATACTTCTATAAAACATATGTTAATTTCTAGATGACATTTTTTGAACTAAAACCACCAAGTAATTCTTAAAACACCATTTCAAAATGGAAAAGGCCTAATATATGTGACTTCAAAATTGGTAACCTTCAGTTTCAATTGTTGAAGGGTGATAAATAAACCAACCTTTTGCATGTTTTGAACCCAGGTGGTTATTGTTTCATCCTCTTGTTCAATTAACACACTTGGGGCCCACTTTCTTGGTTTTGGTTCTACCATTGAGGTGATTTGAGAATGAGGTTAATGGAATGTTCCAATACCTGCAATCTTTCCTTAAAGATGTATGTCCCCTTTCCACTGCATGATGCATCCATGGCATCTTCTAATTGCCAATTTGTCCACTTGTCCCATTTAGATGCATTAGGTTGTTTGTTGATTATGGTTGAAATTTGTACTATTATTGTGACAAGATGGCATTGCTACTATGTTGTTGTCGTGGTTGATTACAAATGTTGATTCACCTATGTTGTTAAGGTGGTAGGTTGGGGATGTTGATTATCTTCATCTTCACAATTGGTACTTGAAACCCCACTTCATCGATTTCTTTACATGTTGAGATGTGTTTGAGGGCAATCTTCTAATAGTGCGCCCTTGGTATGTGGCAATAAGGCTTTTTCTCACATAGGTAGATTCATTTTAGCCCTAGTCATCATGGGCCCAATCTCCAAGCACTGGGGGATGTCCACTCAAGTCCTACAAGAGGTACAAGTTGGTGTTTCCTATATGAAAACCAATTAGATATCAAAAAATATGTTAGATGATCTAGATAATGTTGAAGTGCATAGGTTTCCAAATTTGTTCACAATAAACAAGTCATACAAGTTAGCAAAAATGCTTTTCCAATTTAATGTGACATCAATTGTGGATGTGCAAATAATGGGAACGTATCTCAAGGTGCATCGTGATGGAAGAAATGCAAATCTACGACCCAACCTACCACTAAAATTTGTTGTCACTTGTAGGAGTGATGATTGTTGAACCTATTGATAATAAAGGTAGTTTGAATACTTGATTATGTATTCCTGAATTAGTTTTGGTATGTTAGTTAGATTTGGTTTTTCTTGCATTATTTCCATTTCTTCAAGCTTTTCTACTTCATTTTTTATTACAAATGTGATAGGAACTACTTTTATTTCAAATGTAGAAGGGATTTTTATCTTGATCTCCCTTGCATTAAAGTCTATTTCTATTTCCTTCTTGATATCAATTGTAGCCAAATCTATTTCTAATCCCATATTGTAATCTATATTTAAAAACATCGAAACTCCTGCAACAAACTTTTTACTTAATGTGACATACTTAATTCAAAACTATAAGCTTTTATTCTAATGCAAAGTTATTTGAAGTTTACCCTTGCCTTGTTCCTTTATGAATTTTGGTGAAAAAATGCATTATATGATTTGTGGTGGGAAAGTCCTTAGTGGATTTACTTGGTTGTTGTTCCAATGGTATCCAAAGATTTTTTTTTTAATATTTGAGTTATATATTGTTTTGTTGTTTATTGTAAAGTAAGGTAGTGTGTTTTTTTATGTGCACAAGCAATTACATTTTGGGTTCTTGTATGTTGTTTTTTTGAGTTAATTTCCAAGCACTTGTTTTTTTTTCTTTTGTGCATGATGCTTCAAATTCACAATCACATCACTATTGTTCAATGTTGCCTTGGACCCCTATTACAAAACAAAAAATTGCATATAAGTAATCCTAAATGTGTGTGCTCCAAAATCTTACCTTGCAAAATTTGATTTTTTCCTCCCTTACTCTTGAACACTTAATTCCCCAAAGGTGTTTACATCATAGTAGTGACATACGAAATACGAGTATTTTTCAAAGGTGCTCAAAAAGAAGTATTTTCAAGTATTTAAAAAAAAACATTATAAAAATACAAAGGCTTGAAAATTGGCCTTTGTATCAATTATTTTCAAGTATTTTTTTAAAACCCCAAAAAAACATAAAATACGCGTATGTTTGAAAAATTTGAGAGTATGTCACTACTATGGTTTACATCTTTAAAATTTTAACGCATAAGATATATGGTTGAACATTTTTCGTGGTTGTTTTTTTTAACAATAATCAACATAAGACAAAACTAACAATCTTTGATAGTATATAAAAGCTATCAATATTGGGCAATATTTCAAATTGTGAATATCAAAAGGACACCATAAGTATTGAAAAACCTTGATAATTGATCAACATTGAATTCTACACAAAAAATAAATTGGCATCATTCTTTGTTGATCTAGTGTGAATTTTCATCTAAAAGGTGAAAGATTTTTTATGTAGATGTGATTTTGGGTGTGGTTTGAATTATGATTTCAAAAGTGCTCATTTGACTCAAATTGACATGGATTCTTTCATCTAGCTTTCTTATGCATCACACACACAAGACCTCAAAACTTCCAAAAACTAGACAACACCAAATTAAAGTACATGTATGCATTGTATATTTATAACCAAAAAAATGATATTGAAGCTTTGTTGAATTTTAAGATTCAAGATTCATAAAACAACAAAGACCCAAAACATAGATTCAAAACTCATGAAAACCACAAAGACACAAAATAAAAGCTAAATATTTCAACTATCAACTTCAAAGGATTTAATCTTCAACACCCATTGATTTTTCTACATGACATAATTGAAACCATGACTAACCTTTAGTAGTAGATAGAATAAAAATTTCATACTTATTTAGTATAATAGAAAAACTCAAACTTGCATGCACATGACAAAATGAAAAGACACAAATTTATTGCAAATAAATAGAATTGAACATGAAAAACAAAAAAGTTACCAATAGTGACAAAATGAAGAGGAATACACCTATAGAAAATTGGAAGAAGTCCAAATCTTCTTCAAAAAGGTCTCGCTCTTCAATGAACTTATTATTTTCTTTAATCATATTAGATATGAAGTCACAAAATCAATCATATTCATAAGTTTCCAAGCCCCATCATAACCAACATGAACATCATCAAACCAATTTTTGATCACCAAAATGATGTGATCAAAATTTCAATCCCCAATTTTGACCACCAAAAGTTTGTGATAACATTAGCAACACTAAAAATTTGTTTTATTTCAATATACACCTTACGATTCGAAGCACTTGACAAATCATGAAGGACACATGGAAATTGCACCACATGTTGTGCCCACCAAGTTAAAGGATCCTCAAGTTATATTGATTGCATAGGTAAATATCATTGGTAGATGCAACTTTCTTAAAGAAAATATCATTTTTTCAATTGTTATTGACTATGCTAGTTCCTTAGCAAGGTTTAAGTAATTGTACACTTCCAATAAAAAAAAGACATGCAATTTTAATATTGCATTTTTCAACAATTATAGTTTCTAATGGCAATTGAATTGTTTATGGAATTTCAAATGCAATTTAGGTTTTTATAATGAAGGTCAAGCATGATCACCAACATGTTGTGGGGATTAGAATGATTAATGTAAGCCATTGAAAATGTCAAGAATTATGTGAATATCTCTAGATTTTTGGTCATAGCCTAGATAGTGGACTTGTTTAGTTTAGGACATGTGCAAGTAAGGTAAAATAGATGACTCCCTACTTTGTGTCAAAGAAAATTACAAATAGCCATGAATTTTTTTTAATGTATTGAAAGTAGAAATTCCATTTCATACAATAATTAACATGATGATAATCTTTCATTTTATATTTAAAATGTTGAAAAAACCCATCTTGAAAGTATAATTAAGTATATATTTTTTAAATGCTTCTACTTGCACAAGATGTTCAATTTTACAAAAGGGTTACATGTAGATGAAATATTGATTTTTCAAAAATTTCAAGTTAATGGGTCCCTAAAAGATACTTATGTCTTGTTAAGTTATGCATGCTATAATTATAATATATCAAAAAAATTAATGAAATAGGTTTGAATTAAATTTTGACCCAATTAGTTTCAAATGTATGTTCAACCTACTTTTATGATACCAAAGTTGTTCAAACCTTGTATCCAACTTCCCATAAACTAAATACAATGACCTATAGTTTCATATTTTTACTTCAAGATATTTTCAATCTATTTTCTTGTGTCCATATCAAAAATTGTTTCATTTTTCAATTGGATTTTGGGTGAACTACTTTTTTTTGTTTATTTTACCTTGTTGACACTCAAATTGAAGTTATTTATATTCGGTCACAAGTTGGATAGTTGGGTACCCTATCCAATTTTCAACTAAACTTCTTCATATTCAATTGCTAATTAGACAAGGGAGTGACTTGTTCTGGTTGTGACTAAACTTTTTCATTTTCGGTTGCAAGTTGGATAAAGAATCTTGAAAAGTTTAACCATAACCTAGACAAGGGACTTGTCCAGCTTGCAATCGAACTTCTCTAGCTTTGGTCACTTACTAGACTAATCCCGTGTCCAACTTGTGACCAAATTTTTTTGGTTTCAATTACTTGTTGCACTATTCCCCTTTCCAACTTACGATTGAACTTCTTCGTTTTTGGTCGCAAGTTGGACAAGGGACTTGTCTAGCCTACAATTGAACTTCTTTAGTTTTGATTGCTTGGTGGACTTGTCCCCTATCCAGCTTGCAACCGATTTTTTTCATTTTTGGTCATAAGTTAGATAGGGGGGTGACTTGTCCAACTTGCGAGGGAAGGTCTCCACTTTCAATTGCAAGCTAGACATGCTAGGTGACCTATGCAACTTGTGACTAAAGTTTTCCATTTTTAGTCACTAGCTAAACAAGGGGTGACCTCTTTAGATTGCGACCAATTTTTTAAAATTTTGATTACAATCTGGATAATGAGTGACTTGTCCAAAATATAATCCATCGATATTTGGCAAGTGGAAAATGATCCCAAGGTGTGTCAATTATGATGTTATTAAATATGTCGTCATTAATTATAGGTTAAACAATAGTAGTAAAAATGGATGCAAAATTTTTTACTACATCAATTTCAACCTTTGTGTCAAGATTG
Organism: Sphagnum contortum; assembly: GCA_963920785.1. Taxonomy (NCBI): domain Eukaryota; kingdom Viridiplantae; phylum Streptophyta; class Sphagnopsida; order Sphagnales; family Sphagnaceae; genus Sphagnum; species Sphagnum contortum. The sequence goes on from OY987280.1 coordinate 12,980,419, forward strand.
ACACAAAAATCAACATGTTTGGATTAATATTGATGCGATAATTGACACAAAAATGGAATGTCATCTTAATTTTGACAACCCTACCACAATGGGCAATTGAAAAATCTTTTGCCTAATAAGGCAACTAAAAGTTTTTAATCGTCGCTTGAAACTTATGTTTAATCATTGCCTAGAAAGTTTTTGGCCATTGCTTGAAAATTTTCAATCATCTAATTTATAATGGGTCAATTTCCACCATTGATCTATTGATTAAATTTTTTTAATTGCTACCTAAAAAAAATCGATGATTGTGAAAAATTTCAATCATTGTAGGATTATGGCCATCAAAAATTGTTTTAGTCACCATAGGGTTCAAAGCAACCAAATGGCGTGATTTTAAATTGTTAAGAACTTTCCCCTAGGTAGCCCAAGCTCACTTTGACCTAGGTTGACCCTATTTTTAGGTGACATTAAATAACATCAACATCCAAACGAACGTGTCACATCATGATGGATGCTTGGATGCTATGACAACCTTAAAAATGGCACATAGTTAGTAAAATATTTGTTCTCAATTAATTAATTAGAGACCACCTTTGAGAAACATCTATAATATATAAGGTTGGATAAGCTTTTTTAAAAAAACCACTTCTTATTAGGTGGGGGTGAGGAGATGCATAGACTAGAAAGGATAGGAATAGAGATAATGAACATGACCAACATCTCACCCATTAATCATGTAGCTACAAATTATCTCACATAATTTTAAAGGTTGAACAACCCTTCAACTATCTAAAAACTTTGGTTTTATTGCAAAGATGAGTGCCTAGTTTATATATATATATATATATATATATAAACATATATAAAAAAGATAAAAATAGGGTTGTCAAAATCGACATGACATGGTCATTTTGCATCGAATGTCCTATTGTTATAAGGCAAAAACTTTGAGGGGAAAAGGCAAAAAACTTGGGCAAGTAATTATGTAACAATGCCATGGGTTGGTATATGGGAGCAATTTCAAGATACACCAATCAAGATGATAAAGTCGACAAAGGTGGGGTTTACACTTTGAGTTTTGGAAAATGTAATGGGATTATAATAGGGGTTTGGAAAGCTCTTGGGTAATTGAGTTCAATGGATCAAGTTAGAAGGGTTATTGGAAGGGGATATAAACATTGCTAATGTATATATGTTTAAAAAACCCTAAGGAACACAATTTTTGGTGGGTAGAATTGGTGTGTGTGGGCTTCCAAAGGCTTGCAAATGGATCCTAGCAGGAGATTGGAATATAATGGAAACAAGAAAGGACTAATCAAGCGAGTGTCAAATGTTGATTACATAATCAAATTGGCTTGCATGGGAACAAATGAAATTCCACTTGAATATTGAAGATGACTTTGATTCTAGGGGAGATTACAATACTCATAGGATAATAAAAGGAAAGATATTCATGAATAGAATAGTAGTTCAAGACTAAATTGATTTTTTTGCCCCTAGAAGGCGAGGGAACCATCTGTGGTTCCATTGAAAGGTGTTGGATTAGAGGAAATTACATCAACTATGACTTGTAGTTATTTTCATTGATGGTATGAAAAAAAATTGGTAGGATATTCTAAATGAGATTGAGGCACAAAAATGATCTAAAGGTCATTGTTGGTATCATGGAGTCATGAAAAATTTTACTCCCTTTTTTTTCCAAGTTTAAGAAGGTTGTCAAGTTTTATAGGTTATATTGCATTTGGAAGGTACAATAATGCAAGTACAAAGAAAAGGAATTGAAAGGGTGGTTGGAAGTTGTGTAGGAAAACTGAAATAATAGGATCCACAAAGTAAAACAACTATAGAACATTTGAAAGAAGCATTGGAAGGGGTGAGACTATTGGAGGAGGAGAAGTTAAATGAAATGAAAATGAGAACCAAGGTAAAGTGGATTTGCAAAGGCAATGCAACCACAAAGGAAATTTTTGTTACCATAAAGGAATGGCCATTTACATCACCTATTACATAAATAGAATTGAGAATTGGATATAATAACTTTATCACATATTGAATTAGGGGAACGTTCCAGAATGTTTATTCAAAATTATATAAAAGAGGATTGCCAAACTATCAACCTAGGCCAAGATAATGTCTTTTGTGAAGATGGAAGACAAAATTCCATGTGTGATGAAAAGCAAGTTAGCCTTACCATGATAGAATAGGAACTACATTCAACTTTAAAAGTTATGGTAAGGGACAAAACTTTCAACCCAAATGGTATGGTCATGGAATTCTTTGCAAATATGTAGGATGTGATTAATAAGGAGAATGCAAAGATGGTGCAATTGTCGATTCAAAGAGGGTTCTTCCCCTTAGGGTCATGAGGGGGTTAATAACATTCTTCCATAATGAAGGCAAAATGAAATCCTTGTTGAATTAACAATTTAAATTACATTGTTTAATGTTGCATACAAGGTATTTATGAAAATTTTGCAAATTAAACTTTGGGTGAAAGCATGGTAAAGTATGTCGATGAGGGATAAAAAAACTTTTGGTGGAAAGTATCCATAACTAAGACTTAATACATTGAACTCATGAATATTTTTTACTTTAATAATCAATAAGAGGAAGATCTTTGACTTCATTGCATAATATTGAATAATTGTGCACTTTAATATGGAGTTAAGTACATTTAAAAAAATACAAGTACATGAAAGTAGGTGTCACGTTCTTACTTCAAGTATATGAAAGTGTGCTGAAAGTACAATTGTAATTGGATTTTTATACTTTCAAATGTAAAGAGCACTAATATGTATTGGTCAATGTGTTTAAAAAAAATTCATATCATAATCATAATTTATCAAAGTTCTCATATAAAAGTATGTTGGAAATTTGAAAACCCCAACTAGTTTAGAATATACTTTTGATCCATTTTTCTTATATGAAAATTCTTGACATTTTATGTGTAGCTTACCATAAACTCAATGGAGTGCACCATTACTTCATAATGTAAATTAAAGAAGTTTTGAATAATTTTTTTCATGTTTATGCTATAAATGTGACTAACTACATGTGTGATTACTTTTTTGGCATAGTTTACCATGCTTTCACCCCTTTAGATAGTTTCAACGGTATAATATTCTAAAACCAATTCACTTTCCTACTAATGTGATTTGTTCTAAATAGTATCATTTTCACCCTTGAAACAATCCAATGGACCAAGAAGTCAAAGTAATTGATGATATTCTTCAAGTTATAAAAGATATTCTAGAAGTCATTTAAAAACTAGCTTAGATGTTAGACTTGTTCTACCAAACATCTAGAATCTAATTGAATAATACCAAATTTGTGGCATTTTGGATAGGAGGTAGGCCATAAGCAATACCAAGTTAGAGCCATGGTTTTGGTTGGACATAAATGTCAATGCAGATGGTTTTTAAATTATCATTAGAAGGAAAACCCCTTTTTTAACCAAGTAACTTTCAACTATGTGTCGTTTCCAAATGGATTCCAACTATAATTTTTATTTTTATTTTTATTAAAAAAAGAGATGTTAATTGAATTGAGCCACCAATTTATATGGTATGAAGTTGGAAATGGTTTTTGACTAGGGGACTACCTCCCCCCACTAGGGTAACACTATAAACTTCCCAAGTTGACTCTTAGTCAAAAGGTTCACTTAAATGCAACATCATTTAATGTTATTTTTTTAGTTCAAAAACATCATAACTCCATAAGTCGAATGTGTGATTATCTCAATTGAACATTGTTTATAGTTGGATGACATATCAGGATGATGGATGGAAGAAATGTAGGGTACATTTATGTTTCAAGTGTTTATTTGTGGGGACTACAAATAAAGTTGCGATCAATCTAGATCCCATGAGGATCAATTGAATTACAAGTGCAAAATTATCAGTTCCATGTTGTGATGGTTATTTAATCATCATTTACTTGCATAATCCAAAGACACACACAGTCAAATTCAAATGTGAAAATACTCTCTAAGTGGGCAACAGAATGAAAAGGCAATTCATTTCAACCTTACACCCTTATGGGTGAAAGCATGAAAAAAGGAGCCACAAAGTATGTGGACAATCCTTAAAAATTGTTTTATGAATTTTAGAAAAATCACCATCCAAGAACATTATATATCATTTTAAAAAAAAATTGAAATAAGATTTTATAATTTCAAAGTTGCAACTACAAAGTTTTCATGAAAATTTACAATGTTTCAAGAGTTTTTTTATATGTTTAAAGCACTCAAGAAAAAACATGTGGACAAGTGATTTTTTTGCTTCAAAAGTCTTCTTTCCTTATCAAATGTTCACCAAAGGGTGTGATCACAATCAAATGAGGCAACGGTGATAAAGGACTCAAGGTCTGTAGTCCTTTTTGTGGTCATTTTCACTTTCTCATAAAAAAGGACTTTTGGGATGAAATCTTTTACAACATGTTACTAAAACTATATATATTTTTTCAATACATCACATTTTTTGTATTAAATTTTCATGAATAACTAATGCTTTTTTAAAAAGTACAAAATTTACCAAATTTTTCTTTTCATTTTGAAAAATTATCTTAATTTCAAATTGTATGAAAATATGTTGATTATTTAATGTTTTATTTTATTTTTCATAAACTACAACTTTGTTTTAGATGTCACATACATTACACCCCATTTACATGTGGTAAAAAATTTTAAAATTTTAAAATTTTGTTCAATAGATTTTTAATTTTTGAAAGTTTCAAATTTCACAACTTTCAAATTATGAATTTTTTTCGAATGTGAATAATCAATTAAAATTATCTCAATTTTTTCTCATCAAAATTCCTTAATAAAGAAAGTTTTTAGCTTATTTTTTTATAAAATTGACTATTTTTTATGCAACTATTGTTCAAACTCAAAGGTCTTTTATTAAAACCAAAACCCAAAATATATATTTTTTGAATTTCTCAACAATCATATTAGTCATTTAGCACTACATTCCATGATTAACATGGCATTAAAGTGCCACTAGAAAAATATATCTAACAGAATTATAGTTTTAATAGAGCTTTGACGATCACTTGATGTGTTTTTTGAGACATTTGATTGTGACTGCACCCCAAATCGTTTCAAATTTTTTTGTGAACTTTAATATATTCCACAAAAAGGGATCCATGTGTTGAAAACATTCAAAAAATAAAAATACATATATGTTTTTATATTTTGGTACTCAAACATCTTTAAACATTATTATAGTTTTGAATTTGTAATCATAGGTCAAAGTAAAGTTTTACATTTGACTATAATGCAAGGCTTGATGCAAAACAATTTAACCTTTTTATCATGTCATATGTCATATTTGGCCTCAAATTTGATATAAAGTTTGAAAATTATGTGAAAAATGTATTATAATCCAATAAAAAACTGCCATGTGGAAAATTTAGTCCTTGAAAAAGACTTTAACCTTGGTGTGACTAGTTTTTTTTTCATGTTTTCATCCTTATGGAGGATTGATCCTTTCATATAAACCTTTCATATTCAACAAATAACATAATTACCATTGTTTATCCTAGGGTCTATTTGTAGTAGTAGGTCATACCTATATTAAGTACATGTTAAATATTAATAATTATATACCTACTTACTAGATACCTTTAGGTACCATATTAGGTATTTATTAAATACCTAGTGGGTGAAAACATCTTCGGGTGGTATCACTAAGAACGTCACACCTTGATTTTCTTAGACCCATCGAACTTTGAAAAATCATATGAAGCACTTAAATTAATATTTTCATAAAATTTCCTTAATGAATACATTTATTAGGTTCCATAGATTTTGAAATTTCAATAATGTCAAAAATATTGTGTATTTTGATATTCCTAATCCTAATTGCATTTTAGAAAAAAGAAAAAGGAATGTCATGTTGGTCCTTTTCCTTAAATTTTTTGGTTAGGAACATAAATTTGAAACATGATTTGAAAATTTAATTGGGATTTTTTTCCTAAGGTAATTTGGAAGTCATTCTATTTTTACATTTTTATTAGGAAATTAATTGAGTAATTATAATTTAGTTATGAATTTCCAAGTTAAGGCTATCAATTTCAAACCATTCCTTGATCAAATGGTTCTTAGTGGTACCACCCAAGGATGCTTTCTCACTAGTAACTACCTAGCTACTTACTTAATTAGTAGTTAGGTATTTGGTTAGTGTGTATATAGAGTACTAGAGTGAAAGCACATTACATAGTCCATAAAATGTTGTCACAAGGTAGTTTTTGCATATAATTTTTTTATTGAGTAAAGGACTCAATGATAATATGGTGTGGTAACATTGATATTAAAGAAGATTTTTTGAAAGGATTTTGATGTCTAATTTTTTAATATATTTTTTGAATTATGGTTTTTTTCCCATTAAGTCCTTTCTTAGTGAAAGTAATAATTTAAAAGCTCATATTTCAATTTTAAGTTTTCCATAAGGTAAACTAGGTTGAAATGTTTTTAGTAGTGATTTTTTAACGATAATTTGCACAATGATTTGTTAATGTGTGATTCAACGTATATTATTTTCACACTACCTCCATAATGTTAATTAAGGCAATTATGGACTTCCACATGTGCTTAAAATTGTTAGACTTTCGTGTGTTTTCACCCACTAGGGAGCTAGGTCTTTAGTAAATAATTAATAGGTAGTTATTAATTAGATAGGTAGCCACTAGGGTTAACATTTAATTAGCTACTAAGTACTTACCTATTAGTTATTAACTAGTTATAAAAATATCTAGCTAGGTAGCTAGTGGGTGAAAGCACATTATGGTGACCCCCTTTGAAGTGTCACATTGTATTACTTGAACTAGGGATGTGCATGTTTGAGTGTATCTCACCTCAAATTTTTGAAACATTTTCACAATATTTTTGCATATTACATTAGAATGTAACCTAAACAAGATATTATAAAAAAAATATTTCATTTCATTTTATAAAGTGGGAGATTGATAATATTGGAAACAAATGTAGTGTATTTGTGTATTAAAAAACACAAATATATTCCAAAAACAATTTAAATGATTTTTAATTTTTATGAAAGTTGAAGGTACACTGAACTATGTCATTTCACATAGTTTGAACCATGTTTGGATACCATGTGATTAATTTGAAGTTTTTCATTTCAAAAAATCAGTTTCTTCAGCAAAGATGTGATAAATGTGCAATAAATTGAAAATTTGACAAGTAATCACATTCACATGGAAGATGACAAGCATAGCTAGATGGGCCACATATTTATTTCCATTAAAATTGATTATTTTAATGATTAATGAAGCTTTTAAATTACTGAAATCAAAACGAGGCAATGGTCTTCTTATATCAATGTATAGTATAAAAATACCCATGGTCTTTCAATGTAGATAATGAAATTTATTATCACTTAAAAAATCATATTACATAACATTACTTTTGTAAAAATAATAATTGTAAGGCCTAAAAATTAAAATTGATACCCAAAAATAAATGTACCATAATTTTGGAAAATTATATTGTATGTACTATAATACTAAACCAAAAGTGCCCCAAAGGTGGTCACCATAGTGTGGTTTCACCTAAGTACCTATTTCTAGGCACGTATTAATTATTACCTAATAGGTACATCCTACCTAATATTCAAGTAATTTCTAGATACTACTAACTATTAAATCTTTAAGTTACTTATGTTATGTGTTAGATAAGTATTAGGTAGTTTAAGCTTAGGTGCCATCTTATCTAGCTTTAGCCTAAACTAGGTGCCACATATGCTACATTAGTTACTAGGCTAGGTTAATTAATAAATAATAAATTAGATCAATTGGTAGTGGTTAGGCTACGTGAGTAGTTAGGTACTAACTATGTAAATAGGTAGTTAGGTAGTTGTTAGTAAGTAGTTGTGATTAAATTGCAACTAGGTCATAACTAGGTTATAATTAGATTGCAACTAGAATGTTTATCTCATATTGTTTATATTCCACAACAAGTTTAAAAACTACATTAAAAATGTTGAAAAAACACAAAAACTTTAAATTGGAATAGCCATTTGGGATGAACTAATCATAAAAGCTTGACCTTAAAGGTTAAACTTAAAATGAAATAAGATTTTACTAATTAGGTGACATTTGGCCTAGGCTTAGGCTTAGGTTAGGTGGCCTAAATCTAAACGTAACTTAGTTCCAAACCAAACCTAGGTTTGGGTTTAGTCTAAGTATAAGCCTAGCCTAAATGATGTGTAGCCTTATGTGGGCCATGTGTCAACAAATTATTGGTTTGAATCTTTGCCTAACCTAGTTGTAACATAGTTGAAATTGGAGTTCAATGGCCTAGATGGAAGATAATTGAAATTTCAACTCAACTTTTGATGACATCATGATTTGTTAGTAGATGAAGTTCATCCAATGGGAGGTTATCGTCAAAAACATCTTCAACTGTAATGGTGGATGTCATCTCCAACTAAAATGGTAAAAAATGGCTATTATTGTGGTGGTGACACATGGTTATCATTTTCGATTACAATGTTAGTTTCGACTTGTACTTATTGATTCTTTTAGTCAGTAGTTGGAAAACAATTGAAAAAAATAATTTGCAATTGGAAGGGTCATTTTGAACTATAATTATTGTTGAGCCCAAATTGAAAAAATAAGTTGGAAAAAAAAATAAATTCTTTTAGTATATTCTAGTTTATCCATGGACTTTGCTTGTGCTAATAATATTCTATTGAAGAAGATCCAACAAAAGTTTAAATATTGATCTTTAACCAAATTATCACTTGTCAACATGGCAATCGTGGTGCATAACATTTTGTTATCAATGTTGTAATACTTTGTCAATATATGAGTGGAAACTAAAAAAAACATCAACAAAATTAAATGGTTGCTAACAAATTATTTGTGGGCTAGGTCATCCCACAACTATCATTGATGAATGGTGTGCAACTAATGTCAAAAGGCTTAAGGTTAGTAGATCCAACTTAAGCAATTGAGGTTTTCACTAAATGGGTTATTCATGATTATAACTTGGAAAATCAAACTTGTAAGGCTTCCTTAGGTACCAACTTAGGAAATATCAACCCTGTCCAGGGTGGTAAATGGTTGTTTAATTTCAAATGGCGTTTACAATGTATGAAAACAAAAGGGCGCCTAGGTTTTCCATATGGAATTAGGTTAGAACAACATCAAATTTGTAAAGGAGGTGGAAGGGAAAATCCAATGATGCTTCAAAAATAGATACGAGGAGTGAATTTTTAGTGGAATAATATAAGGTAGCCATTTAGGGAAAGATTTTCGAAAACAAAAGTTGTAGGACTGTTTGCATGTGAGTGGGATATGATTGCAAATACATGGGTTATTGAGGAGGGAAGATTTGCCTCAAAGGATGAAATGAAGAGCAAATGGGCTATCTTCAAGAAGAAGCCGATGAAAACACACTTATGGGGGGCCACTTTAAGCAAGAAATGTACTTTTTGGGTACATTTTGTATTATTTTGGGGGCATTTAAAAAAAAAATTCATCCAACATTTTGATAAACATATAAAATGAATTTTGATACAAAGGCCTCCAACATAATTCTTTTTATCTTTCAAATGAAAGTAATTTTTCAACAAAATGATTTTTGAAAACTTATTTATATTCATTTGAATGAAAAACTTGACTAGCTGTTTTTTGTGAAATCATACAAGTCAAAATTTTCAATTGTAATTGAAACGGTACAATCAATTCATATTCAATACATAACTAAGTGCTTCATTAAGTTTTGTAATTATTTGAGTCATTTTAGATTATAGTTGCATTTTGTAGTATATTGTGATAGTTACATCTATTTTCTCACAAATATATATTTTAATCACTTAATATTAAACAAAAAATGTAGGTTCCTTTTACAATTACATTATTTAGCAATTGAACTATCTTATTTAAAATATAGTTTATCAAAACCTCTTTTAATATTGGCTTGGTGGAAGTTGAAAGTTGCACAATTTCAAAAAATAGAATTTGTGACATGTTTTAGCCACGATAGTGTGCTTTCATCCAAGTGGCATACACAAGGGTTGCTAATAAATTAGAAGAGAGGTGGGGGGAAATGTTATGATATTATGACAAAGTTTGCTTAGTAAATGAATGGGTGGGAATGCATGAATCAATAACTTGTTCCTTTCAATAGTATTTTGAACATCTCCTTCCTTTGGTTTGAGATGCAACAATGATGAACAAGATGTGGAGGTGTTTTGAATAGGATTGCTATTTAGAGTTTTTGCTTGCATCTCAACTTTAAGAACCTTACAAGGAACTAGTTGCAATTATGTGAAAGTGAATGCATAGTTGAATGGCTCATTTTAGTGACACTTTTTGGTCTTTGCAATACCCATCTTGTTTCAATGTCTTTTAACAAAACATATACCTTTAAATTTGTCAATTGGGACTTCTTTTAAATTAATAACTTGATTATGAAAACATGTGTAATTATTTTTTGACATTATTACACCCACTTTTTGCAATGGACTTTTAAGGTCCAAAAATACGACTGAGTTGACTGTTTCAAATGGTAAAAAATTGAAAAGTTCACTTTGATTTTCATTCCAAATTCTATAAACTAACTCAATATGTGGTGCAAAATGAAATAATATATGTTTATGTGAAAGTCTTTCTTCAAAATTCGTAGCCCAATTTTAACTAGGGACTTTTGAATGATCAAAATTGAGTCAAAATTTCATAAGTTAGTAAGTTGTTTTTACTCAATTTTCAATTTTCTTTTTCGAAAACTGCATATTCTTGGAGTCTCTACTTGACCTCTTATTGATATGAGGTTTATTGATTCATTACCCATCACATCATCCTCACTTAAACCAATGCTACAAGATTACATTGCTAGTGTAACAATATAAAATAGTTTTCATATGATTAAAAAAAAATCCAAGTGAGCCATTCATTTGTGGATTCACCCACAAGTAAGGTGGTCCAGGTCAAAGTTGTAAATATTGTGAAAGGGCCAAGGAAAACCCAATTTGCTATGTTCTGTTGGTCAGATAGGGAAGATGGAGGTGGATCCAGGGCTATATGCTTGGAAATGAGGGTCCAAGACCTGTTATCCTACACATCAACTATGGCCAGGAAATTATTGAGAGAAGCCAAGCCATAGGGAAGAAGAAATGGGTTGTCTGGAACAAAGCTATTGAGGTAATGTTTCGAGGCCCAAGGCTGATAGCACAATTGACCAAGGGCGCTTGATGTGCAGAGATGCAAACCACATAGATTCTGGGATTGTAGGTATGCTCAAAGAGCATGGAGGGCAAAGGCTGATAGCACAATTACCCAAGGATGCTTGATGTGCAGAGATGCGAACCACATAGATTCTGGGATTGTAGGTATGTTCAAAGAGCATGGGGGTTCACCAACAAAATTTTCAACTATCTGCTTTATGGGTCCTACCCAAGACGACAAGTCGTCTCAATGCAACGGAAGCTGACATTTTTGCTGCCAAGGAACCAATCTAAGGTTCCACAAAGTGGTGGCATTGTGGTTGTTGCTTAGGGGCATAACCTTGTGGGTAATCTAGTGGAAAGGAAGGATGCCCTCTTGAATAATGTGAGGTGTGTGGCACATTCAGAAGGTTCATAGTTTATCTGGAGTAGTCTATGGGAACCTAGTAGGGCTGCTTGGAAGAGATGTATTAGCTTGAGTCAGAAGTTCCCTTATGCTGAACAAGGTCATTTGGAGACCTTTGATAAGGTGTGGGGGCAGAAACCGCGTAATCTGTTCCAGGGTGGTTAGATTTGTTTGGTGGTGCTATGATAGTCCCTGTAGTTGATTGGATGGGTTCAGGGTTGTCTGCACACCTCTTGTGGGTTGTTTTTGTTTTCCCTCGTCACAATGAATTCTTTCATTTGTGCCAAAAAGGGAACATGAAATAGGTTCACTTTCCTCCAACTGATTTATTGGTTTGTGAACCATGAGTCAGATTTGGTGCACCCAATTCTCATCTAAACCCAATTCTCTAGGAACCTGATCTCTCTGGCTCTCTCTCTCTCACCCTATAGGCCTCTATCAATCATGAGATCTTAGCATATTCCTGCAGACATTCAGCAGGTCTCCGGATGTGCATAACTGGGCAATTAATTTGATCTGCTTTGATTGGAGCATTCCAATTTTGGTTCTTTGTAATTCAAATATGTTTCATCACACACTACCTAATAAGTGCAGCAGTTTTAACCCTCAGGATTTGTCATTGTAGTTAAGTTACACACATTGAGCAATGGTGTTCCTTTCATGTACAAGAAGCTTCTTCAATACTGCTACACCGATTGCTTCAGTGAGCATCTCTACACCTAAACAAATAATTTTTGAGTGGGCATTTTGTTGCATGCCTACTGTACACTCTAGCTTGTATATGTGAAGAAGAAAAGCTGTATATATATATATATGTATATTCTTATGTATGTTCTTATGTATACTCTTTGGCCCCTGTGCCATTGGCCTAAGTATATTAAACCTTGCAGGGAGGGGCCCTGTGGTTTATGGGTTTAAAAAAAAAAAACATTCTCCATGAATTTCCCCCATGTGATGTGAAAGGCCTCACATCAAGGCCAATATGATGAAGAGACATTGATTGGTTGAAATGACTCAAATGTTATTGGTCAAAGTAGGAAGCAAGTGTGAATGTGACCCCTTATTGACTCCAGTTATGAACTTGAGTGTTGAATTGCCCCAAGTATTAAGGTTTGGCAGTGTTAAGGTGTGGTTGCAAACAATTGATTTCTAGTGACAAAACACCATTTAAATTGTAAATTTTCATTAATTTCCAATGATGAAACCAACTCTAAATTCAATATGTGTTTCTCTATCAATGGTTCAAAAATTGTGAAATGACCAACATGCACATTGCTTGTCATTGGTTTTTTGTATTAATTACCAAAGGTGCAACAAGAGGCCCATTGTTTGGGAGGGTTCAGGCTTGGAAACGAAACAAAACAAACACCTATTTTGATATATAGATAAGGACATAACTATGTTCCAGCGTAGAGGCAAATCTATGAGGTTTGGGTGCAAACTAGTAGCACAATTGTTTTTTCATGATCTGATTCCAACAAGTTGATGATTGAGGTGGACAACCCAAAGCTTTTGAGTAAATGCATTCAACATTGTATTTGATTTTGATCAAGATTTACACTCTTTGACTGGTATCCAAAATACAATGAAAAACATTAACAATTTAACACTAGTTGGAGAGGCTACTTTTGAGCTCATATTAACTCTGATGAAGCGTACGGGTTTGCTATTCCTCTAGAGAAGCATTCCAGGTTGCAGATGTAAATACAGAGATTTCATGTAGCAGGTCTAACCCTCTTCTACAAAAGTATCAAGAATTTTGGGTAAGTAAAATGCAAAGGAGGAAAAAAGGGGACTTTCTTCAATAAAAGATGTTTTTGGTTGTAGCAGGTAACAAAAGCCTTAAACTGGAAATTTTGATAATTCTTAAGTAGCTCTCTTGGATAGGGCTCTTATATGGATAGCAATTGTGAAAGGTCCTTGGCCTACATAAAAATTAATACATTGGAACTGTAAACCCAGATCCACAAAATATGTGACCAATAATTAATAGCAAAAACAATTGGCTAAAAGGCTGTAAAACCAAACCTATCAAATTGAATCATCAAAGGCATATGAACTTAGAGTAGCTTTAGGAGTAGCTTTAGAGTAGGGAAAACCTAAACCTACTCTAAGACCCTACGAGTTGAGACCGAAAAGTGGGGAAAATGGGCTGATTAATCTCAATTGAACACAATTCGTGGCTAGGTTTCCCATTTTATATACTAATGTACGAGCCTCGGATACATAGTCTTAGGAATCAATGGTGATGATAGAGAGAAAGGAAGCCTGATTTTTGCCATCTAGATGGCTATTGGGTGGGCATGTTGGTTCCTTTGTTCTAAAGCACTCCAACAAATTTCTGTCTTTGAATACCACACTTCAAAAAGAGGACAAATCTCACACCTACTACCATGGCCTAGGGTCAGTTTCCACATTGACAAAACGAGTAATTATTTTATTTTCAAAAAAATGAATTCGGTTTTTTAATTTTGAAATTATATAGTTTTCCATCATCTACTATACTATTGTGTTATGAGTAGTGAAATTTATTCAGAGTGTAGCCTACGATAATTATGATAATTTTCAACATGTCAACTTCATATTTATGCAAAATTTCATTTCATTATTTTGAGGATTATTTTTCTGATGAATCTGACCTTAGGGTAAGTTATTTAGGAGCATTTACGATAATATAAATTTGCATTGTTATACCATTAAAGAGGGTATAACTGGGTACATGGGTACTGATATTGAAGAACACACCAGCCGGGTATGCCTGAGGCAATACCAGCCTGGGTATGGGACCTGAGGTAATACCAGGTATAGATTCGCTTTATACCAGTACCAACACCAGGTTTAGAACTGCCTTATATACCAGGCAAAAATCATCCTTGAACCTAATTCTAGTATTAGATTGGTATGAAAGTTTATAAAGAGGACCCAATCCCAGTGCCTACCAGGTATGAAAAAGAAAAAGAAAAAACCCCATACCAAGACCAGTCTAGTGTGTTCAAAAGTCTTAATACCAGTACAAGATTGGAAAATTTCCAAAATGTGGGGCCTAGGATGGCATGATCTTAAGGTCCCACAATTTCCAGATGACCCCACCATTAGGCTCTTTACTACCCACAATAAAGCAGCACCTACACTGATACTGATACCTCCCACTGGCAGTAATATGGCTTTTCAGCCAGCATTTGTGCACAGGATGATGCGGTTGGCATAAGGCACTACATAGTCTAACACAAGCTCTGGATTGGCCAAATTGAATGATTGGTTTCAGATAGTTTACTATTAGTTGTCTCTCACCTTTTATGGTCTCACTTGATATAGTTTCCTTTTTTATGTTTATGGGTGGGTTTGGAGAAACCACCTTGAATATTACAAATGTTATTTGATGAAAATTGGGGCGAGCTTTGTTAGGCCCTGCCCCCACAGGGACAAGGACTCTCGCATTGGATCCAATTTTTAGAAATTTTACCTTATTTGATTCGATTTCGCATTAGATGAACCCCTTTCTTTGATGAAAGTGTTTAGACTGTTTAGATTGGAATGGATATTTTTGGTGTTTAGAGTGTGGATACAGTAGATAGGTGTACAACTTCTTATCTATTGGCAAGGCCAGCATGTTTGTGATGCCTTTGTTAAACAAAGTATCCAGCAAAGTGGGAAAAGAAGAACATCTTATCTATTGGCAAGGCCAGCATGTTGTGATGCCTTTATTAAGCAACGCATCCAGCAAAGTGGGAAAAGAAGAACAAAGAGAGAGAACCCAAGTCCAACCTAGAAGCACAAAAACCCAAGGGGGGAAAGGAACAAATTATGTTCCAGAGCCCTCACCAGTAGCAAGAAGCATAAGGAAACCTGAAAAATCAGTAAACCTGGAAGATCAGGTCAAATATCAGGTATGGGTGGAGCTGCTCTAAGTTAAGGAGCCCTCTCAGTGACCATGTTCAATCTAATTTTTAAAAAGATTTGGACTCAAAGATCCTGATTTAGTCTGGGCATGGGATAATTACAATATTTAGAAGAGATTATTAAAATAATTTTGTGGTTTTCACCAGTGTTGGGTGATTATTAGAATCAAGAACTGACCCTAATGGTTATCGCGATGATTTTAAAGATTCATAATCTCAGTTCTAAAAGAAATCAAAGAGGCAACCAGTCCTGATATATATAACCATAATTCTGATTTTGTTGAAAACATTCAGATACGTGACCATAAAACCGTCAGTTCTTTCATAAAGGCTCTTTAAAGTTCTTGAAAGAACTAGAACCAGCTGTGGTTCTTTTGATTTTGCATTTGAAAGAAGCAGAATCAGTGGTTCTCTGATTTTTTTCTAAGAGCCCGATTCAATTGGTGGTTTGTTCAAATAAGTGCACAACACTACACTGGTTTTTACCATGGTGCCAACCAGTGTAGATGCTGGTTCACCCAAACCAGCATTTCCACAAGACTTTGAATTAGGCTTTTGACACAAAGGGTTCTCCAGATCTGTTGTATTTGTCCTTTGTGGATGCTTCCCTGAATTTGGCTCATCATTCTTTCTACTAATAAGCAATTAATGATTGGGGCCATTGAGTCTGTCAATTTGGCCTCTTTTTCCTTCAAAAAAACAAAAGCAAACCACATCCTTAGCTTGAAATCTCATTGGCTGTTTGTGGATTGGATGTCATGATCTCTATCCATCCACTTCTCATTTGGCAGTTTGTGGCTGTTTTCTTCTATAATTCACTCTTGTGTACTTTAATGTTGCATGTGGTTTTTAGTGTTGGGCAGGTGCATTGATTTTCTTATATTATTCAGGTCACCCAAAATGCTTAGGTTGTTTATTATAGCCAAAATGTTTAGTTGCAAACAACATTTTAATCCAAAATGCTACTCCAAGTCAAGTACATGTAATGTAAGTATGCTTCAAATATTTCCAAATGGGGTTATTGTAACGGTATATAGGCGTTGTAAAATCATCAATCTTGCCTTGTTAAGAATAAAGGTGAATGACCAATATTTACCCTACCATTCACAAGGTAAGGGCAAGGGTGAATATCTTATCATTTATTGTGCATCTACTCTTCATGGATATAAGTTGGTAAATGTAAGGCTAAACTTCAACATGTATAATATATGCCACAGTTGACAAGGGATGAAATATGACAAGTTGTGCAATTGGCATTCCAAACACAAACACCTGAAATTAAAATCATCCAATAAGAAACATTAGCAAAAGAATGAAACCAATTTAACGCCTTTATTAATTCATTCCAGGTAGTCTTATGATGAAGAATAGTATAAAATCTGAAGGAAATCTGAAAAAAATATGATACCAATCTTATTCAAATTTATTTGCCTAATGAATGGAAACATATTTCAATATATAATGACACAATATTTTAAAAATCCATCATAACCATGTGCATTGCAAAGTATGGAATGGATATATATGCTATAGAATGGTGTTGGCATATACGATTTTTATCATATTTCCAAATGATTAACCTCCATTGAATAAAGGCAAACTTTGTGCAACTAGTTGGGTAGGGTAAAGACCAATGTTGGTTGGTGCTACCTTTTTATCGATACCTTTAGTTTTTGTTCATATTTTTTATGTAAATGAGAACCTATGGTTTTGGATTTTGGGGTTGCTGATGTCTAGTTTCATGGTTGCAAACTAGCAGTGCAAACCTTTGGTTTGAGGGCTATTACAGTTATGGTTTCAACAAACTCTTGATTTGGTTTTCTCAATAGGTTCAAGGTGGTTTCTAAATTTTTGGACGTTATTGAATTTCAAGAAATTCAACAATATCAACTAAGGAGAGTTTAGAATGCTAGCCACCTTAAACAAACAATGAACTTAAGGTACAAAGCAATGCACATAAACATATAAGGTTTCATGTTTCATCGCTAAAAGATGAATTTCAAGGAATTATGTATTATAATTAAAGGAGGCAATAATAAACAACTCTAATTCATCTTCCTTGTGCAAGCCAACAAAGGGATCATTTAGCTCATCAATAAAAACCAAATAGCTATCCACATGATTAAAAAGCAAACATTTAGAATAGGCAATTCATCTATAACAATAGTTCATTAATATGATAAATTTCTTGTTTGCAAAAGTCACATTACTTTGCAATTGCATGCTTTAAAGAACTAACATGCAATTAATTTGTAATTTTACAACAAAAATAAAATCATTTAAAATGTTATTTTCATGTAAAAAAATTTAGTATGGTTGTTGCAAATGGACCGCTAATTTGACATGTGACTTGCTAGGTGGAAGGTTTTCATCAACATTTATTGACTTTATATGCCATAGTTGCATAAAATTTGTAACATGAAACTTGAGATTCCATGGGGTGAGGATGTGGATTGTATGTACATGTCATATTTGCAATTCATTAACATGACAAAGTACAAGTTAACACACACATTGCTAGATCATTCCTATGATTATTAACTAATATGCAACTAATATCAATTAATGGTTGAAGTCAGATTAATAGGAGCCATAACAAATGTAACCAATGTTTGATTTTCATGTTTTAATGTCAAAAGTTATACTAAAGTTGTAAGTTTTTATTGTGTTTACATGATAATGTTTAAAAAATATTTGCAATTAATTGTAGTCTACCACATCATTGTGGCAAAGCACTCCCATTGTTTATTCAACAACAAACAAAATAGTCATTCTAAATGACTAGCTTGGCCCCTATTATCTCATTTGCACTAATATAGAATAATAGTTCAAGTATTTAGTTAATGCAAACCAAGATGCAACTAGGTTTTAACAATTCGCAAAAACTTGAATTTTGAAGTTTGCATGGGATATGCAAGGACATGTGACACATGGCAATATATTTTAATAAATCCCTATGTGTTTACACTAATGCTTACCATCCACTTTTTCTTACTTTCAAGAAATTCATTTTATGGCATGAATTAGGAAAGATTTATTCTTTTTAAGTTTAAGCTTGTTCATTTTCTTGTGAGGCAACTAGGAAACACATGAACTACATAACTTTCATTTGTTTTTTTGGATCTTAGTTTAGAATTGATGCATTCAAGTTTGAAAAAGAAACATTCTCACTTTTATTTAAAAAGCATGGAATGATAACAATATTTTTTTGCTTCATTAAATCCTTGATTGAACAAATTTTTTGTTTGTTTGTTTGATTGATTGAGATCACCAAGTTTTGTGATGATCATGTGAGATCATGAAAGCTTTGAGTTTTGGGATGTAACGAGTAGAACTATTTGTTCAATACTCATGTTTTTTTGTTCATTTGCAATATTGTCCATTGTTCTCAAATGCATATAAATACGATGTTGGTAGGTTGTTAGTTGCTACACAACAAAAATGAATTATTGATTATTTTACCAATAAAAATTCCTTGAAACATCCAAGTTCAATTGACAAATGACATAAACAATAAAAGTGAAGGCATGTTTAAATTTTGCATCCACACATTAGAAGAAAAATTGTCGTTTACAACCAATTTTTGCAACTAAAAATTTCGTTTGCAATTAAATTTTTTGCAAATGAAATTTTTTCTTTTAGTGATATGTGGTGAAATTCAACTTTTATTAAGGTTGTTAAAAAAGATGTTTTAAGACATCCTTCAAGAGGTCTTTAGGGTGAAATCACTAATCAATAAGCCAATTTGTTTACTTTGTTTCAAAGGGCTATAGTCCTTTTGCCAAATTATTTTTTTCATATAAAGGAATTTTTTAAAATTTTTTTTACTAATTATTACTTTTACTTACTATAGTTTCCCCAATATATCACATGCTCTTTGTTAATGATTTTCAAATAAATACGATTTTCTAAAAATGTAAAATTTTGTATTAGATTTTTGTGTTTTGTTTTGAAAAATGATCACAATTTTAAATCATGCCAAAACACATTAACTACTTTGAATTTTATTGTTTTGTATTATAAGCTACGACTTTGTTTTAAACACAATTTGCATTGCATCACCTTTACATGTCATAAAAGTTTCATGAACATCAAATAGACCCAAACTTTCAAACTTTTTTGGGAAAAACATGGAATTATAGATTCTTTATATTTTGAGTGCTTTTTATGTGTGTCTAATAGTTCCCTATTACTACAAAAAAACTCAATAATAAAAAGTTTGTATATTATGAAAATCAAGGGCCCCTTTGTGAAACTAGTAACATTTGATGAAACCCTTGCTCAACTAAAAGTCCTTTGTTAAAATCTAATTTCAAAACCAAAAGGTCCAATGGTTCAATTTAGATTTCTCAACAACCATATTAATCATAAAGCACAACTTGCAATGATTAAGATGCCATTAAAAAGGGCACCACATAAGCATATTTATAAAAAAGTGTATTATAAACATGATTTGACATGGTTTTTAACTTCTTGTTTTACGTTTTACTCCTTAAGGACACGTCACTTTCCATTGTTGTCCTATGTCATTCCCCTTATTCCTTTTTAGGGCCCATTGTTATCCCTCGTCATTCCTTGACATCTTTCCCAACACTTGCCATCATCCTTCATTGCTCAATTGTTGCCTAAAATAAAAGGTGAAAATATCTTTCAGACCTTCAGTTTGGAACCCTATCATCAACCTGTTGTCCATAGTTATTTCTTGTTGTTCCCAATTGTTGACCCTTTGTTCATTATTTTGGTCTTATCATCTTTGAACCAAACTAAGATGTCCTTGAACAACCTTGGCTCAATTAATGCTTATTTTTAATTCAAGATGCTTAGATTGGAACGTTCTTGGCAAACAATGGTATGGACCCATGTTAGCTTGATCATAAGTACATTTTTTATTCAGGTTCACAAATGGCTTGTTTAAACCAAAAAAATATTACATAGCCCAATTTTAGTTAAATTTTAGTAAAATATTTAGTACATTACAATTATAATGTGTTGTTATATACCTACCTCATATTAAGCAAGTAACAATAACTAATAATAGATGGATTATATTTGTTCGACAATTTGACCCTCTTAATCCATTTGAGAGATGCTCCACCATTAGCATTACATATCAATTTTGGCCGATACTATATTAGGGTTTAGTTTCAGTTTTTGGTCCCTGGATTGGGTTTGGAATTGGCACCCCAAATAATTAGTCAAATTGACGAAAATCCGAAACTAGACAACATTGCTTTTGGACCCAAGTGTTAAAGTTGTGAAGTCGTGTTTGAAAAGTAATACCCCAACTAGAAATATGTGAATATGATGTACATACCAGATTGATATTGGCATATGAACCTTTTGAAAATTTCAAGAATAGGGAAACAATTGTATTGGAACATTTTGATCTTTGAATACCATGGGGGTGACATAAGAGATGTCAATAGCAAAATTTATAGGAAATTGGTAATAGGGGCATTACTTATATTGGTCTAGTGACAAAAAAATTCATTACATATTGATATTATTAGGACAATTGATTAAAAGTGACAATGTTGGATTACATGTTGGATCATGACAACCATGCCAAAAGTTGATTTCCAATAAAGCTCATTCAAAAAGCCAAATCCATATTATGCAGCATGTATCATCACCTTCAAAGTTCAATATTAAGAATGAAGAATATACTCATATACAAGGTTTTCTCTCACAAATTGGCCATGTTACCTTTTCTGGGGTACCAAAGTTTGGATCACATACTGGACTAGACTGCTAAGATATAACCTAGAATATTAGTAAATGCAATACTCAGCCAGATACATGTATTCCCATCTAGATATCAGCTCTAGCCCATATCAGACTGCTATATAGCATGTTCATACTTTCATACCATCATAGATACTCAATTCTCATTACTATACAAATCCAGCACTGGTCAAAACAAAGTAAGTCTGAAATATTAATCAACCAAGTAGGATAACCTGGCCAATTCCAATTTCCAGTGGTCCACCCAATCACTCCACCAAACACCCATAACTAAGGAGTAATAAGTGAAGAACATAGTCACAAAAGGGTGCCTATATGCATGTCATTGCAACTTGTTTGCACCACATCACTCTCTACTACCCTTTATGTTTTAGCCTTCAACCCTTTGAACACCTTGCAAGTTGTAACCCTAAAGAGTGTGACACCAATAGTAGCCCATTCATTTGACCAGCATTTGATAGTAGGAAAGGAAATCTAAGTGCCACCACTGGAATATGATGGTTGATGCGGGAGGAGCAACTAGAAGGCTAAGGAATCTCAAGAAAATAGGAATTAAGTAATTGACAATAATGATATGAAAACCCCACTGGATTCTTTTCTTTTGTGCCCTTTAAAAATAAAATAAAATAATTAATTAAAAAAAACCCCCACTCAATTACTATTTAGCAAAGAATTGTTGTGTAATGAACCAGAGGAAAAACTGACCTTGATTTTACCTCTCAGAGAGGACATATATATTACCAGGGTAATTAGTAATTATCAGTGTTGGCTGGTTATTCGTCCAAGGAGGTTTACACTCTTAAAACCCTAGACATGATTATGATATAAAACATAAAAAAATTAAAATTAGAAACCTTATAACCTACCATACCTTGTTAGTATAACTAATTGAGAATCGACCCTCACTTATAATTGGTGGTTATTGCCAAAAACAACTGGGTAAATTGATAGTTGGTGGTTGTTACTTTGACAAGGAAATTGATAATTGATAACCCTAAATAAAAAATAATATGATAACTGACCTGGACAGTTATGAACAAAAAGAAATAACTGGCCAACAATGGCAATTACTAGGCTTATTGGGGAGTTCATTACTTTTCCAAAAAACCGATGTTTCTGGTTCTAAAAACCAAATGAGAATGGCTTGGGCTCTGATTCCAGTTCTACACATAAATGGAACCACAAATCTAAAACATGATCGGTTCTTCAACAACAAATTGATTCCAGTTCTCGTTCCGTTTCCAGTTTTGAAATTTACACACGATTTTGGTCTGGTTCTAACTAATCCAGACTGGAATTGTCAGTTAATGGCCGATTGAACTCCAGTTAAACCCTCAGTTCTACTCACATTTATTTTTAAAAAAACCCCATAAATCTCAGTTCAAGTTCCAGTTCCACACAGAAATAGAACCAGGAACCTCATTCTGGGTTGAATTCTTTGGAATATGGGATTCTAGCTCCAATTCCAATTCAGAAAATCAAACATGGTTCTACACATAAAACAGCATCAAATTGGCCTGGTGGACTACATATAAAAAACTCCTGAGTCCTTTATAACTGAGCTGGGCTTGGTTGGGAATGGCAAGCAAACCATATAACTACAAACCTATTCACCTAATTCAGGGTTGTGATAGGAATTTAGGAACCTATCTGCATTATATAGCACTTAACGGTGCCTAGTTAGTATTCAAGACTAGTACTCAAATTAGAAACTTCAGAAATTCTTTAATGACCTTTGTGTGTGAAGGGTCGAAAGAAAGGTTCCAGATTCTAGTAATCTAACTTACAATCAACTTCCTGACCTTGGCCTGAAAAGTTAAGAACCTCCTTTTGAATTCTAGTGGTGATTAAATAATCTTTAGATCCGGCAGGAGATTGTTCTTAGAAGTCAGATGCTAGACAGGGAAAAATCCAAGCGCAAATTGACAAAATAACCGTAGCATCAGGCCAACAATTTATTTCATAAGGTTAAAGATTTTTGCCTCATTCCTTTGGGGATACAGAGCAGACACACTCAACAGGCCAACAAGAACTGCAGACCTATAACAGGATAGCTGAAGGAATGACACAAAAAGATGAGTCTGTTCTTAAGTGCTACCTACTACTACATTCTTTTTGAAAGTGGACAACACAATTTTCTAAATAATGTATAATAATCTAACATTGTTATTTCACATTGTGTGCAGTGTTCTTTGTTTCTGTTTTTTGGAGGGCTGAATTTTTACACTGTGGTGACAAAATAAAAACCCAAATGCTAATTTTACAAAAGGCTCTAATTTGTTGGAAAAAAGCTGCAAAAGTTCGCCATATTGTGAGAAAAGACAATGAGTTGGTATTTGTTGCCAGAACTAGGCAGCAATCTTTCCAAAAAAAAATCTACTTTACTGTCTGACCTCTAGCCAGATTTGGCTCATTCCTCTTGCGGATGATTGCCACTCCAACTACTTGACAAAATTGAAAAATCACAGAAAAAAAAAAACCCCCTGATTGTGTGTCTAGAAAATTATAATAAATGACTTCAAGATACTAGTTCCTTAATGAATATGGAGAGTAATTGAATCATAGCCAAATGATTTGCAATTTAAAAACATTTCAACTTTGTGACTTTCTTCTATAAGTGAAAGTAAAACCAGACAAATGTAGTTTGTCAATTAAGCTTTGAGTAAAGTGACTCTTCACCACATAGAGCTACAACTCACTACTACAGTTGAAATTGTTAACATTTTAATGTCACCTTTAGGGACAAATTACAATACAGGTGCACAAAATTTGAGTTTGTCCCATGGTTTGTTGTATAATATTGCACTTGTACCATGAAATCAAGTAATGAAGTTGGGTCAAAGGTGAAACTAGCTAATTCCAATTAAAATTAAAAGATTAGTTTGCAACTCTACTGAGTTATAAGGGTTTGGGTTGATGATTCAATGGGTAATATTGCTGTTCTTGCAATTTCTCAACATTAGAAAGGTGTAGGAATATACATCATAGTTCATGCCTCTGCCATTAGCCTAGGATTTAGCAAACAAATTTCTTGCAGCCAATGAGGTGAGGCACCATGCACCCAGGTGGTCCAGGCTTTTTTTTGTCTTTTGGGGAAGGGGGGAGGGGGGTGTTGGACTTTTGTTGTTCCCAATGTGTTCCATATCCATCACATGCTTGTTATTTGGGCTGTGTGAGTGTAGAGGTTCATAATAGAATCCCCAAGGGAGATTGTGAATTTAAAACCTGGATGCTAGAGTTTTTAAACAAGTAACTCATCACAAAATGATTCTACCTTTCACAGTAGTTTCACACTTCAAATTAAAAGCTTTTCTTATCGAATTTATAACTTTTCATTTATAACTTTTCATTTGGATGCATGCATTTGTATAGAACATGCCCATCCATCATATGCACACCTAGTATTTCAGGTGTCACTCACACATTGGGTCAAGCTCAAGCCAAAATGTTATCCCTACATTGTATACCAATGTTTTGTCTCTTCCCTATGGAAGGAACCAACAAGACAACATATTAGTATTGTATTTAAGATCTCATGTATATGTGTGTGTTGTTGTGTTCACTGGAACTATGGATGGTTGTTTTCATTTTACAAGACACAAATTTTATGGTTGTGGAATAGCTATCCAATTTTAGTCCCATCGACACTTTTGAGCATGGCACTCGCTTGGACCCTTTATTATAATTACATTGGTTATGAAGAAACAACTAACACAACCTTGTAGTGAATCACAACCACTCGTATGACATCCATGACTTGGACAACTTGTGTTGCAATTGTAACTTGATGGGTAATTTCATAATTACCTTGGTAATTTGTTAAAAAGGGTAAGTTAAATGGTCATGGTGCATGTGCACCATGTGATGTCATTCTTGTAATTAAAGGTGAAATCACATGGGGAATCATGTGATGTCATTCCTTGTAATTAAATGTGGAATCACATGGGGGAACCATGTGATTTTGTTTCCTTTAGATTAATTAAATGTAGAATCTCATGGGAAACATGTGATTTTGTTTCCTTATGATAAATTATGGGGAGGATAACTTTTGGAAGTTCCTTAAGTTATTTCCTTAGGATTAATTAAATATGGAATTTCATGGGAAACATGTGATTTTGTTTCCTTATGATTAAATTATGTGTAGGATAACTTTTGGAAGGTTCTTGACTTGTTTCCTTTGGGTTAATATATAAGGAGGTGTTTGTGACCTTAACAGACACCTCCTCCTCCTCCCCTTGTAATGAGTTTTGGTTTTGAATACAAAGTTGTTATGGAAGTTTTGATGTTTAGAAAGGCTTTTGGTTTTAATTGTTTTGATGTTGATTGTGTGAGGTTTGTGGTAGAAGGATGTTAAGCTCACCACCCACGCATAGATTCATGTTTTGATGTTGATTGTGAGGTTTGTGGTAGAAGGATGTTAAGCTCACCACCCACGCATAGATTCATATTTTGATTGTGTGAGGTTTGTGGAAGGGGAGTGATAAGGTTTTATGCAAAATGAGAGGGAGGAAATAGATGTGCAACCAAGGACATAGGTTTATATAGCTATGTAATAAAAATACATAATTTCGGTCCCCAAACCCGTCCGTGTTTGACACAACCAATTGAGCTATTGGTTCAATGCTTTCATTATTCAAATAAACATGTATTTATACAAGGGTCATTGAGCAAACACTTCAGCTCTCAAAGAGTTTGTGTTCACTCCCTTATCAATTTCAACATGGTGATTCAAAGGGTCTAGATAGTTCACTTGGTGCCCCTAAAGCCCATTTATAGGTCCATTTGAGTTTTAAACAAGCAAGGTAAAATCTTTGAAAGTAAGAAATAAAAAATAAGTTTCCACCTCTTATGAAAACAACATGCATAGTCACAATGCAATGTAGCACTTGCAATGTGAACTTGACAATTTGGTGATGTGGAGTTCATAATTTGACGATTTTAACTTGACCCCTTAACAAAATGAACTTGACAAAGTACTGAAATTGGTGTGTACTTATTAGCCGGTTTGCAACATGTACTTGGCTACAAGGAGAAGTCAACTTGACAAAATAGCCAGCAAATGTAAAAGTGCAAACCGGTTAGCATAGAACTAAACGGAAGCAGCAAGTAAGCAAACAATGAAGCAGATTGAATTCAATAAGAAAGAGAGAAGCAGTAGTCCTAATAACAATTTAAAATCTGAAGAGGTGACAGGGGCTCAAAAACCAAGGAGTCAGAGACTCAACGCAAGCTTTCTTAAGAAAATAAAATCAAATAACAGTCAGTTTGTGTGAGCCTCCAGGCTCTTATATAAGCCTCCATTACTTAAGGCGACAGGACCACATTGCCAACATGCAGGAATCATTAATAACACCAGTTCCCCAAATTGGTCCTAATAACTGGTAGGAACCCATAAGGCACAATTGTCTAGAAAACTGACCCACATCCCCTCACAAAATTTAAAACAAATTTAAGCCCATTTCAGCGGAACCCAACTTTTCAACAACGATCATGTTTTTGTTGCACACATGTTTGTGTGGAAGCTTTGTCCTTATGTCACACACGTCAAATTCGTGTCAAATCTGTCAAAAGCAATGACAGGAAAATTTCTAACCTGTCCATGTAGAACTGTGTAGACTGAACTTTGGGTGTAAAAGCGTAACAGACATGCATGTATTAATTAGTAAGTGGGTGATCCTGCTGCCTGAGGATCTCCTTTGGAAGACTGCATTGCATCCCACCTTCTTGTCAGATTCCATGTAAATTAATTTCAAAACGATCCAATGAAGAGAATTCTCTGAAATTTCATGAGAATTTTGATGAGTCGCATAAAAATTCCAGTGAGGAGTAATTTGAACTGGTATATGGGAGATTTTTTCGCCATATTTTTTTGGAATTCGTTGTATGGTTTGTTCATGATCATTTCAAAGACAATTTCAAAAATAACTACCTCATTTTCAAGCCTAACTACTTCATGTTTTTTTAATAACTGCTTCTCTTGTCTATTGGCTTTTTTAATAATTATCTTTCAATTTTTTTAATAACTACCTCCATTTTATAACTGCCTTATTCTTTTCTCCTATCCACCAACATGGATATGAAAACACAAATTAACATGTGTCTTGTTATGTCCATGAAATGTATATTTAATTAAATTAAATTTGACACTGATATAAGTAATAATGAATGATGGAAAACCATATGAAAACATAAGAAAAATAAATAAAATATTGATTGTCAATGGTAGTGAGTAGCCACGCAGAGTTGAAGTTTGTAATCCATGTATAAGTAAATATTTTAAAAGCATAAAATTGAAGCAATGGAAATGTGAAAATTCGTCCATGTTGCCTAATGTGAGCCATGACTCACATTTCATAGGAGGAAAAAAAAACTTTGGAACTAAAAAAAGTGAAAACAAAATCTAGTATAAATTTAAGATTAAGCGTTTTATCCTTGAATGGTAATCTCAAGTGATTTTATGGAAGCGTTATAGTGATGAAAAGTGATGGACAACATACATGTATAAAAAGTTAGATTCAAAATATTTGAGACCATATACGTCAAACCTTAAAAATTCTAATTAAAGTATCATAATGGCCTCATAGGCCAGAATTTTGGCACTTGCCTGTTGAAATTCACCATCCCAAGTTGCTCAGGTTTTTAAAGGTCTTTGCCAAAATTACAAAATATAGGTAACTCTATCATTAGCAGTTTGTGCTTGCTCTTAATTATTAGAGAATGAATCATGAAAGAAGGGTGATTCTTAATGAGCAGTCTTTTATTTAGTGTCAAAATTTCACCCAAAAGAGAACTTCAAAATTCAATAAGAAAAGAGAGAGAAAGAACCAGTGATTTTAAAGGGTTTCCATCAGCAATGGCAAGGGTTTTTTACCCCAATTTTGTGAGCTAAGTGGACTAGTGATCAATCATCATCCGCAAGAGGACTTAGCCAAATTTGGCTACTGGTTATAGAGGAAAATCATTGTTTTTAGGAACCCCACTATATTCTGATCACGTGCTAGAAACTACGGTCTAAATTTGGCAACCTCAGGTCATTTTTTCCCCCAAAAACATCCTTTGTATGAGTTGCATCCCCTTTTTTTTTGGGGTCACCAAGTGGCTAAAATTCAGCACAAAAAAAAATGCTGATCATAAGCGAGAAAAAAAATAGTAAAATTTTCCAGATTATTATTATTATTGTTTTCAGGATGTAATACAAAAGTAGAAGAATTAAAAATTTGTTTTTGGAATCTGCTTGATTGCCAGATTTGGCTAAGTCTTCATAGCAGTGTTTTTTTCCCAAGTTTGGGAATTAGCCTCAGTCGCCCCTTCTGCACATTCTGTGGTGCTCACGTGGCTAGTAGCCTAAAGTTGAGGGAGCCCTCTCTGGCTCCACTTCTAGTTTTTTATTCAAAATGTGGCTACTAGCTAAATTGGTAGGGTGAAGTTTCTGGCATCCCCTCCAATTTTGGCAGTGGAAGTATTTGGCTAACATGAGGATGCAATTATAGTTTTTTTGGCCCTATTGAGATTGCACAATATGTAGATTTGGGTGAGGGATAGATTTTGCTTATCTAAATGTGGCACCTACACTGGACGTCTAATACACTTTCTGGCAACCAAAATAAAAGATCTTGAAGCCATACATTTGATACCCATTGCAAATCCAAACACTAAAAAACAAAAACATTCATGTGTGAAACCAAAAACATAGATATCAAACTCCATGTTTTATCACAACAAGAGTACATCTAAGCTATTGAGTCGGAATTGAGGGTGTTTGCACACTATGGTGACTTTATATGGATGTCACAATGGTAGCTTTTTCTATATTCCTTAAATACAAGAAAATAAATTAAATAAAATTCATTGAAATAATAAAAAAAGGGATTCACTTAT
Source organism: Sphagnum contortum (assembly GCA_963920785.1). Lineage (NCBI taxonomy): Eukaryota > Viridiplantae > Streptophyta > Sphagnopsida > Sphagnales > Sphagnaceae > Sphagnum > Sphagnum contortum. The sequence goes on from OY987280.1 coordinate 13,009,518, forward strand.
CTAAAGCTATTAGAATCAACCTTCCAAGAGTGAAAAAATCAAATTAAAATTGTGGATTACCAATAAGTAATGGACTTTTGAATTTTGTTCACACTTTTTGTCGCACTTGCAAAATTCATGGATATGGACTTTTATCATACAATGTGTTAATTTTATGTGTTTGAAATGTTGAGATATTGGATGAAGCATGTTTAAAAAACTAAAGATCCATAGGATGAATGGAATGTGATTTTAATTTATTATGTTATGGACTTTTTTTAATCCCAAAAATATTATTATTTAAAAAGCCCTTTTAAGCATTTAAAATAATTATTTAAAAAAATTGTGATATTTTTATATGTCTTATAACATCATGATGTGAAATTGGAAATGGAAAAATTGTTACTTTCAATGTCATCTAAATATTCATATTTTGAGCCAATTTTCAACTACACTAGAAAAGGACTTTGAAAAGGGATTCTAATCTACCAAAATTGTGACACCCTAATGTGCTTTCACCCTTGAACCCTTGACACTAGCCTTTCTAGCTCAAGTAACATGCATCACATCAAATTAGCCTACAATATACATCAATTTTATCATAAAATCCATGCAAAAGGATTTCATGTAAAACATGCCAAAGCCATGGAAACAAAAGGGCTTGTCTTGGGAGCCAACCACTAAAATTCACCATAATTCACCATAATTCACCAACAAACCTTTGGTGACACAGAAAGTGCTAATGCACATGCTAGGATAAAAATATGCAAAAAAGTTGCCTTCCTCTTTGATGAACCTCTATGGTCCCTCAAATCAACTTGTTTGTTGCACTTTAACCATCATAACAATAACAGTGGTGGGCATTTTTCCATTGTTCAATGCATTTTTTGTATGGGAAATTATGTATAATATAAAAACAAACATGTGCACAATGAGTGGCAAATGGGTTGTTAACTTGTTATGGAATTTAAATTTCATAAATGCTAGAATAGATAAACATTTTTCATCCTCCACACTACCAACCACCTACACCATAACCAACTTAGCTAATTTGACATACTTAGGGAAGCTAGTAACCAAAATGTAGGATGTTGTCACCAAACGCCACATCCTAATCAAAGGATTCATGTCAAAAGGAAGGGCCAAACAATTTGTTGCATTTTATTTCATTGTCAATTTGAACATGCCTTATTGGCATTCAAGGTCATTTGCATTTAGGAGTTCATGCACTTGAACTACCTACCCATTTAAGGTCTATGTTTTACCATAATAGAAAGCAATTTTAAGAACCTACAAGTGTTTGCCAAAATTCACATCACAATTTAGTTACAACCAATATTGGAGACACACAATCCCAAGTGCATCCATGATGGCATGAACTGGGAACCTTGTAGTGAACTTTTGATTAAATCCTTTTGCATCCCTAGCCAAAGCACACACTTGATTTTTTAATGTCTAACAAAATCTTATAGACGTAAAATTGGAATGAAGTAAAAACTCACAAAAATAAGGAAGGACAACAAAGACATCTTCTATCACAAAACAAGTGACTATAGTCTCCAAATTTTAATGGACTGCCCAAATGTGTTGGTTAGAGATTTCAAAGGCCAAGTGGCAAACTCCAGTATTAACATGCAGCACCCACTGCATATGGATGCTTTCATGCTTGTAATCAAGCAAAGACTTGAAAGCCCAAAAAATGTATATAGTAAATTTCTAGGTTTGATCATAATACATGTTATAAAAATCACCCTGATAGACTTTGATGGTTGCCACAAGGTCACATACAAATATGTCCTGCATTTGGGCAAACTTGATAAAAACATGCATTGATTCTAACATGGGCAAAATGCATGCAAGCCCAAGTAGAATTTGTAGGTCACACAAATGTTCATGTAATTGAGCTTTGCTTACTAATTTGTATTTTAGTCCATAGCCATTTTCACTAACAAGGCTTTATATTTTACAATCATTTTTTGGGTAAGGTTCAACATGAAAATCCATCAAGTCTTGATGTTACACAAGATTTTGTTCCCCTTAGTTTCCATAATGTCAACCAGTTTTTTTGTGAATTCCAAATGCCTTTTAGGGGAATGCGCAAAATAGGCATGTAAGGTCTATAGTAGATTCTCAATGTGCTTCACCAAAGGAAACACTAATAAGGTTTGCATTGCCAAGTTCATCCAATGTGCCATACAATGCACTCCTATGGAATAAGGTGCATAATCATCATGAATTTGTTTCATGACATTAAAACAAGGTGCCTTGAAACACATTCACACCGTTTGCTCCAAAATTGATAAGCTTGGTAACAACCTCATCTCTTGGCATACCCCTTCCTATGGTCAATGCCTCCATGATCATTTTTGTTAAATTGTCACTTCCAGATCCTTCCAAAACACCATCAAGGGAGATAAAAAATAGGAATCTTTACCTAATTTTCCACAACATAGTAGTGGACAAATAACTAAGAATAGTTGTCTAGTGTGGAGACCTCATCATAGCTCAAAACAATGTAATGACCAGCTCCAACTACAACTCTAGTTGTTCATAAAACCTCTTGATGCATGAATTCAACAATCGTCCATCTAGAGTTATCCTTCCAATGTTTTTTGCTAGTTTTTGGCACTACAAGAAATTCATACATTGGCCTCATGGCATTGTACTCCAACATGTGACATCCTTGCTGCAAAAAATGCAATATTGTGGCAAATTGCATAACCTTTCTTCCCATTTCTCCTACATCCCCATTCCCAAGTTAGGTAGCAACAATTTGTCTACTATGAGAAACAAACAACTTATGGTTTTTAACATGTTTGCAAATTTTGTAGTAATACAATTCCCCCTTCTTCACATTAGTTCTAATGTTTTTCTTAGCTTTCTATCGACCTACATGCTTACAAAGAGAATCCCACTTCGTAGCAAGGATTTTATCCTTCCCTTTCACCTCATTGCAAATCTTACTCTTGACAATGTGTAGGTTGCCATTTGATCCCAAACAGAATTTTGCCCATGGCAGTTTTGTAGCCCAAGATTCTTTGAACTTCCTGTTAACATCATAGTTCTTTTTCTTGATTGATGGGACAATTGGAAAATGAACATTAGGGGTGGAAAAAGAATCATCAATGTTCATAACAACAACATCATCATCACTGTTTTGATTTGAAATATTAAACTGGTTAGGTGAAAATAAACGAAAGATGGAAGAAGACCATGAAATGAAAAAACAACATTGTTGTTAGATATTATAAGAGGTGGGCACCTATAACAATTTGAATTTGTAGGTGTGAAGAAGTTTTGGAGGCATTATGAAAACAAACTTGAATCAAAACTTTGGAGTTGCAAACTTTAGAATTCAGAAAAGTAGATTAAATCTAAAGACTCAACCAAAGCAATCTAAACCTTAAACCAAGATGAATTTTAGTGTAGAGAGATAAAGAGAAATGAAATCAAGAAGCTTTACACTCTAGGAAGGTTGAAGATAAATTTGAAGACTCACTTGAATAAGAACCTAAATCTTAAACATAAATGAGTTCTAATGTAAAGAGAGAGAGAAATGGAATGCAAACATTGGACTGGACAAAAAGCTCACAAGATGAAGTCATATATGAAAACTCATAAATGAGAACTTAAACCTTAAACACAATTGAACTTTGGTGTAGAGAAATAGAAAGAGATAGAATGGAAAAACTTTGGACTAGAGATAGAGCTCAAAAGATGAAGACAAATTTGAAGATTCACAAACAAAAACCTAAACCCTAAACAAAATTGAGCTTTGGTCTAAAAAGATAAAGAGAAATGGAATGCAAAAACTTTGGATTGAACAAAGAACTTAGATGTTGAAGACAAATTTGAAGACTCACAAACAAAAAATCTAAACCCTAAACAAAATTAAGCTCTAACATAGACAAATAAAGAAGGATGGAATGCAAAAACTTTGGATTGGATATAAAGTTTAGAGGATGAAGACAAATTTAAAGATTCATAAATAAGAAACTATGAGCTTTAGAATTGCAAACTTAGAGTAGAGATGTTGAAGATAAATCTCAAGACTCACAAACAAAAACCTAAACCTTCAAAAACGGTCAATTCTAGTGTAGAGAGATAGAAAGATGGAATGCAAGCTCTAGATTCCAAAGAGGGTGAAGACACTTTAAGAGAGGTTGAAGACATATTTCAGGACTCACAAACAAGAACCTAAACCCTCAATAGAACTAGACTTTGGTGTAGAGAGATAGAAACAAATGGAAACAAACTGGGGGTTGTAAAATTGTTATTGTTCAACATGTTTACAGATAGTATAATTAGTGCCAAAGGTGCCAAGGTACTACAATATTTGTAAATTGGAGATTTTCTTGCATTTCAAATCAGGTAGACAATAATATAGTAGGGTGCCTACAATTTGTTACTTCATATTTTTTCACCTTCTCTGTATACAGATAAAGGTTATAGAAATATCTGTGGTCTATAGGTTTGTGCCTGGAGCTTAAAAAATATGCCTGTAGGGTGAGCAATCAGAGTGAGAGACTTGAATTGTTTTCAGGAGAGAACTTCAGTAAGTTGGCACTTAAATGTTGTACTAGCAATAGCCTTGTCCTTAGGTGCAAAGAAAAAAACTGTGACCAATGAGACTGTTCAAATTGGTGCATTGAAATCCTTGTAAGAGTTGTTTTCATGAACTAATACCTAGTACTTACATTTTACATGCACACGACATGCAAACTGCAAGGAGCTTTCTTAACAATAACTTGGAGTTCTTACACATCATTCTCAGATTTTACTTAAAGAGATTTTACTCAAGCTGCTCCTTGTACTAATATGTAGGGTTATGGCAGTTACCAATGCTGGTTTTATATGTATAAAAACATTACTTATGAGGTGGCTCCATCTTGTTATGAATGATCAATAATGACCATTCATTTGACATCAAAAATTTGGAATGATAAACACAGACATGTATTGGTGTCCTAGTCGTACTAGATGAGGACTATAGCCAATTTTAGAAACAATATTAGAGATAGCCATAAAGTGGCACTTAGTCCTGCACACCTTTTTCATCATGATGTGGCCATCTCACCCCCAATTTGGGACCCAAACCTCAAAGGTGAGGATGAGCTCGTTGAAATTTAGACCATGGTTTATAGTTTTTAGTACATCTACCTAATCATGGTTTTTATTTTTCGCTACCTACCTTGAGTTGGGACCTACCTAGGCTACCTACCCGCCTATTGCATTGACCTACCAATGTTGTGTAGTTATTTGTATTTTCAAAGAACTGCCATTTTAAAAAAATTAATATTTCAGGATTAAAGAACCATTGGTTCAATTCTTTGAAATAAAAGTTAGATTCAAAGAATGCTGGTCGGGGTTATTTAAAAAACCTTAAAGACTTTGTGATTTTCATGAATGAAGCAGTTAAAAACAAGTGGGTTTTTGGCTAGTTATTTGATGTTTTGTGGAGAATTGTAGTTATGAGTCTTAAGAACTGCCTTATTATAACCATTGAGGTCTATTCTTATTTCTACTAATCATTTAACATTGCCACTTACCTACTTACCCACCTATTTAAACTACCTACCCACTTACTTAGTGTATCTATTTATCTTGGTTATCTAATTCACGTACCTATGTTACCAACCTAGGAACCTACCTACCTACCTAATGTACTTACCAACATCTCTACCTATGTAAACTATCTACTCAACAACCAACTTACCCACTGAAATTACCTACCTATCTACGTGCTCACATAGGGGAGTTCTGTCCTCACCTAGGCTACCTAGCTTAATCTTCACACTAGTTGGGAAACACGAACTGGTGATCAACTAGTTTGACCTCTCAAGTTCAAGAGGTTTATTCAGTTTGGTCCCCTATCTCCTTTCTGGGAATACCAATTACAAGTTCCGCCACCAGTTTTGGCCCAAGTGACCATGTAGGTTCCCAGTTTGAACTAATTTAGGGTTATGTCTATGATCAGTCCCACAAATGCACCCCAATTCATTGATTTTTTGTACCAATCGAATCTACCAAATATCAAGTTTAAGAAAATGTATTATCTGACATTCCTATCATCATTCTCCCCCTCAAGGCAGAGCCAACAAACTCAACCACTCAACTGGATTATTAATTCAATATTGTCAACAAGTTTACAATTATTAGATTTTCAATCTAGAGAGGAAACTAAAAAATTTATACCCACCCACTGCCTACCCCACCTTGCCCTTGCTATTCTATCCACCCTTTCATCCCATTTTTCTTTTATTCCAGTGACTAGAAATTTTGAGGAACTGATACATATAGGAAAGTTTTTATAATTTTTCATATGGTTTGTCTTTGGACAATTGATTTTGTATAATTCTTTGTACAATCATCTCTGGACAATTCCAAAAATAACTATCTTATTTTCAATACCAACAACCTCACTTCTTTCTTAATAATAATGTCCTTTCCTAATGATTATTTCCTATCCTTAAAATAACTTCACTCCATTTCCCTGCCCAACAGCATGAACATGAAAAGATGAATTAACATGTGCCTTTTCATGTCCTTAACATTTATATTAATTCAAAGTAAATTTAACTTTGACAAAAATGATGATGAACCATTGGAAACCATATGAGAACATTAAAAAAATAAAAATGTAGTTGATTGTCACCGGTAGTGCGCACCAGCACAGAGCCCAAGTTTATCTAGGTACTATAAGTTAGGAAATCCACCACAGAACAAGTTGCTGTGATTATGGGTGGGTTTCCCGCTTTGATACTAACCATAAATGATTGCAGGGATTGTCTCATTAACATGGCATCACAGCATTGGACAAGAGCTCACCAGCAGTGTTCTTTTTTCAATTTTGTGATGCAGCTGAAGTGGCCATCATCCATTAGATCATGTAGTCACATTTGGATACAAACTAGATACGAAAGTAGAAATAACACCAGCATCCTTCTCTATCCTTGACTAAGTACTAGAAGTTATCATAAAACTCTGGAAATTTGGATTTTTTTTCCTTCAAAATCTGATGAAATTGGGCCATGTTTGCCATGAAAAAAAATCTTTGTATAGGGTGACATCATTACTTTCAGGTCGCAATTTGGCCCCAAAAAAACACTGCTCACCAGTTTTATCCAGTTTCCAGCTGCCCCGTTTGACATTTTTGTACCTCACTGAGACATTTTTGCACATTCCTGGTCACTGGTTGGCTCAACCTCATAACTCACTCTCTTCTTCATCAGATAACCTGTAAGCTTGACACTCCCCTGCAATGGATTATATCGAGTAACCTACGCACTCTCAGCAGTTACCTAGTCCAACTGATGCACCTCCATGTACAACATTCTGAAAGATTTGGCTAAAATTTCTGAGTTGTAAATCCATTTGGAAACAAAGTCCGATTTGCTTATTTGGACGATTATTGAGACGTCTACTTTAGACAATTGCAGATTATATGTAAAGGTTTAGGGTTCAAATCTTGTCTGCCAGGTCAGCCCCTCCTTGGGTGCTTTCCTGAAATTAAGGTTCTGGGCCTGACAAGGAGGATTTAGCCGGGCTTTGAAAAGTTCTAGAGGGTTGGTCCATGTAAGGCATCTCATCCACTCCATCCGACCACAATGGTTCATTCCTGTTGTCGTTTCATCTTGGCTGTTGAGAAGAAGCAAACAAACAGAGAGACGAAGAGCGCCTCTTTTCCCCCTCCCCTCCTCCCACTGAATCAGATCAAATGGAAACAAACAGAAGCATAAGCTTTTGCAATGGAAATAGTTAGTGTCAAATTTCTCACTGTTGCAAATTTAAGATGTTAAAAATGCTAAAAATAACTTGTGTTGTTGAAATCTTTAGGTGCTAGAATACTTTTAATTCCCAAATTTGAGAGTTTTTTTGAATGGGAAAAATTACCTCATCTTCTTCATTTGGTAGTCAAAATTGAGAAAGGATGTCAGAATTGTTATGAATGAGTGGCCAATGATAGCTGATAATTTTTGTAACGCCCTCTTGTTGCAGAGACTTGAGCTAGATCACAGAAATGAAAAACAATAAGAAAGAAGAATACACAGAGCTAGGCTTGGCCATGCCTGGCAAATACTCGAAATAACATAGATTTAAAATAGTTTGTCCAGCTGAAGATGGGTCAAAACACTGAAGATACTCTTGGGTCCCAATATCTTGAAATGCAGAACACCATATTCTGGAGTCCACTGTAGGCACTATGGTTGTGTACCGTAGCCACTAAAGCTGAAACTAGGACTGCTTGGAGAAGGAAATGATGGCACTATGGTTGTTGACATGATCTCTTGACTGAGAGAAAGCAGAAGCCTCTCTCTGGCAGTTGTAGATGTTATTAGTCCCTAGCAACAACATCAATTGTGAGTAGCCTAGTGCGAGTTTCTTCCTCATTGTCGTTGTGTTTGAATAGAAGCTGGGAGGGAGGAGGTCTGATTCTGGCATTGGCTTCATGCACAGAGCACCTTAGCTCTTGTCTTTCTGCAATACCTGATAGATCTGTTGTGTGTCTGTCTGTGATTACAAAAGACATTTCTTTAAAAAATGTTCAAAACTAGGTTTGGACAAGCCAATGGCAGAGTCTACTACTAATTTGATCTTGAGTTTTTGTCTCCAAAACATCCAGGAACTAAATTGTGTGTTTCTATCAGTGTTGTGCGTGTAAACATCAATAGTTGTGTATATGTCTTGTAAATGTGTTTTGAGGGTGTGTAATTGTGTATGTTGTATATATCTTTAAGAATTATATCTATTTGCATTTCATATTAATTAGTTGTGTGTACATCCAAAGGTGGGTACATCTCAAAGCTCAATGGCTTTTTGTGCAATAGGTCACTTTGATTGGCCCTTCACAAAAGAATCATGATATTTGTAATACTCTCCAAATAGAAGCATTTTGTACGAATATGGGACTACGATAGTGCTTTCCTTTAATCACCTATATATAGTACAAGAGCAAACTTTTGAACAAAGGCTAGGGACAAATTGTGGTGCTATGCTAGAGAATACCTTGGATGCATTTTGCTTCATTGAGTCATTGCTTGAGTAAAATTATTATTCCTAACTTTATTCATCACCCTTTTTTGTGTAGGACTTTACAAGAGCTTGGGTACTTATTAAGATTCATATTAATTAGTTTAATTTGATTGTCATGCATTCCAAAGCACAAATTTTATAAGAGGTTTTTTTTTATAAAAGAACTTGTACAATGGACCACTTTGATTGACCTATCACCAAAAACATTTAAAAGCCAAACCCCCCTCCTGAAAAAGAAATGACAAGTATTCACATGTGTAAAATCATATAAATGTAATTGTAAAATAATTATACTTACATTGTTTTACACAACATAAAATAAATTTATATAATTTTACACTTACATGAAATGTAAGTTCTAAACCATATACATGCACAAAGCAAATTTCTTCTAGCAGTGCTAGGTAGTTCTTAAAATTAGACACACATACGCATTCATTAGAACTCGAGTATAAATTCATTCACCTGTGAGTTCTCAAAATATTGATATAATCACAGTTCTAAAAAAATAGAAGTCAAGGAACATGCCCAAAACCTGTCAATTCTTTCATGAAAAGTGTTGGTTCTTTGAAGTTTTTGAAATAACCAGAACCAATGATTCTTACAAAAAATTCACAGAACCATCTGAGCCTGGTTTCTACTTAACATGAATTAAGTTAAAAAATTGACCAGACAAGTCATAAATTAATGTTTTCTTTGTTAATTCTTACTATCACTTGTTATTGGAAAGTACTACCTGTCCTGTAGCACACACCTTGAGAAACCAAGGAACCCAGACTCAAAAAAATTATTTCCCAGGTGCAGTTGTCTGATGGTGCCCATGATTGCTCCTGCAGATTCAGTACATGACCCAGGTATGTGTGTCCTTTTGTGTGTGTACCAACTTTACAACATTCAACTAGCAACATGTTTTTATAAACTGGTCCACCTGAACATTAAATCTCTTCTGCAAAATTTCTGGAAACTTCCTAGATTATGGTGCCCACTGTCATTGCACAACAACATTGGAATCAACAACAACCAAGAGAAAAAATTTAATGCGTTTTGCTACACAAAAAAATTATGTTTGTTTCTAAGTCATGCATTTCTCTTCCAGTTATAATGTGAAACCATATCATAGTTCCCACATGCTTCTAGATGCTTTCATCATGGTGTCATCATGTTATTCAAAATCTTGCTTGATTCAACTTATATCAGAGGATAGGTTCCCTCTTTCCCTTTGCAAAGGAGAACCTGGATAATTGGAGTTAAAGCAAGGATCCAGTAGGGTATTTTAGAACGTCTTTGAAAAGTTTTTGTGTAGGGTTCAAACATTTTAAAGTAGACAATCATCAATTGTAATCAATGACAATTTTTTGAAAAGTAAACAAAAAATAGATTTGATACCACAATTGTTTCAAAACCATAGGTCTTACAAAAATCTAGGGACAAATTTTTTTTCCAAATTCTCCTCCACAAAAACACAATCCGAAACCCAACAAGACAAATTCTCTGAAAATAAAATTTCATACATGGAATCATTGAGGGCTTACTTTGTATCAAGCCCTCAATGAGTGTGTGTTTGGTGAATTGTTTTCCTCAAGAATGTAAAGTCTACCTCATCTAGAGAAGATAACAACTTGACAATAAATACCAACACAGTTCTACTCAATTAAAAATTAATTTCAGTTGTTGTCAAGTGACAGTCAAAGATTGAAAATCAAAAGATCCAATCATACTAAAGTTAGTTAGCAGCAGCTGCAGAGTAGGCAAAAACTTAAAAACATCAGCTGCTAAAATCCTAAACAGTAAAACCCAATGCCACCAATACAATTGAAACAAGGCAAGTGCACAAAACTGCTCCCTGCTGCAAGCTTTGAAGATGTGAAAGAAGAATTTGAAGAAGAGATTGGAAAATGTGAATGAATAAGAAGAGATTGATTTCTATACAAGAGCACATTTGCAGTTGGGGGATTAGTTTAAGGACACAGGCTTCCATGACTTCAACACTTGTGGTCCAACACCAGAAAATGCTTCAACAAGCTTCTATGGATCTTGGGCCAGCCTGAGGATTACAAAACTTTAACACTTGGGTCCAGAACCAGAAAATGCTTCCATCAGCTTGTATGGATCATCATGAGCAGCTCTAAAGGAAAGATGATGATGATGATGATTCTGCTGTGTTCCTCTGGATTGAATAATCTATTCCTGAAAATCCCAAAGGACCTGCACTCTTGAAGCTTGAATGTTCTGATTATCATAGCTATGATGGCCATGAACCCGGGTACTATTCATCCCTGAAGCTGGAGTTGTCACCGCCATGGTGAATGGTGGATCTGGAGCTCCAGTACTAAAGTTGGAGATATGCAAAGCAGCAGCAGCTGCTGCTGCAGGTCCTGCAGAACTAGTGAAGCTGCTGCTGGACAATGCACTAGGTGATCCAGTTGCTGCTGCGGCAAAACTTGACATAAGAGTTTGGTGTGGTGCTACAACATGAGCAGTACATGCAGAGCTACTGGTCACAATAGTAGCAGCCGCATTGTTGTTATAACTTGATGATATTGGCTCCCGGAGCTGAGTCCTGAGATATGCACCTGTTGGAGCAGCAGCTGGTAATTCTAAGTCTGAAGTAACTTGAAGCTGGTTGAAATTGAGACCTGCAGGATTGACCTGGTTGTTATAGTATTCATGTCTGCTGGTCATGGAGTTCTCCACATGATGATCCTCCTGATGCTGCTGCTGCCGGTGATCCAATTGAATATGATGGGGTCTAGTTTTCATCAAATCCATATCGAGCGTGTCCGAGAAATTGAAGTAGGGTTGCTGCTGATGCTGCTTGACGATGTGCAGCTGCAAGTTGGATTGATCTGTGCTGAATCTGCTGCTGCTCATGGGTACTGCATATTGCTGCAGCTTATTGCTGCTGCAGGGAAGCAGCTGTACTGCTGCTGCAAGTTCATCCACCTGCAAAGTCGAGGCAGCGCTAGACGACGTCGTGCTGGTACCTGCTGCTGCTGCTGCCGTCGCAGCATTCATAGACGACGTTGTTCGCCAGCTGCATGGGACTAACTGATGATCTCCATAGTGATCCGACAGGAAATTATGCACTGGAGGAGGAGGAGGCCTCTGCACGAGCTGGGAAGCTGCAGTACTTGATCGACTCCCACTTGTCGTCGTCGTCGTCGGCGTTGATGACCTGCAGCTGCCATGACTAGCTGCTGGAAAGAACTGTCTGCTTATCTCATGCAATTCTTTGATCAGATTTCCATGATGCTGATCCCTGCTGCTTTTGAAGCTCAATTCCAAATTGTTCGTTGGATTATTCTCCTTAATGCTGGAAGCTGCTGCAAGCGGCGGCGCTGTTGGCAGATACAGGAAGGCTGCAGGACTAGTTCCTGGACTGGTATAATCAGCTGCATGATGAAGATGATGACGACGACGATCTGTTGTTATATTGAGCTGTGATCCCCAGCCGCTTGCGGCTGCTTCCATGTTGTTCTTGGAGCGAGAGCTGGTAGAATTCACCTGCAAGCTTTGCATGCTGCGGGAACTAGGGCTGCGAGAGGTAGACCTCTCGAGGTTGATTTCATCGACCTCGCTGCAGCTATTGCGATGGCCGCTCATGCAGTTGGACGTGGTCGAGGAGATGGAATGCTCCCACGAGTGGAGATCCTCATCGAGTACTACAGCAGCTTCCTTTTGGATCAAACTACTAGTGCTTTGTGCTGCCAGAGTTGATACATCTCCGCAATATTGTCGATCTCCTGCTGATTGCTCGAGCTCGACATCGGAGCAGCTGTGGAGATTGAAATCCGGGGCGGCACAAGCTGCGCCTGATATAACAGACTGATCAGTATATTTCGACGGTCCTGCAGGCGCAGAAGCTGCTGCTGATGTCCTACCGTAGTCGCGAACAGCCTTACGAAGAAGGTTGTCGCTGAAGCACCTGCGTGCAGCTTCTTCCCCGGCAGCTGCCATCTGTAGCACCAGTACTCGAGAACAGCAGCATGAATAATTTGTCGAGCATGCAGCAATTGCAGAATAGGAGTACCGGCTCGATCGAGTACCATTGCATGGTTCGATGCTTTCTCCATGGTCACATGCATGCAGCATTGATCACATGATTACAGTTTCTAGATAGCACAGTCCAAGCTGATGATCGGGTGGGGATGATCAAGAGATGATGTTCTTACCGGGCTGTTGCAGGCAGCTGCAGATGATCCGTCAGGCTGCATAGTTCCTGCAATGTCGCGGAGGAGCTCGGAGATGGGTTTGTGCGTAACAGGATCGATGCCCATGTTACAAAGCTTTTTCTTCAGCCGCGTGTTCCAATGATTCTTGATGTCGTTGTCGGTTCGGCCTGGCATCCTTGCAGCTATCAAAGACCATCTGTGATCGAAACCCCACCCATGAAGAAGAACCCAATCTGAAAAGTCAAGACTCAAAGCATGTTTGATTATAAGCAAAACTCCGCGTGCTTGGAAGCAGCTTCTCCCTGGCATCAACTAGTACTTCCCAAGCTCGACATCATTCTACACGTCTCCAGCAGCTGCTGCACACTATTGCAACAATAGAGATATGGTGACGAAATTGGAACAAGTCTTGTGAAATGAGTACAGCTCGCTGGTGAAAGCGAAGTAGACCTGTCATCAAGTACCTGCTGCCAAGGGAGGAATGGAGCTTGACAATGAGATCTTCTTCATAAGGAGTGAAGCTACCGTGACGGATATTCGGCCGCAAGTAGTTCGTCCACCGTAAGCGACAGCTCTTGCCACATCTCTGCAGACCTGCACTACCGTCCGTCCACCACGCATGAGCAGCTCTTTGATCAGACCCAGAACTTTCCGAGCCTAGTTTTGTTCAACCAGCCTGGTGCAGCAGCAGCAGGAGGAGGGGACGAAGATCACTTCAAAACAGGGCTTGGGTGCAGGTCAGGCGCATGATCACGGGTTTTCTAAGGATGATACTCTGCAGGATCAGAGATCATGGGTATGCCGGTGGATGGCAGGATGGAGGACAAGAGAAGCTCCCGGAAGTGAGCAAAAGACTAAAGAGAGGAAAAGACTAAAGAACTAGACACACATGAGTACCTGCTTTTCTGCCAACGCTGCGCCAGTGCCCAGTACCATGTGACCCGACGTAAGCTCGGAGCTTCTCATCTTCCTCCGCAGTCCAAGCGCCTCTTCTCAGATCATCACGGTCGGCTATCGCTGCTCTACTCATGGTTGGAAACTGGCTGACGTCGTCCTGGCGGCGCTGCAACTACTGCTGCAGCTCGCTCCTAGCTAGGACTTCGTACACAGAGATCGAACTCTCAATTCGTGAAAAGCTCTGGAACGTCCGACCACCCCGACGGCTTGTAGATCACCAGCTGCCTCGACCTTCTCACCTGCGCAAGAGTCATGATCAAAACATTCTTCTAAGCTAGGAACTGCAGTTCTCAATATATTTAGAAGTAAATTCTCGCGAAGTCACGAGCTGTGGTCATTAAGCTGAGACCAATTTTGATATTCCTTCTCAATATTGAACTCAGCTTGTGATCCGGTGATCGCATCATCAAACAAGCGCTTTAATGTAGAAGTTGCCGAAGGTGCTGATCAGCTGCGGCAGCTCCGCGAGCGACTCAAATATCAAAGGAAATAGAATTATAATACTAAAGAAAGCTTCAGCTTGAGTTCATGTTAGGTCTAGACGAGCTGACATGAACAGAGCAGTGATGAGCCGCCTGCCGGCCGGCAATGGAACCCAACAGCTGCTGCTGCTGCACCCCAACTCCTGCTCCGTTATATATATTGCAGCAAAATGGTTCGCATGAGCACGAGATCATGAGAGAAGAGATTTCTTTTGAAGCGGAAAGCGCCTGCAGTGCAACGTTGTCGAGCGAGGGAGAAGCCCATTCAGCACATGAGATTCCGAAGGTATGATATTCAAGCTTGCAAGCTCACGGCAATAATATAGGATTCAAAAAGCTCCATCTGCATATTTGATCTTGAAATGCCCCAATTGGATACCAGCAGCTTCAAATGTCGGCTTGATTTCAGGAGAACCCGATACTTCTGCCAAGGAACTGGATCGCAGTTGTCCAAAGCTGCCTTGCAGATCCAAAATCCTGCGCGGCGCTTTCCTGCGAAGAAGACGAAGAAGAACGCGACGACAACGGCGACGAAGACAGGGACGGAGGAAACAGGCAACAAAAGTACAGGGTACGCATAATCAAAGCCTGGCTTCTTGTTCCCGGATGAATGAAATACTCTACTGCTAATCTCATCCATCAACACGGCTCCCTCCTCCAGTTTGTCAACAAAAGAAATCCGACGTTACCTCTAAGTATGGCCAACTGCATACACGAATGAATGAAATCAACGGATCAATGAATAAATGAATCAATGAAATCAGTGATTAAATGAATGAATGAATCATGGATGGATGGATGGATGGTTCATAGTTCATGCTCACCCTACTACAGAGCTATTTGCCTTCATCCTGAACTATGGGCACTTTTTTCTCTGACTCTTGTGCAAAAGAGACAATAACAAATTATTGCCTTACCCTTCTCACCCTTGTGTTTTTTCTACATCCTAGTTGATGTGCGTTGGAAGGCACTGGTTTATTTCTTTGGACATACACATATTAGAAATTTTTTAGAAAATTAGAGTAAAAATTTCTTGATTCATTTAAAATTATTTTATATCATCAATCATTGTCTAAACTTGTTTTACAACTATAAATAAATAAAGGCAATTGTTGACATTTGTCCCTTTGTAATTAATTAGGTGACAAAATAGAATCCATAGGGTGACCCAAAATATACAAACATGGAATCCCCTTCACCCCTTATGCACTTATTACCCAGTTTTTATAAGAAGTTGACTTGGTGATGCTTGCTAAGTTTCATGAGTAGGTTTGAAGTTTGAACACTTTGGTCTATTGGGTTCATATGCTCCCATCTCCAACACTACATAGCAAGAAGGATAAAAAAATTAGTTAAACTTATGATAATATAATCATTCACTTGAAAATAAATTTCAAAAATAAATAAATAAATAAAGTGGAGGTTTTCTTTCTTTCTGATTTTTACATGTGATCTTGGAAACCCAACATATGCTAAAGAGAATTAGATTTCATTTTTGTCAATGGCCTTAATATGATCATCTCATATCTCTAATTGAAATAATCATATTGTTGCAACAAAAAAATAAGGAAAAATAAAAAAGGGAATATTCCAGGTAATACAGCTGCATTTATTTGAATGCCACCATTTCTTTCAATTAAATTACCCCCCCCCCCCCCCCCCCAAAAAATTTAATGGGTAATTTCTCTTTTGTAAACTTGTACCATTTTTATTGTTGAAATACAAGCATATTCATAAACAAGGTTCAACTATTTTAGTAGTCTTTTCAACCCTTTCATATGGTGGAATGTGTGTCAACCGATTGTTGATGCTTGGGGTTACTTGAAACAGACATCAAAGGGAAAAACATCCAACCATGAATGGTTGGTAACCACAATTTATGAAGGTATGAAGGACAACATTTGTGACCCAATGACCATGAATGTAAGAACATTAGGTTGGAAGATTGTAAATTGGAAAAATTAAATTGATTTTGAAAAAAATAACATAAATTCAATGGGATTTGTTTTTTAAGGTTTTTTTCTTTTTGTGGTTTAAGTAATGAGAAGTGTAAATGTTACTCTACTGTTTAATTAATAAATGGATTCATTTATTGTAATTTTTCAATTTTTTAAATGGGTCCATAAACTATGGTGACACATGTGTGAATTATTTTTGAAAAATATCGCAACAAGATAGGTATTTGTCGTTTCACTTGAAAGAGCCTTCAACTACCACCATACATTTTAAAAATTCCATGGATACTTAAAAGTCATTGAAATCAAGATTGATTACATTCGATATTTCACAATCATTTGAACTACATATCAATAGTTTTAAGTTTCTTATTGTGAAGATAGCAATATGGTGACCAATCTATTTTATATATTTTCAATGGTGAAAGCACACTAAGATGGACTAAATGGGAAGTTGGGAGTGTATTTTGAAAGTCCATATTTAGTGTATTTTGAACTCAATGAAATTAAGTTTCAAATTAAATCATTTAAATGATGTCAAGAAATTAACTTTATTTCTTTGTCTATGTTCAAATAACACTAATTTAAACATTTTCAACACTTCTTAAAACATGGATCTTTGAAAAGTTGATTTAGATATGTAAATGAACTTTACAAACTTTTGTTATTTTAAGGTCTTCATTTTGAATTTGAAAAAAAAAAAAAAAAAACTTTTGCTATTTGAAGTTTTCATCTTAAGTGTTATAAACATTCAAAGTAGGGTCCTTCAAAGTTATGAGCATGTCCTCCAAATTTCACCAGAAGAAAACAATTCATAACCTTAGGTAGACACTCTTCTTTAAATTACAAAATGTATGAGTAAAAATATAAGGTTTTATACATTGGTTGTTGGGTAAAAATTCTAATTTCATTAGGTTTTATATAGAATTATGTTTATTCTAAGAATCAAGATATCATTAACATATGGTATGTGTTAATTTTCAGCAATTAAAAATACATAAAAAAATATAATATGTGTGTGCTAAAAATCTTAAGTATTAACTATTAATTTATGTTCAATTAGTAGGTTAGTAAATAAATTGGTATTAATAAATAAACTAGTAACCAAACATGGAGGAATGTGAATTGAAGGATCCTTTCACACCGCTAACACTTGAATCATTTTGAAAAACATTACACTTTACATAGGTATTTTGTTTTGCCACCTCTCAATTACTTAGTTGGAAAGAAATTGAAAAGTATGTTAAGTACATATGGTATGTTTGGGGAGGTCATTTTTATTTTATTCCAAATGGCATGCAAACAAAATATAAGGTGCAACTTATTGAAAAAAAAGTATTTTTCATTATTTCATAGCATATTTTTAAAAAATCTTTCTATCTGAGGTGCTTCTTAAAATATGAGGAATGACTTCAATATTTTTGTATTAGAAATCAGGGAATAATAGGGTGGGTAAAAAGCATTTCTACACATCATATCCCCAACAATACATTTTTTTGAAATAGGTAATGTAAAATTTTAACACTTAGTGTTCCTCCTAGGAATATGGGTGGGGAGATTAATTAAGGATTTGTTAAGGGATCAAATTTCAATGTGTTGGACAACTATTGACTAAATAACCAAATTGATAACCAACACAATGATTTTTTTGAACAACGTCACAAAATTGTAAAAAAACATTGAACCAATGGCCTTAATCACAATAACTAAGATCATTTTCATCCATAATTTATTCATAAAATGCACAATTTAGTGGCCCATTTTAGCCAATTATAACTTTCAAAAGCCTAGTCACATTGAACAAGTTTTGATAAATCCATGTTGTTTCAATTTCTAACGTTTCCATTCTAAGTGTAATCATTGACTATTTAAGTTTCAATCACTTTCAAAACCTTTCAAAACTAGGTCAAAACCCATGAAATATGTTGTTATTTGGTAAATTTATTCAAATTTACATTTTTTTGGGATTTAATCACAATGTAATATCAAATTAGATTCCCTTCATAAATTTTCTATCAATGTGCATTGTGATTTAAGTCATTGCCATATAATACTAAGATTTATTAAATTAATTAAAATGTACATGTCAAAATAAAACATGTTAAGTGGTAGTTGTTTGTATTTACATGCAAGTCTTGTCTATAACCATGACACCTTATTGAATTATGCAAATGATGAAATATTACGAATAAAAAATTTGGTACAAATAAGATTACACAAAGTAAACAATTTAAACCATCGACAAACATCTTGACACTCACTTGTTGCAAGTTCACAAATTTATCTTCAATATTACAGATTATGTTGGTTCTTAAGGATCTAAAGCCATCACATTAATGTACAATTCATTTACATGTGAAATGTTCACAAATTTGTTGAAAGAAAAATAATTCCCATCAACAACAAATAAGTTTAAGTTTTAATCTAGGACGTTTAAAAGTGAACACCTTTGGCATTAGACAAATGTCAATAATAAAACACATTTGATGGGGAAAAAATTAAAACGGAAAGATCTATTAACCACATACCTTAAAATATGTAGAAATCTAACAACTTTCCAAAACTGAGCTAAAATTTAAAAACTTCAAAAGTCCTTTACCACACATAAATAGGGTAAATGTACATGATGTGTTAAGAAAAACTTGTAATTTATTATAGAAGAAAACATAAAATGTAAAAATAAATAAAATGGTTGTGATTTGAAATTATTATCATTTTTAAAGACAAAATACTGAATTTACAAGGAATTAAGACACTTTTAAAAATTCATATTTATTCAAAAATGATTTTAAAAAATTCATGTACTTGGACAACTATAAGAAATTATTATAAGTCGCAAAAAAAAAAATTCCAAAATTCATTCATATGAAAAAGTTCTTTTGGGAAAAAAAAACATGTAGCCCTTTTCTAAAGTAATCATGTTGGTTCTTATATTACGTTTGCACCCAAAATTAATAATTATTTTGGATCAAATTCAATGTGAAACACAAATTACCATTTATCCTTTCAAAGTACTTGGCCAAAAATGTTGCATTCAAAATGTTTATTTTTTGTTAACTAATCCTATTAACCATGTTTTCCATAAAAACCTTGACATTTTTTTTCTAAATATTATCACACTCACCCCAATAATGCATTTTACAAAGTTTGTTCAATGGGCCATTTGCCATTGTTTTGGAGTATTTTGATAGTTCTTGTGGGGACAATTAATTGATTGGGAATATTTTCCCTTACTTTGAATCCCTTCGTTTTTCTAAATAAGGTGTTCTCATAGTTTCTTTATGGGACAACCCTTTTAGTAGGATTTTTTTTTAATGAAAAATTGAAAAGAAATTATAATTTTAAAAATTGATCTTGCTACATTTTTTCACTTCTTTAGAATTCACCTTTCAAATCTCTAGCATTAAATAATGTCATTTGTGAAAATCATCAAACTTAATGAATGTAAATGTTGGGTTTAGCATATGTCTTCAAAGCTTGCACTTTCAACATTCTCATGACTTGGTGATCACTAGGTTGAACTTCATATTTACTCTTTGCTTGTTTCCACTATGTTCATATTTCTAACCTTCACAATTACAACCATTTGGTGGTTGTTTAGTGTTATTTTGTTCATACTTTTATTGCTATAGAATCAAAACCACCATGTGCCCACCATGCAATATTTAGTATGTTTTGAATCTAGTTGATTAACTCTGTTTTACTATTATTCTATGGATGTTCAAAGCAAACATTCCAAAGTATCCTTTGATGTTTTATATTTGATTCCAATTTTTTTTTAAATTAGTTGGAATCACATTTCTTGATTTTTGTAAATTGTTTATTTATGTCTATCTCCACCCACCAAATGTTTGCATAAGCATTTTTATTCATGTTCTATTGCCCACAAAAACTTGCTAATTATTTGTGTGAATGGTGTCATGTGTTACTTTTCACAATGTGTTGTCTCAAAAAGGAATCACCATATTATGAAGAACAATGTTGACATTAACAAAGTGAAAGCAAAAACTAGAATGCAATATTTTTACTATATTGCAATTTGGTCTTGTATGTTGTTAAAAGATGTGATGCAAGTTTTTCTTTTGTTGATACCACAAATATTTACCAATCAATTTGTTTTTATTAAGGGATGCAAACAATGTGCAAAGGACTTTTGGTCAACTCATTACATGAACATATTATTATCTTAAGGATTTGAAACATGTGTATTTTGCACGTTGAAGATTACCCTATGGGACGAAAAACTAAACATTATTCATTAATGATGAACCAAGCAAGGCCTTTTGAAATTCCAAGTGTATCAATATCTTCATTAGGTCTTTTATAGGTCATCAAAGAATAAAATGGTTGGACATTACATCTTGTTTGTGGTCAACATTGATTCGATTGCCATTGATGAAAACAATTGGTGTCTATTATGAAATCACTTTCAAATATTTGAAGTCTTATTTGACTTCTTAATCATCAAATATTCTTTATTCATACAATATATGAAGAGTGATAATGGGTACGTTGGCATTACTCAATTTCCTTTATGTATGAACTTTCTACCTCATTACATAAGAAAAGTTGATTTCATGTGTTTTCATGGTTCATCCTTGAATTATGTTTATTTATCATCTTCAATTATTGAGTTTTGTTTGCAAACCACATGACAATGTTTATACCTTTGAAAGTAGAAAACATTCATAATGTTTTTTAGTTGGATTTCTACTTTGAGAATGTGTTGATGTAATTACTCATCTAATTGTTGGAGAATCATGAATATTATAATTGTACTAGTGATAATACACTAGTAATTGATGAATTTGTTAAGCTTTGCAAATTTACAATCCTAGTATTCTAGTTTTTAGCTGAAATGACATAATGTAATGCATTATGTATATAATACTTTTTATTTTAAGAACATTTTGAATCTTCATTTTTTAGTATTCATTGCTTGGTGATCACCAAGTATTAATTCAATTGTTGTTTTACATGTTTTTTAAAAAAATTATGCAATCTACACAATATCCAAATTAACCTTGTTTTATGTGATTTTTATGGTCACTATCAATAATGTTTTGCATGCAGCCTATTGACCACTAGATTCAATTTGCAATTTCAAAACTTGTTTGAACTATCCAAAGTGTTAAATTATTTCTGAACTTTTCTAAAGTTTGGAATAATTTTAATTAAAATTCCTTTAAGTCCTTTAATAAATTCCTTAAAAAAATGATGTCCGGATTATTATGTAAGAATTTTTTTTAAAGGAAGAGTAAGAAAAAAAAAAGGGGGGGGGGGGGAAATCGAAATTTATAAACTAAAGTAAAAAAGTGTTTTTAAAAACGGGCATCAGCCAGCCAGGAAGAGCGGGCAGGTACTGGGCCCGGGCAGCAGGCGGCGGGCAGGTTGGCGTACTCGGCAGCGGAAGAAACTGCATCTTGGAAAAAGATGCCGGCGTTCGCCAGCCCACGGATCCACGGTGATAGGCCAGATCATTTGCACGGTCATAGGTCATTTTCCACGTGGCTTCCGATGATTCGGTATAGGGAGATAAAACTGCCTAGGTCATTTTCCACGTGGCTTCCGATGATTCGGTATAGGGAGATAAAACTGCCAAGCTATGGATGGAGAGCGATAAGGGGTTCTGGTTTGCAAGGAAGAAAGTCTCTTTGAAATCTGCGTCCCACAGGTCCAACAACGCAGGATTGCTGCGCAGATTTGCTGCAGCGAATCTCGCTCGCGATCGATCTTCAAATGGAGCTTCTCTCACCGCCCGGATTATCTACCTGCCCTTGCACCTCGTTGCAGGGACCGTCCTTGCCGTCTCAATCAGCGCAAGTTTTGAACGGGAATTCGCAGTTTCGGAATTTAGGAGTACCGGCAGCAATGGCCGTCCCCATGTCCAGTGCCATGAATGTGTCTGGCTTCTCAGGGCGCTCTGTCGTCGAGCATCGCCGTCACCACAAGATTGGTGGTGAGAAGAACCGTATGAAGGAGAAGAAGAAAATGGAGTGTTGGTCGAATGCTGGGTGCAGTTGGTGTAGGGTTGTTAGGGTGCGAGGGTTTAGGACTGAAGAGGAGAAAGCGCAGGGATCTCCTGATATCTCACTCAGGTCTATGTTCACGGAGATGAAGGGGAAGTACGGTGCCTTTGGTGGTGGTGCTACTTTGGAGAAATCCAAGCTTGATTTGTCTCAGTCAACTTCTAGGGTTTCACCCCAGGTATCCATCCCCCCCTCGCTCCCCTTTTTCCCATTCTGTCTTTCTGGTTGTGGTGAAACCCTAGAAGGTGCATTTTGTTCTCTGGCCACAAAGTTGCATGCGACCACATTCTTAAAAGATTGCAGCCAATATGTGTGCCAATGCCTTGTTCAAGGCATTAATGCTCGAATTCATCATTTCTTTTTTGCACTTTGCTTTCTGAGTCACTTACCTTCCATCTGATGAGTTCACGAGACTCGAAATCATCAAGGTCTTGTTCTAGCTTCTTTTTCTTCTTTTTTTTTCTCTATTTTAGGGTTTTCAGATTTTATATCTCATTACATTTGCTTGCTACTGAAGAAACCTCGTGTTCAAGATGACAATTGACCGTTTAGGAGGGTTTTGCAACTTTGCTATTATGAACTTTTGTTTACAGTGACTGTTATCTGTTCTTCAGTTTTTTAGGATCATTTGCATGCTCCATCATCTTTTAAATTCTAGCTTGGATTTGGCAGTTGGAAGCTGGGGGCGGTGGAGGAAACATTGGTAACAAGAACTTCAATGGAGGTGGAGATGGTGGAGATGATGATGGAGATGATGATGATTATTTTGGTGAAGATGGTGATGATGATGGTGGAGATGATGGAGGGTTTTTTGGACGCAGATTGGCTCTCCCTGAGGTAATTTACATTCTCAATTTATTCAGAGCATCAAGATTCAGCGGCTTGCACGTTAGTGAACTTCTGTCTCAACTTGAAACATTGACTAGTCACCTGTAACTCTGAACCCACAGTAGATCACAATGGCAGTTGTATCTATGCTCTCAATGAATATCATGAACTCATTTTTTTGTTGTGCATTTGCAGGTATTTGACCGAAAAATCGTAGCAGCTGTTTTGCAAGAGTGGTTCAAAACGATGAATGATTTGCCTGCAGGCATACGTCAAGCTGTTGAATTGGTGAGTTTTGCCTGAGGACAGCAGTGGGCTTGAGTAGCACAGCCCTTGAGGGCAGACACATCCTGTAATTTGGGGAAATTAGGTTTAAGGTTCATCCCTATATGACCTAATATGGAGGCATGGATGTTGCCCTCAATTTCAGTGGAATGTCAAATTTGTTTACCCATCACACTAGAATATGTGAAACTGGAAGTAAATATTTTTGTTCTTGTAAACTTGCCTTGTTGATGATGTTTATGGCCTTGCTTGCTTGGTGAAACAGGGACTTATAAGCTCAGGGCAGATGGTGAGATTTTTGTCAGTCAATGCAAGACCGACAGTCTCAAGGGCCATATCACGAATAGTTCCTCCATCTGTCTCTAGGGCTTTCATTGGCCGGTAAGTTTGGCTTCAAATGGCAGTGGGTATGGATGGTTATTAGGCTCTCTGCATATCTGTTGCTATAATATTTTAAATTATTTTGACAAGGTTACATTGTCCAGGCTTCTTGCAGATCCAGCATTTCTCTACAAGCTAACACTGGAGCAAGGTTTTACCATTGGCTATGGTATATGGTGGGAGTGTCAACACCGTGGTGATAGGTAAGCAGAAGATTCATTATGTGCTCTGTCATCTGGACAAGACATCTCTTTGATGATTTCTCGTGTTATCAAAGGACTCATTTTCCTGTGGGATTGGGCAGGATAAGACAAGAGTGGGATGTGGCAGCAGCAAACGTGCTGACATTAGCAGTCTGCAATGCGGCCATTTGCTGGTCTCTAGCTCCTAGCCGGTCTTATGGGTCTACTTTCAAGTATGAGTTCCAGAATACCATTCAAAAACTTCCCAATAATGTCTTCGACAAAAGCTACCCTCTCCGGGAATTTGATCTGCAAAAGAGGATCTACAGCTTCTTCTATAAAGCTGCAGAGCTCAGCCTTGTTGGCATGGTCACTGGGGCAGCAGGTGCAGGCCTTGCTAGAGTCATGCCTTCATCCAGAAATCAACTGCAGTAAGTTTTTTGTTCCATCCACCAAGTATAGCCTTTCTATCAATTCAAAGACAACTGATCTTTAGTGGTTTGATTATCATGAGATCCAAAGAAATGAGCTTTAGGGTTGAGACCTCAATGCTTGTGCATATTGTGAGCATCTGCCACTAATAGCTATGGTCACAGAGCATGTTTTCCTGTTTCTGACAGATTGCATAAGGGATTTTCATGTAGTAATTGTTTTAAGTAGTGCCTGTGTGATTCGTCTTAGCAAGCCATTGTTTGGAAAGTTAACTGTTCTATGGTTTTGTTTGAGTGTGCAGAACATCAGTGCCAATACCTTCAGTGAGTACCAGTGCATTAAGTCATGGAGCCTTTCTTGGAATATCTGGTAACCTGCGGTATCAGCTGCTTAATGGAGCAGAGAGGGTCATGCAACAACACTTCAATCATTTGGGTGTTGTCTTGTTTTTCTCCACAGCACTCAGGTTTGTGATCACCTTAGTCCATGATATCACCATTTTGCTCATTAATTGTACTGTTCCTCTAGGGAACTTGTTAACTTGATTGTGATGTGTGCATCTAACCATCTAATAACAGGAGCTGCACATTAATCCTCAGTGAGGAATTATATATATGCTTAGGTGCTTGTTTGATTTGGTAAGTTTAATAGTGTGTCCAGTTGATAATGAGAATTTTCCCTGGCTTTGTTTGTGCATTCTTTGTCTTTGGTGTCAACTTTTCCAGTAATATTTCTGGTATTTTGCAGAAATTTGCATGGTTCAGAAAACAGGCTGAAAAGTACTACACTTTGTGTGGTATGGAAATAGCATGAGCTAAACATTAATTTCTCTTGGGTATCTGCTTTGCTAGCCACTAGGGGTTTAGAAAAGTGGTTTGACACAGTTTTGTTTGCAGGGTGCTGAACATCCAAATTGGGGATGTGACCCGCCTCACTTGGCTTGGACTTGGAGAGCTTGCTACAGTTACACCTGAGGGATTGCAAAAAGCCTATCATCGACCAACTTTATCATCTGATTCAATCCCTGGGTGGTTTATCCCCACAAGGGGACTGATTTCAGGCTTTTTTGAGGGCAATAAGAATCAAGGCAAAGAAGGCAGGCAACATCAAACACCAAAAATGTTGGGCAAGAGAAAAGTCAAGCGAAAAGTTACAGCAGGGCGCTGATTATCATTTTTTGACCACAGGCAGCAATAATTTAAAGTTAGTACAGGTTGGCCTTTTGAGGGAAGTTCATAAGAGCCACTGCTACAGCATGTCCCCTGGTCAGGAAGTTGATAATGCCTTCAGCTAGATCTAAACTTGTTCAGAACTCATGAAGGTGTAACTCTGGTCAATTGGATCTCCATTGAAAAGAAATACGTCAGTCAGTACAGTCAAGAGCTTTTTGCTTCACAGAAAATTCTCGGATTTTTTTTCTGGAATTCCATAATTGGGGAAATACTTCTGATGTATATGAAGCACTCCATATACAGCAATGTGCAAGGCCAACCCTTGGAAGCAGGTTATTTGCCACCTCAAGCCCAAGTACATTGTTGAAATCACTAACATTTGTGCCTTCATGCATTACCATGGCCAGTCACACTGTGTGACATTATGCCATTTGTCATTTTTGAGGTCCTGTGGAAGATTCCAAGGGCACTGCTGTACTGAGAGATTTCTGAATTTTGAACTACTTAGTGATTTAGTCTGCATGTACTAGAACTGTGGAAGATTTTCAAATTGTTGAACTCTGGGGAGACAAGGTATTGATGTTGTACAATGAAAGCACACATGGCCATTAAAAGGGCACAGCAAAGAACCTAATTGAACAGAGACTATTCTTGCCACAGGAATATTATGGGCATAACCACTGGCCCAGTTGGACAGAGCAAGAGGAGGAGCAATTGAGGCTGCAGAATGCAAGAGACCAAACTGCTGTCAGGGTCCTGCAGGTATGTAAAATCTCCCAGGTAGAAGGAGCTTGTTGTCAAGTTGGTTATGGCTTTAGTGGGGGAAAATGGTGACCAATGAAACTTATGCAGATTTTCTGGATTTCTTAGACAATCTAGTTTCCCCAGGAGATTGGTTTGCTGGTCCATTTCTTCCATCTTCCTCTCATTGATTTCAGTGTTGACATGGACACTACCATCCCCTTGTCTTCCTCTCCCATCAATCTTACTCTTCAAATTCCCAACAAACTCTCTGTCATCAAGTATCCACTTGTTAAGGAAATCATTATCTAGAGGAGGTGTTTCCTTGTGCTTTTTGTTTTTCCCATTTTCCTTCCCTTCTGATCTTCTGGCCCTGATGCAACCATGTCAATTCTCTCTTCATCTTTTGCCTTTAACCTCCCATTGCTGATCCTAAAATCGATTCGAAAGCTCTCGTTACTGCTTCCCGAACCTTGTGTGGGATTCTTCTTCTGCTCCCTTTTGCTGTGCTTCCATGTTGTTCTCATCAGCAATGATGGAACTCTTGAGTATTTGTGACCCTCTGAGCACCCTTGAACTTGTTCTCAAAAAGTGTTTCTGCATTTGATTGTTGGTCAAAATAAGGACAAAAAAAATTTCTTTCATCCTCCCAACCAAGAATAGCTTTAAAATTTGTCATGGCTTTGTGTGCTCTTGTTTGCATTCTTGAGCTGCAATTCAAAATCTTACTGCAGCTTCTCAGATTGAAATTTCTTGGTCTAAAATTATTTGTATTAGGGTGATGTCCACCCTGAAGCTAACCGGAGATTGTCAGACAGTTTCTGACCCTTGCCAATTCCTGACATAATTGCCCCCTCTAACTTACAATAAATACTGCAACATCATTGCAGATTCTTCCAGTGAACTTTGTGCCAGTGACAACATCAAGCCTCTCACTGGCAATGGTGCCACCATAGCTTGAAATCCTTTGCCCCAGGTGCAGAAGAAGAAAATACCACTCTTTGTATGCTCCAAAAACAACCTGGATATGTGTGCATTCTGTTTGCAGAGAACTTCTCTGGCATGTCTATCAAATTGGAGTTGGGAAAGAAACTTCAGTCCACAGCGACCCTAGTATATTCAACCCCAAATACTACAGTACCATTCTCTGAAAAGTGCATAATTTGTTCCTGTCCTTGCTCCCCCTACACCACGACATGTTTTACAGAACCAAAAACATGCATGAAGAATTGATACAAAGTAAAGCAGCTACCCCAATGCACTTCCAACACTATTTCAAGGTATAGTTCAAATGCTCAAAAAGGCAAAGACTCTTCTCTTTCTGTTCATGAGCTCAATTTCAAGACCATAGTTGGACTGATACTAAGTTCATCATTTATTATGTGGCATGAGGATTGAATCGCTTATGCCTTGGAAAAGATTAGCGCTAAGCCTGGTCTTACACCAAAGCCTGAAGGGCCATGACCATTGAGCTAGAAAATCTCTAATTGAAGGAAAAAGCATGTCAAGGTACAAGTTCACTTTACACAAAGGTTAAAGGCCTAAGGGACCAAGGAAATGTGAATGGATGAAAAATGAACATTAAATGCACTATGGATAATGTTTCACGGTCTAAGGGACTCATGCCAAGCCCACTTATTTTCAAACAGGTGGGCTTGACATGAAATTTGATAGACCAAAAGCACAAAAAGCCATGATTAGTCCAAAAGAAAATTTATATATTTTTTGTCGATTACTAATTTTAGCCCAATACCCATTGCAATACATTTTGGTCAAAATTGCATAACAAGGAGGTTTTTGCTCATTTTAGAGGTACTTAGAAATAACTAGCTTGGACCCATTCTATTCCATTTCTTCAACAATTTTCTTTTTTCACTTTGTCCCTTTTTGGAACTTGTAGCAACCTTTTTCTCTTTTTTATTGGAAATTTTATAGGTCAAAATTTCTAGAATTGCCAAAAATCTGATTTTGACTTATACAAAGGATTTTTTTATAATTAGGAAAATTGTCAAATGAGGAGGTCAATACAACTAATTTTGGAAGTAGTTAGAACTAGTGTTGCCCGGTTATGGTATTTTTGATCAGTCCCGAGGATATGAATAAAGTATATTCTTTTTTAAAACTTAAGAAAAGATATGTATATGGATATTTTGAAATTTTATTTGTACCACGGTTATGCACTCATTGAATTTTTTTCATTCATTGCCAATTATCTATTTGCCAGTTTTCAAATTCAAGGTAACCTGTAGATATGCATACAAAATACCTAAAGGGTAAAACCTCCCATCATCGAACATATACCTATCACCAATCACCTTCCAATATTTTCCTCTTTCCTTAGCCAAATTGAGCGATTTTTATCATTGGATGCACAAACTGAAAGGCTACAAATGTTCTTGGAGTGATAAAAATAAAGGAGAAACACAGAAGACATAGGAAGAGGATCAATGATAGTTTGCTTCAAATTTTTTTTAAATAGTTCTAGACTCTTCTATGGTTCCAACCCCATATCTTCTTCATTTTGAGTTTGTTTTGAGTGATTTAAAACTTGATGGGTGTACCACCTAGAGATTTACAAAATTTCTTAATACTCCAAAAGCAAAGATGCAATGATCAAAAGTTCTTAAGGTCGAAATCCTAATATGTTTTAAATCAGTCAACACCAAACATTGAACCCTCTTACACAAAACACCACATATCTTTCCCATTCCTTCATTGAATTGAAAGATTTTTGCAAGGTTGGAAATGGTAGGTGATGGCTAAATTTCTTTTTTGAGTTTTCAAAATCAAAATGAGGATTTCATTTCATTTGAGTTCTTAAATGTTCGCTCACTGACATATCTACCCTACCAAACTTCACGTTCTAGTTTTACAATTATAAAGAAATTCATAGTTGAAACATTGAAATCAAGTAGTTTGTGGGGGAATTGAACCTTGGTTCTATATAAAACTTTACACATTGTAACACAAGTTGCCCACAATATATAAACACCCACAAATGCACCTCACACACCCAAAACCTTTATGCAGCTTGATCAAAAACATAAAGTTGATGTAACTTGAATATCAACAAAAAAACATTAGCTGCAAATAGTTGATGTATCTTGATCAACAACAATTCACATAATGTTCAAAAAGTTATTGCAACTTAATCAATAGCACAAACACAGTGCTTAAAAAAAGCCCAAGAATATAGTAAAAACTTGCTACAACTTCATGAACAATAAAAACTTAATTCTTAAAAAAATGTTGCAACTTCATCAACAACAAAAACACACCTAGTAGCCCAAGAATGTTGTAACATTGAAACTTAACGAGTGGAATAAATAACCTCCAAAATAAAAACAATTCCCCAACAACAAGTGTTTGGGAAGATTGTTCTATGGATGATCTAACACCAAAAAGTTGGTATTTTCTTTTTCAATTTCAATAATAACTCCATCAAGTCCATCACTTGGCACTATAGACATTGTTTGGACAGTAGGGTTTAGGTGATCAAAATTAGTCATCAAAAGAGTGATGACCTCTTTCACATCTTATTCAGCTACAAGTTGGATTGCATTCCACAACCCATAAGGATTTGAAATTGAGATCTAACATTAAAGCCAACATATTATGAACTTGTGCGAAATCAAAAGCTTTCAAATTTTTTAGAAAAGGTCTAATTGCCTTCACAACCTCTTGCCACATATTTATGCTCAAAAGATGGAGCTCCATATCAAACCAATCAAAAGTTTCACTCCCATCAACTTCCATGGCCACAGTTAGGTTTATCGCAATAGCCAAAACATTTCATAGTAACTATTTATTTCATGATTGGTTCATCACACATGTAATCACCATAGGATTCAAGAACCAAAGGATAGCTTCTACAATGGCCCACATTTGGGGCTTGGGAACTCTCTATTATAAAGTCAAGGCCTTCTACCTCCAATAACACCATAGTATGATTTGCTTAAATTTCAAAATCTTTTCAAACATTATAACATTGTTTTGACAAGAATTTTCAACTTTCGATGCCTCGTCCCACTTTCAATGTAGGCCTTTTCTCAATCCTACCTCCTTTTGCTTGATTTATTGTCCATGTAATTTTTTTCTACAATTTAATTTAAGCATCTTTCACACTCACCAAATTCATCCACATAGACCTTGTCATCATTTGTCACATACTAATAGGTTTTGGACATCACATGCCCAAAACAAGCGCCCTCATAAACCTAAAAAGTTTTAAAGGTTCACAATCAACAATAGACTACAATTTTGCAACCATAATTCCAAGCTTACCACCTTTATATTTTGTAAAAGCAATCACATGGTGAATCAAGCTAATTTTTTCCAATAAAGTTTGAAGTTGCAAAGCCACAACAATGTTAATAGTTTCATGCACTTCAAACAACCCCATAGTAGCATGCCTTGGTGTCCAAATCTCATCCAAATAGATAATCACCAATGCAAACATGTCCACCCAACCCTTGGACATCTAGAGATCAAAATTACAACAAACCATAGTTACAAATTCCAAGTGTGGCAACACATGCAACTTTGTGACCATCATAGGAATAAATTGTTGCATAAGACATGAACAAGAAGGAAAAACAACATGAAGGTAGGGTAAAAGCACACTACACCCCCCAAAAATTATAGTCACAAATATTACATTTCTACATTGGATTAGATTTAGACTCAAGACAATTAATTTTTACAAAAAAAATCCAAAAAACATTAGTGAACTTCAACATATGAAGTATATTTGTGACAAAATAATATTTGTCATAGAGTATAGAATATTGCATACATATTTCAAAACTAGGGTTGTGGGTGAATGTTTTGGTGAATTTTTTTGTGGTCAATGATATTGATATACATCAATTGAATTTAGGGCCATTTGAATTTAAAATTTATGATTGAAAATTCATTAAAAATATGTGTTTTTTTCATTTTTTTCAATAATCAAGGAAAAGATAATTTATGTCTTTAAAAAAAATAATACCAAATGAAAAATAAAGAGATTTTATAGTTGGGGATTACATTTTTTTTCAAATTTCTTTTGTTTAGTAATGTCTTATGAACCACAAACATGAAGCCCTATGGCTAACAAAAAAGTGCACATTATATATGTCATGTACATTGATTTTATTCAATCCTCTTCATCTAACTGTTGGATCAAGATTAATCTTGATTTAAAATGAAATTTGAGTTCCAAAATGTTGTTGTGCACATTCTAGGACTTTTGCCTTATGTAGGATTGTTAAAGGATGCCATCAAAGGGTATTTGCAAGCTAGAGTGGATCAATTTTGTCAACATTTTGGAGTCTTGTAAATCAATTTTCATAATGTATTTTTTATAGGCCAAAAATTTAAACTTGTGATTTTGTAAAAGATACTCATCTTTTATAAAAAATAATGACACATGATTATTTATTTTAGGCTAAGTTACAATGTTTGTGAAAAAAAAAAAATCTTGATTCCACAAAGTCAAGAATTAAAAGACTTTACCTTTTTCCCTGATTTTTGTTATCATGAAAAGTCCACCAAATTTTCATATGGTGCTAAAATGGTTTAAGGGACCTCATTTTGAATTGCAAACCAAGGTTCAAATTTTTGAAGAGTCCATCTAGGTTATTTCATTACAAACCCTAATCATAATGAGTCCATTTCCAACTTCTATAAGGACTGTGATAATGCAATTGGTTTTCAATTAAAAATCCGCCATGTGATGTAATTTTTTTTTTCAAATGATTCCACTTTTATATCACAATAAATTATATAATAATCATATCATTAAGTCCCTTTTTATTAAAGTAATTACTTTCTTGACATGAAACACATTGTAATCCATAAGGATACAAAAAAAATGACATTATGACATCAAAAATGGACATTCTAGCTTGTAAACACCCCAAAATTTAAACTTACTACATAATATGATATTATTTATACATCAATTTTTTGGTAAAAATTGGCTCATTTGTAATATGTTTTCATCTAACATTAACACAAGATTAACTGTGTAACTAAATATTTTCACATGAAGATAAAAGCTTGTAACATTTGCAAATATAAAGCACAAGGTCTTCAAAAAACATTTGTTATGCTTCACCACTAGCCATGTAAGGGTTTGTTTGGCCAAAATATGTAGTGATTACAAACCTTATTAGCCCAACCTTTTTTTTGCCTTGTTACAAACTACTTGATAAAAAATCTTAATAATAGAATTTTCAATTAGTTGTAATTTAATTTTTGCAACTAAAAAAGGATCTACATATTCAATATATGTTTTTATATGAGTATTACCATTAGTTTTGGTATATTTGATGAGCCCTCTCCTTATAATGGAACTAGGTTGGTTTAAATTGTTATCAACTTCCTACTCATATTGGGTGCAATTTTTTTTTAAGGTGTACCAAAATCTTGTCATAGCATCATCATATTTTGTCTTTTTCACCATGTAAAAGCACATTTATGGATGATTTTGATGGAATATAGAATTGAACTGGTTTAAAATATAGTCCTTAAAAAAAAATTGACAACTTTTAATTCATTATTTTTTATGGGGATTGAAATATAGGGTAAAAAAGGAATACAATAAGGACTAGGCCCTTTTTCTCCTATGTGCTACACCTTAATGGATTTTCACCCTATTATCAAATGATAAAACATAACATTTATGGGTTGTCTAGATTAATAGGCAAGTTATCATTGATAGGGTAAATGCAAGTTACGATGGTTCAAAAGTAACAAGAGTCCTCTACCTACCTACCTACTTATTAATTTTAAAAATAATAATCCAAAAAATGATTCTAATTTAGGTATAAAATTGAACTAATCAAATGATCCATTATCCACCAACAGTCAAATAACTAGTCAATTTGTTAGCACTCCACTAGTCAAAATTACAAGGTTCAATTTGACTGTCCAGTCGTGCTAGGCATGTACAAAACGACTTGTTGAAATTGACAGGGTGGTTTTTTTATGCCTATCACTTTTGGGTATTTTTTTTATTAGAAAACCTAGTTGAAAAAACCATGAAGTGTAACAATGAATGTATCAACTCAACAACCAATAATTCAAATGTAATAACACAACAATGTAACAATCATGGCTCTTTCCCACAAATGCAACAACACAACAATGAAGTAATCATAGCTATTTCATGCAAAGGCAACAACACAACAATGGCTGAATGCACGATACAATGATTTAATAGTGGCATAAAATACATTCCCTATAAATCCATACAAGATTTTTTTAAATGATTCAAATGGACATGGTTGTTACTTTTTAAAAATTAGTATTCTAATATTTGACTAATACATGTTCAATCACCTAAAAACCTTTTCAAATCTATGTGAAAATTGGTATTTAATGTAGTTGGTGTCATTTTTTGATTTGGAAATCCTAAAAGAAAACTCATAAACTCCAAAGGAATAATGCCCCATCTAAAACTTTCAAAAAAATGCTTTTGGGACAAAAAGATTAAAAAATAAACAAAAATTGTAACTCATATGGACTTATGAAAATATGGTCAAATTTTAACCATTCAAAAGTCATTAATTATTAGGTTTTCAAAGAAAAGATTTTTCATATGAATTTTTCATCTTGTATTACATTATGTATTGAATTCCAATAACAAATTTGGAATGTGAATCAACATAAAATTTTCCATTTTGTGATGTTCCAATCAGATGACTAGTCCATATTTTTCGATTTCAAAAGTCCATTACTATTAACAAACAAATTTTTTATTAATGAATAATTGCACAATTCATTTCATAATGAAGTTGTTAGTTTAGATCCAAGTCCCAATTAGTAGATCTAAGGATATATTAATCACCACAAGCCTTTGAATAAAGAGTATTTAGAGAAAAAACATTGTTTCATTACAAAAGTGAACCATCGTGCATCTACCCCAATGCATCAACTAGTACTTGAACTACAACAACATGAAATGCATAACTCTTTATTGTAAACCAATGTAGCGACATGAAATGTGTAGCTTTTTCTTGCAAACTAGCACATCAATGCCAAAAACCAATGCAACAACGCATCACCTAGTAGCAAGCAATGTGAAATGTGTAGCTTTCTCCTATAAAGTAACACAACAATGTGAAATGCATATATCTTTCTTGCAAACAAACACAACAATGTTAAATGCATAGCTCTTTCCTACAAAATAACACAACAATGCAAAAAAATAATAATGTTCTTTCCACTCGTCATTCCTAAGTTGTTGCTTAATAACAATAGAAAAAATTGATAAAAAAAAAAGTTTCGAACGTTTGACAAAGGTAATAAACTTTGCATGCTTGATATTGATAAAAGTTCCGTGTTCTCTTTTCGTTCCTAAACCTTAAAATTGCCCCTTGATAATGACAAAAAACTTGACAACGACAAATAATTTGACAAAGCCCAAAAGCTTTGTGTTCTATCTTTGCCCCACAACCCTAAACCCTACACCACACAAGGAAATCATATCCGATGTTCTATCTACTATAACTAGTAAATAAGGTTATCTACTGTAAGGTCATCCTTATGGATATGATTATGATAATGTTACTTGCATAAAAGACCTCTATTAATTCTAGATAGGGCTAGTTAGGAAAAAATATACAAAGTTTAGATATGACTTTATGCATATTTAGTTAATCCTTAACCATTTGACCATCATTTTTCATGATAACAAATTGTGTAATCACATAAATATAAACACATTTATTTTCAAATTTTGAGCATTAAGGTGTTACATTATATTTGTTTAAATCATAATGAAGTTTATTTCATATGTAGGTAGGTAATAAATAATGTTTGATTAGTAGGTAGGTAAAAGGTGCATGGTTTTTACTAATTAATACCTACCTCCTACTTACGTCTGTATTTATCTATATGTTAATTTCATTATTTTATTTATTTATTTTCATAATTTCATTTCGTCTAATAATGGAAATTAATTTCAAATATTTATGTCAACATTTTCAATGTGATGTTTTTAATATAATACTATAATTATGTATTTTTGTTATGGAATTGATTCATTTCATGTGTGAAATGCAGAATTATAAATTAATTATAAATTTCAAGTTTTGAATTCATAATCACATTTAATTTAAAATTAAGGACATCATATACCTTATGTCATATAGAATGAAAAAAAAACACATTTTGGTCACAATGCCACAAAACAATTGGAGTAGGGTGCAAACAAGATAGAGTACAAATGGGTTAATAGGAGCCATTGCCACCTCCTTAAGTGACTACTTTTTGGGGAATATATTTGGAATATTCTTGAAAAAAGTTTTCAAAACAATCTTCAAATTTAAAAAAAAATCTTTGTATTATTTTGCTAAGGAGTGTGTCAAAATTTTGTGAAGAATTTATGAGTCCATTTACAAAACCTTAATTGTTTGTTCTAACACAAACCTTAACAAATTAATACAAGGAAATTCTTATAATTTTCCAAATACATGATTTTTTTTGTTTATAATTTTTGAATGTATATGAATTTTTTAAATTTGCTAATTCCTTGTAAATTCAGTATTTTCTATTTTTAAATGATAACAGTTTCAAATCATTACCAAAAATTGATTTCTAAATTTTTTATGTTTTGGTGTATAATAAACTACAACTTTTTTTAACACATCATGTACATTATAGCCCATTTATATGTTGTAAAAGACTTTTGAAGTTCTAAAATTTTGGATCAAATTTGGAAAGTTCTTTGAATTTTTATAGGGTATGAGTGTTTTTTGAATGTGGGTAATAGGTCTTTATTTTCTTAATTTTTTTCCCATCAATTTTGTTTTATTATATGAATTCTTTTGATAGTCATTTACAAAATTGATTATTTCTAATGCAATAGGTGTTCACTTTCAAAGGTCCTAAATTGAAACTCAAACTTAAAATTTTATCAAATAGATTTTTGGTTTGAATTCCTTGACATTCATATGAATGGCGGGAAAAAAAACCCTAACATAATTGCCATGGTTTTAGAAAAATATAAATATTTCTCCAATTTTGATTTTGATTTTTTTGTCATCCAATGTCCTTTTTGGCTCATTTTATTGTGACTGCACCCAATAACATGTTTTAGTCACAACAATCCTACATGATGACACATTATTATCTTTGTCATATTATAGTGACCAAATTTAATCATAATGTTAGCACCGTGATTTCCATGTAAGTTCCTCATGGTCCACATTTCACCCATAATGTTCATTTTGATTAAAATAAAAATTGAACTTAGTCAAATCAAACATTAATACTTTTTGAATTTAGTAATGTTTGATTAACTAAGTTCAATTTTTGAATAATTATTAATTGCATGACTTATCCTTCTCATTTTTTGTTTATTTTATTAAAAAATTCCATCATGCTTGAAACCTAACTAGAGTTTTGTGTCCTTTAGAAGCACACATTCTTCATTGTGTCATCTACACTAACCATTAATCCATTGTGCATATACACATTTTTATAATGGCTACAATGGTCTATTTTGTACATTATCATTAGATATAAATGGGAGAGACTTTACAACATGTTATCATATTGTTGAAAGTTATAATGATTATGCTTATTATTGAATTTGAGCTCTATGTTGCCACACATTATGAATGATGATCAACTATTTTACTTTTTTTGAACTACTAGCCAAAAATTGGCAATTGCAGAGGGTAAAGCCCGCTTGAATTGCATAGCTTATTTTCCCACAAAAATGACCACGAAAAGTAATACAAGAACGCAATAGCTCAGCCATTGTGCTAGTTTTGGCTATAATGTAAGGTCACGGGTGCTCCATGTATGGTGGGAAAAAATATATATTATTCTTTTTTTGCCTACCCCCCCCCCCCCAAGTGAGCTATTACGCTTTCTTTAAAGGATGGTTGCTTCCAAGCCTAAGTCCTGGTTGTCATTGCTCAATTACTTCCTTTTCCACTAAATAATTGCTTAAGGACCTTAACATGTATTGGATTTTATTTAAAGATGTTATTTTAAAGCTCGCTTATACTAAATATACAATTAGTAGTAACTTTGTGTTTTGGTTGGGAAATGTCTCTGTCTTCTTTACTTCTTATCATTCTTTTCGTTTATTTTTTTAAACCTTTTTAGCACCAACAAATTCATTCAAGCAAGACATCTTACAATGTCATGATGCGCCCATTCTCATGGTAATTCCTTTAATCTTTTTAGTTTTTGGAAGTATTTTTGCAGGATACTTGGGCAAAGTGTGACTTGTTAGCCTATAAGTGTTTTCAATAATTCATCATTATTTATGTCAATGTCAAATTTAATTAAATTAATGTACATTTCATGGACATGAAAAAAAAAATGTTAATTTTTTTTCATATCCATGTTGATGGATAAGGAAAAAGAATGAAGTACTGATAAAATGGAGGTAATTGTTAGGAAAGGTCAGAGATAGTTATTAAGAAAATTAATAAGGAAAAAAAGTAGTTAGTAAGAAAGAAATGAATAGTTAGGCTTGAAAATGAGATAGTTATTTTTTTAATTGTTTTTGGAATGGTCCATGGATGACCATACAAAGGATTCCAAAACATTTCCCATGTACAAATCCTAATTATTCATCATTGGAATTTTCAACATTTACATTTTCATTCATCCTATGATGGATGATAAAAGTTGTACTTTCATACACTATCATGCTTTCTTCATGTTGATTAAAATAATTTTCATCCTCCATTTACACTTTTGCATTGTTGCACTTGCTTAAAATATGTTGAACCATTACAAGCATAGAAGCTTGAAAAGAAACTTGTATCTTAAGGTCTTCATAATATGCCCATAAATGATATGATATGATTGGCTTGTGTAAGATGTGTGGCTCCTTCACACTTCTTGGCCAAATTTGCTATGAGAGCTCCCCATCATGTACGGACAAGAAGTGTTGTGTTTTGGTGAGTCACGAAGGTGTGACTAGTTTCATATATGTTAGAAATCCTTTGTTTAAAAAGGTGCAATACATTCCAAAATGATTACCAAAACATGGAATCTTTGCATTTCAATGAAATGACAAAAAGTGATTCATGTGTGTGACCACCTAATTTTTAGGTCAGTTATGAACATCCCACAATCATCAATGGGCATGAAATCGACATATATACTAAAACCAACTACTAAAGCCCAAAATGGTATGTGTTGACCACTTCCTATTGACATTAAAAACAATGCACAAGCCAATGTTAGGCGGCAAATCGATACTTTAAATT
The DNA here is from genome assembly GCA_963920785.1 of Sphagnum contortum. NCBI lineage: Eukaryota > Viridiplantae > Streptophyta > Sphagnopsida > Sphagnales > Sphagnaceae > Sphagnum > Sphagnum contortum. The sequence continues at coordinate 13,048,370 of OY987280.1, forward strand.
CACAAATGACTATTAATATTACAAGTTTCATAAATTTTCAAAGATGATCCCGCTCATTATCCAATGTAATTAAAAGGGCAATTAATTGGATAGAGATGTGAAAAATGAGATTTGAGATTTGATGTTTTAGGTTATGAGTGTGATGGACATTTTCCAATATTCATCTTACCAAATGATGATGAAGGAAAATTTTGATCTAGCCATAAATGATATTGAAGCCTAGTAAATAATTAAAAAAATGTGAGCAAGCCCATCAATCCAAATATTGTTGATTATAAGAAGGAACCAACCCTTGATGTCACAATAAAAAAATCAATGGATATGTGCTACCCAAAAAACACAATGAATACCTAGTAGCTATTAATTTGAAGGTGAAGTGTTGGTTGAAAGCACCATATTTGTGGCTTCTTCAAAGAAAAAAAATCAAAAGTTTACTACCATAAAAGAGAAGGAAACATAGTGAATGAACTTCTTAGACGCTAGAAGCATCTTTATTTCAAAATCAAATATTAAAGGAAGAAAGACATATATTTCTTACCTTCATTCTTGTGCCAAAAATTATGCACCACGAACAATTTGTCGCATGTTTAAGGAATGGACATAAATATTTTTCACCATTGCAAGTGGTTGAATTGTTTAAATAGCTAATCTACATAATATTTTTTTTATATTTGTTTGTTTATGTCACTCATACATGCTACCTATTCCAAGCCTAACTACCTAACCCCTTTCTCCTACCCACCTATATACATGAACATCAAAAGGTGCATGTGGTTTCAAAATGTTCATTATAATATTTTTTTACAATTTGAATTACAAGAATTCTAAGGATGAGTTTTTTTTGGCAAATTGTGATCGTTGAATAAATCCTCAAGATGGATCCAAGTGCAACACCCATGGTGAAAACCAACTAGTGGGTTAAAAAAATTTCCCAATAATCATAACTATGATTTTAAAAATTCTTTTACCATTGTGTCTCTTTTTTGAATATGCTTGCATGGTGTAAATGAATTTGGCCCCCCAAAAAAACAACATGTGATGTGACAATAGGTTTTCCTTTGGGACTTTAGAGTAGACTTTCACAAAAGAAAAGTTAGAAGGTGACAACAAGCTCCATCTATAATAAATTTATGAAATTGAGTACAACTATTTCAACATTTGTTTACTCACTTATATTATGTTTTCCCATCACATCACAATTTTCATTTTACTTTGCCATTATTTGCAAGGACTGAAATTGTAATTAGTTGTGAGTTCAATTCACCACTAGACCATGATACATTTTACACATGATATCCAACTTAACTAAAGTAGGGGTTGGTGAATTGCATGTCAAAAGTCATTTGGATACATACTTTTGAACTTTGAGGGAAGATGTGGTTCAGTGAAAGTGCATGTTTTAGCCCTTGCATTGAAAGATTTTTTAATAATGCACTAGTCTAGCCTAATGTAACCTTTTATTGACTCCAAATTGGGTAAGAAATGCAAAAGTTGAGGCCTCCCAAAGTGAGTGGGCTCTTTGGAAAAGAAAAAAATAAACCATACAAAACACTCAGTTTTGTAACAATGCAATAAATGTCTCATATTGAATCACTTTATACCTTATAGATGTACGCCTTTCCACCCCTATCCATATTAACGCCATACCCAAAAAACAAAAGGATTATTTGCAATTACCAAAAACATTTGTATTAAGTTCAAATTATTCCAAATAAATTGACCCCAGTCAAAATGACCATATGACCTAATCACATGCTTGTTGCTTGAGTGACCAAACATGTCTATTCCCAAACACAACTTTGTGAACACCAAACAGTTGTATCCTCATAAGATTTCCCTATTTACCCATTTTAAAACAACATATCACCTGCCACTAATAAGTTCTTCAAAATCTTCGAACACAATTGTCAACTACTGAATGTCCAATAATAAACAATTCGTTGCACAATTTTCAGCAACAAATGTATGTATCATCAGGTCTTCCTTGCACTCAAAGATCATTTGATTACGGACCTCTATTCAGTTATCAACTTGCTTACCCTAGAGGGTATGGGTGAAACTTCTCTATATAAGAGCTCAATGGATGTTCAAGAGCTGATGTTTTTCATGATTTTAGCGAAATGTTAGTTCTATGGTCTAATTCTTCTTGATGCCAGTTCCACCGAAAAGGTTTTGGTTTGGGTCACAAGTCGCAACTTACAAGAACCTCAACCTCTTTTGCGTTTATCATTAGAAGAAGTAAGTATTATCCGCAAAGTAAGAAAAAATACAGCAGCACCAGAACCCTGAGTTTCGATCATACACAGGGTGAGAATTAAAAACAACCAGCAAAAGAGTACATCAGCATTCAAAGGGGGATGAAACTCAGAAAACCATGAATTTTGGTAGTAAACTGAGTTTCATCTTCTCCTTCCTCTTCCCTGAGCGCCTCCACTGCTGCTACATATATTTCACTGCTCTTAATTGTGCAATTACTATAATTGGTCTCGAACCTTGTGCATTAAATGCTCATACGGAGATTTATTAAAATGTCTTTATTTTGCTGATACCACTGAAAGACGGGATAGGGGGCGAAAGGAGGCCCAAAGACAGGGTGAAGACAGGGTTACTTTACGGATAAGTCTATTATATAGAAGGGAACCTGCTAACGCAGATATTGATCATTGAACCAGTTCGCTGGTTTCTTGCTTGTAACTAGTCTATACTATATACGCCACTATGCTCTTTACTTGTGAAGTGTATGTGTGCACCTAGTAATCAAAGATGTAGGTACAAGATACTACTCCTGTGCCTCATGGCTGCTGTCAAAAACTTGGGCTGCACAGCAAGCACATCCTTTGAAGCTTTTGTCAGGTTCAATTGGGCTGGAAGATTCCCACTTAGCTTCTCAAAGCATGGTTTCATTTAAGGATTCTGTCATGTAGTCAAAGTGGCGATCAGCCAGAAAAACGATTTAGCCAAATTTGGCTACATATTACCCGGTACGAAAGTAGAAATAAAATAGAATCCTTCAATATTACTGCCTGCTTACTGGAATGTTTCATAAAAATCTAGTGATTTGAATGTTTTTCTTTTTGAAATCTCAAGGCGAATTTGGATCAATTTTTTCCATGAAAAATTCCTTTACATAGGTTGAAATCATATTTTTTAGGTCGAAATTTGGCGAAAATTGACCATTGCAAGAAACACTGCCTTCAAAGGACCATTTCAAATTTTCATCCCCTGCCCTTCAATTCTCCAAGCATTCATCCACCCATGCTTGGACCCTTGCACTCAACCATTGTTGCGTTCTCAAAGGTGCCAATGCTGCTTTTGGGTGTTGCGGATTCAAAAATAGAAAAGCTACATAGCATGAGGATTTTTTTTTTTTTTTTTTTTGAAAACTAGATTTATACCTAATTTAATTATGTACATGTGTGGAAAACATTCAGAGATTTTTACATCTGGTGGAATTTAATTGCAAAATTTTAAATCAAAATATTGTGACTCTACAATTGCTTGGATGACTTTTAAGGATCTCATCTTGGGGAAATGCATCTCCTCTATCCATCTTATTTTTCTAAAACTATTCTTATTTTTTGCACTACATTGCCATCTCCTAGTCCATCCAAACATAATATCCCATAGCTACAAACTTATCATACATTACGTATATAGCATTGAAATTTTGGATATTTCAAATTCATATATTTCAAATCGAACTTTTCATCGGGTGCAACTTGTGGGGGAGCTGAAGTGTCCGAGCATTGGGTGGATGAATAGTGTGGATATGATTATCAAAGGGCACAAGCATGCCAACATCTACTCGACAACAACGGCATCTTCACAAGATAATCGCTGCCACAATGGTTTCATAGAGTACTTGTTTGTCAAGGGGGGAACAAGGCGCATCATTTCCATTTATGCTTGGAAATGTGAATAGTTGTGTGAAAAGATACATTTGCTAGGAAACAAAGGTGACCAACCTCTTCATAATACATTTCCCAAATCCTATCCAATCAAACCTCACTCGATTTTGTGTCCATGGATTTGGTGCTTGCCTACTCAAAACTCACCAACCACTAACCTAAAACACTTGTAGCATACTCTTTCATCATGGTTCCCAAATACCCAAAGAACTCCCAAATGAACGCATACTAACTTAGTACTATTCTATAGCAAAAAAATTCTCATGATAGTAATTATGATTACCCCTAAACCAGCCAAAACCTTGTAAACTTCACACAAAACTAACAAAATATGCAGCCTCAATAGGTTATTTGTGGACAAACACCCTAATAGATCCCTCTAGTACCACCTTGCATATATATATATATATGTATATAAGTTTGTTGGCCTTGTTTCCGAAGGCAAGGATATTATTGTGTTTAGATTCATTATAGAGTGTAGTAGCTCAAGGGATTTTGGCCCCTAGGTAAGGGTATATCATTCACTCTTATGTCCAACAAGAGTATGATGAATTCTCACATACTCGAAATCAATGATCATAAATGTCCACTGAACAGAATGGTGGCAGGTTGACAATGCCAATTGGTAAAAGGATTGAATAAAAAAACTACTCCACCAATTGTGTGTAACTTTCCAAGTCTTTGATTCTAAGTCTTGTGTCCACCATCCGATGCCAGTGCTTTTCTTTTCGTTTTTTTCCAAAAAAACATTTGTTGCTGCTCAAGTGGCAATCATCCATAAGAATATTTAGCCAAAATTGGGCAATATTCAAAATATAAAAGTAGAAAAATCTTAAGCACCTTTTCATGTTGTATGGAGTTTTGATGATTTCTGCCGATTCTTTTTTTTTGGAAAAACAAGGAATTTTTGACAGAATATTCTTTTTTTTATAAAATATTTTCACAGAATTGAGAAAATTCGCCAAAAACTAAATAAAATCACCTATCCAATGGGGATGTAAATTCAGTACTTGAATGGTGAAGGAAATTTTTTTAAACTCTACCAATTGTGGGCACACTTTCTTTTTTTATCTCTCTCTTTTTTCCTCAATTTTTTAATATACAAAAATTTGGCAAACTTGTCCAAAATTTTAGCAAAATTTTGTGGAATGTAAGTGCGAAAAAAAACAAGCTTTTTTGCCAATAATTTCCAAATTGTTTATTGCCAAACAAACAAACAAACAAACAAACAAACAAACAATCAAACAAAAAAATTTGTTGGAAAATAATAATTCACTGATTGTGTGGGTAAAAGTGTCCACCAAGCCATTGATTCCGAGTCTTGTGTCCTTCACAGTATATGAATGAATGGTGAAGATCTGTGACAAATTTGTAACTGAACTGGTGGGCAAAACCAAAAACCAAATAATAAAAGAAAGTTGGTGAGTGTAGTTTAGTGTGAGACTGTGAGTAGGTTGAAGTTCCCTCCGGACACACACTTCCATGGTCACCCTGCCCACGAGAAACGTCATTCTCGTATCACGCTCTCGCCATAGCCAAGCTCTTCCGCTGCTGCTGTTGTTGCTGCTTCTTGTTCTTGTGCTTGTTCTTCTTCTGCTGCTGCTGCTGCTGTTGTTGCTGCTTCTTGTTCTTGTACTTGTTGTTCTTCTTCTTCTGCTGCTGCTGCTGCTGCTGAGGTCTGGAACCAGCACAGGAAGGTTTCATTGTGAGCTAGAGATCGAAGCTGTGGAGTGTGAAAAGTTTTACGATGAAGAACAACAACGGACATGAAGCAAATGAAGGGAATGTGGGACAAGACATGAAGACAGATGATCATGGCTCGGGAAGAAGGAGATCACTACTGCAGGCTGCTGCAGCTCCAAGTAAAGTGGTGAACATTTCCTTGCGGCTGGCTGCTATTGCTCTTTCCGTAGCTGGATTGGTAGTCATGGACACTGATGAGCAGCTGGGTAGCACTCCCTTTTACATCCCCTACCTGAACACAGACATCAACGTTCCTAAGAAGGCTTACTACAGCTTGTTCACATCTTTCAAGTAAGGTTTCAAGCTCTCAAGCTCTCTCTCATACACACACACACATTTTCATCACCAAGCACACAAACCAGAACTAACACAGGGTGCTGATCTTTGGCATATTTTGGTTGTGTTCAGGTATCTGGTGTGGGCAAATGCAGTTGCAGCAGTGGTAGCGCTGGTTCAGTTGATCATTGTTGCAGCTATCTCACGACAATCCAAAGCCGGAAGTTGGATCACATTGCTGGCCGACCAGGTGTCTAGCTAGTCTCGATCCTTCCCCAGCAGCTGCAATATTTCTAGATATAATTAAATATTGGAAGTGGAATTGATTGTCACGAGGTGATGCATCATGGAGGTAGAAATTGTGTACTAAGTTGACATATTGTGACTGAAGAAGTGATGGAGCTTTGCAGGCAGTGGCTTATGTGCTGTTGGCGGCAGCAGCTTCAAGCACGGAAGTTGCATATGTGGCTGAGCATGGCATCAACTATATTGGATGGAATGAACAATGCAGCAACTATCACAGCTTCTGCACTAGAGTGGGTATCTCGCTAATACTCACATACATGGCCACACTTGTGTTTGCAACCTTGGCCATCATTTCTGCACACCGCCTGTTCAGTCCGCAATCTGTTCATGTTCAGAGTTGAGAAAATTTACCTAAACCCAAAGTCTCAAAACAGAGGTGCAGGCCAGTGATGCTGTTGTTTAGCGTATTAGTTAATCTCCTATGAAGAATTCTCTCCTAAGTGTTTGCAAATTGTCCAAGAGAGAAAATATTACAGTCCATGTAAATTACATTGTCCATAATATGCAGAAATGTGGCATTGTAATCTCCTTCTTGTTTCGCAATAGACTCTAGTAATTACTGCTTCAGTAATTGCACAGCTCTGCAAGCAATCAAAGAAGGAGCTTTTTACTTAGCAGCGAGCAACGGAGCTCTTCTTCCCAGCTTCCTGTGTTTTAGCACAACATGATGGCAGGAGATCTACCAATGTGTCATATATATATTGTCTAATTTTCCCAAGTAAAAGAAACCCACAAACCTCTGCTCTTTGTTGAGGATTTGGGTGGTGGGTATGTGACTTCCTTGTACAATCCAGCCATGTTTGAGACACTGGAATGCAATCTCATGCTACTTGCAGTGCAGCAAATAGGCATAATATATATTTTGTTGGCTGTGCCCATTACGGAGAGAGACTATGGAACTCATGAAGCAGATTTTGTTGATTTGGTCCCACATTTTGTGTAATGTTCACCATGTGTTACTGTGAAGAACTATGAGTTCGTTTTTCTGGATCTTCATCATGGGTATGTTCCCAGTACAATCCGGCCCATTTTTGGGGCATTGGAATGCATTCTCATGCTAATTGCAGTGGAAAACAGGCATGCATATTTGTTGACTCCACCCATCATGAAGAGACTATGGAAGTTCTACTGTTTCTTTGCTTTGGTGAATCTTCACCATGTGGTGACAAAAAAAAAATCCAGCGTGACTCATACAAAGGAGTTTTGTCAAAAAAGAATGTGCCAAAGTGGCCAGATTTTGAGGAATTTTTTTTTCCACTAGCACCATTTTGACACATATGTTACAGCAAGTTGCAAAAATATAGCAGCATTCTTTAATTATTCTACTTTTCTCAGTGACGTGTAGCCAAATTTGGTTAATTCCTCTTGTCATGATAGCCAGTGGGACTAAATCACAAAATTGGGAAAGAAAGCAACTTGTGTGGAATGCATAATGCAGACTTCATTTGGTTTTAAATCTTGAGGAATGATCACTATGTGCCTTAACCCAGTTGCTTATCCTGCCATGAAGGAAAAAACCATTATGTGAAGATGATGATGATGATGATGATGATCTTGATGATGATGAGCTGCATTATATGATGATCATCCATTCAGCTGCATCAAGAGTTCATTTCACAATGATCTGGTTGTCATGCCCATTCATGGTGCAGCATCTGGAGTTCCATTTCATGATGTGCTTTGGGCATGAAATGGAGCTCACCTTTTGACTTCAGTAGGCTACTACTAGGTACTATGAACCATACTGATCCTCTAATGAAATTTTAATGTGGCAGGAGCAACAATGGCTGCACACACAAACAAATCTCCCAAATTCAATTAGACGTGTAACAAGTTCACAGTTGGGCCAATGCCGCAGGTCACACACACTAATAAGTAGGTATACTGTAAAGACATGAAAGCATAGATGTGCTCAGTTGGTCAGTATGTAATAATAATTGTAGGGGTAAATGAATGAATGTGGGGCCCCTCCTGTGTGAGGTGTGAACAGATCATTGGACCCAACTTCCCACATCCATACCCAGAGTTAAAGCCTTGCTATAATTTTGCATGGCTGAACTGAAAATATAAATTAAGAGACCATTTAAATGCTCATCACTTGAGATAATCATTATCATTGGCCAATGAAAAGCAATCCTTTTTAAATATTTTTTAGTGTAGCTCTTCCCTAAACCACTTTAGATGAGGTCCAGGGTTCAAATTCCTAGGAACCAGTTTGGACCTATTTGATGCAAATTGAATCCTTGAATTGGACCTTGCATTGGACCCTAGCTTGCATCTTGGTTCTTCAATTCATGAGCTCTCTTTTTTAGCTCTTTTTTCTTTTTTTTTCCATTTTTTTTTCAGGTTTGCACCAATTGATTTTCCCTCCAAAATGGGGCCATGTCAGTTTAGCCTCAATTTGCCACTTTTTGGTCTTGAACCTTCATCTAAAGGCCATGGGTCTAATTTATGGCTCTCATCCAATATGATTGCTCTCTTTCATTGGACCCTGGACCTTGTACCCTTGTCTAAAGTGGCCCTTAGTGTCAAAATGACAATTTCACACAAATTGATTCTCATTGTTAGCAAACTTAGAATCAAAGAACTCCAACTCTAGTTAGTTCAAACTTGTCAAAGTGTTCATGATTTTCATGAAGGACTAATAAAGAACTAATAAATTCATAAAAGGTTATTTAACCAATTCTTTATTTTTGAAAACCACGATAATGTATCAAAGTCAATGTGGGGTGAGTAGCAAAAAATCGCCAAACCTCCATTGGATATCAACTTGAATATATAGATGTATAATTGGCGAATGGTTTTTTTTCCAAAACCTACCCCTACCATGAACATTGTAATAAAATTATGAATATATTCCCACTCACCTCATACCGGCCCTTCTACAATTTTCATAAATATGTGATCATACCCAACCTAGCCACCAAAATAATAGAGGATATTTGACCAAAAAGCCAAGTACATTTTAAAAAATATACCCCGCAATGGTATGCATTAGGTTTAAGGTTAGGTTGATTGTGTCTTGTCCAACATTTTTTTTAAAGTTTTGGAAAAATTTGGATAGGTGGCTTCTATTTAACTAAAATTGTGCATATTTGATAATATTTAATTGTTCAACAGTGCAATCTATGGCGATCTAAAGCTTCAATAAATTGAAAATTGGTTATGTGTAAGAGAAACATTTCATAAAAAATTGGCGAAATGTCCAATGTTATAATAACAAAATTTGGCATTAATTACAAAATGAAAGTAGAATATATGGCTTCACAACTTTTGCCCATGTTGTTAATTGGTGATGCATTTAATTTTGCCATGAAAATCTTTCAAACATAGTTACTATGTGACCATTGTTGTACACACAGCAATGGCCTTGAAACTTGGTCATTGCTAGGTGATTCTATCACAATCATATAAGACCCAACTTCATCCATTACTAAATGTCATCATTCATAATGGCCCATTAATCATGGGATTAAAACAACAAACCCCACCCAAACCCCAATATAAGAATATAATCCAATGTTTGCCTAGGCTTCTTCTCCTTCCAATCTTCAAAACATGTGTCATATGGGAAAGTATTCAAATTGTAAAAAGTTTTAGGATACATTCCCACAACAATATTTAAGTGTTCATTGAAGCGATTCCTCAATTTAGATTTCATGAAAGAAAAAGTGGAAAATGTCTGATCATCTTCCATTAAACCCAACATTTGTACTACTGTAATTTCCACCAATTTGAAAAACTCAAGGAAAAAATGTCATAAAATGCAAGAAGCCTCCAAAGTCCACCATAGCCAAGTTAAGGGATTAACATGAAATGGTGCCTCCATAGTTGTAGCAACATTAAATTGTATAGTGATCTTAAAAAGACTAGATTGCATGTCAAGAACACTTGTAAATAAAATTAATGGACAAATCTTGGCTACAACAAAAAAATGAACTTGCTTTTAAAGTTTTGACAAGTTCCAATAGCTTCTCAAAATAATAATGTGCCTTAATCAACATTAGATGTCAATTAAGATTATCCTCAGCATCCACCTTGAAGCCAATATTATGGATAACAAACGCCCATATCATCCATCAAATGGGATGTTGGAAACCTTGCAACTAGCTCACAAGTGAGAACTTTTACTCCAATTGCAAAATAAAAAACAAACAAAAGACCAAAAAAAATAGTAACTAAACTCCAAACAAACAAAAAACATAAAAACATAAAAAAAAAAAGAATGACAAGAAAAAAACTTAAACAAGATGATTTTTCATTGTCCACTAAATTAGTGAAAACCTCTCAGGTCACTTGAACCTTCTCACTAGTGGCATTTACACATGTAGCCCAAAATGTGTAATTTGATGAATCAAAAGCCAAATACTCACTACCAAGGGTATTGAGGTCTAGTAAACTAACCTTTCACTTTAAATGCACATTGCTATGATTATAAGAAATCAAGCCTTGGAAGTCTAAAAATATCAAAAACATATTTTGTTGTCAGATCTACATAGTGAAAGTAAAGTTGACCCTAGTAGATATTTATTGCAACAACATAGACACCTAACCATGCTTTTGCTCGTGTTTGATAACAACCTGGAAGCCATCTACAAAAAAAACAAAAAAAAAAAAAGTTGTAGTAGATTATTTTATTACGTCGCTTTTGCAGATTTTCAAACTTCAGTAATGCAAAATATTGCATATGAAAGTTATTCAATCTGATGCAAAAGGTAGGAAATATTTATGAAAGATTGACAATGCTCAAGATTCCAGCTTTTAACAATTGCATGTAATATACATCTCTATGATGCAAATGAAACTTGCAATTGCTATGAAACCATGGCCATTTTTGTCTAAGAAAAGGGAGAAACTTATAGTCGTGATAAAATAATCACCGTAGGGCAAGCAATGCAATAGAAGGAAATTTTATGTTTGCAAATCTCTTATTATGGTTAGAAATAGTTGGAAGCTTTTGCAGGTCAAAAATAATTTGTCAAATCAAGCTTGTTTGTACATCCACACTAAGCAAGCACAATAATCGCAAAAACAACGACACAATTTTTTTTTAACCAAGACCATTTGATTGTCCTTTCCAACCTATTGGTGATAACTTTAATCTAACAATGGTATTCATGGTGATAGGCGTAAATTTAATGGTGATATTCATGGCAACGACATTAAATCTAATGGTGATTTGTTTGCGATTAACTTAAATCCAATAGCTTCTACTATTGCTAATTTGGCGACATGGATACCTAATGATTTGATTACAGTAGGTGAAAGGCCTAAGGAGGAATATATGAAATGATGAGCAATCTCTAAGCTTCTACTACAATATGGTGATTTTCAATTTTAAAAAAAAATCCTGTAAGGAATTTTGCAAGCCTTTTTCTCCATCACTTTCTAGTAATATTTCATCAATAAAAAAAAGTCGGTGATATTTTTTGTCTCATGTTTCTTTCAACTAACACTTTTGCAAATTGGTAATTGTTAATGTTACATTGTGGACATTGTGTTGCCTTTTTTTTTAATTGTTCAAGGTTCACTAATCATCAAATTTGTGATTTACCATTGACAAAAGCAATGAAGCTTGCCTTTCTATTTAAAAGCAACGTTTGAATATATATATTCACATTCTTGCATTTTGTAAACAAAACTTTGTTTTATGCATGCTTTATGTTTTGTGCCTTGTATTTAAAAATTTTATTTGGGTTATGGAAGGTTTGGAAACTTTTCTATTTAAGGTTTGGGGGTTCTTGTTTTTACCATGCTACATCTAATATGAGAGAACAACTTGAAGGAACTTTGTTTGATTTCACATTGTTTGGTTTTGTTATGTTCAGTTTTTGCTTCACTTTGTCACCTTAACTTTCACCTTGTTGCATGGTGCTTCAATTCTCAAGACTCACTTGAAGGTAGTTGGGAAGATCAATGTGTGTGCAAGAAGCAACCTAGTACTCAAGGCCATAAATTTTGAGACCTCTCACTAAGCATTTTGCATTCCATCTCCTTCTCATTCCTTTCTTTTTTCACCTTTTTATATCTTTTTGACTTGTGTTTTGTTTTTGTGACAACCTTGCGAGTTTAACTTGATGGCTTCCTCAAGTTAGTTTATCATAAAGATTCAAGATTTGAACCCTAATCAAGAGACCCCATTTTTCGCAAGGTGGAAAGCTCTTAAGGATATTCCTCCTAATGATTCATACATATTGGAATTACAAATGACAAACTTGCACAAGCAACATGTGGCTCAGAACCTTTATAATTGGAATTTGCCAACATGGGTTATTTTTACAATGAACAACAATTAGCCAACAAACTTTTTTCAAAATCAAATAATGTAATGCATAATTCACCACATTAGTGTCCTTAATATTTTTGCATTGTGCACCAAGTTAGGGAAAGGTCCTATTGTTTACCATAAATCAAATGGCATAATAGCCATGAAAAAATATGTTGAGATTAAGCACAAGACCCTAATTAAGAAGTTTTTTGAAAAGCAAACCCATGTGTTTGTTACTCCATTTTCTTGTAAACCAACCAAGAACCAAACAAATGTGGCACCATGTGCCATATCTAGTTTTTTTTTCCTACAAACTAGTTTTTAAAAGATATTGAGACCCAAGTTGATTTTTGGGAGGATGTGATGTTATTTCTGATCAAGGGTTATTTTCACATGAAGATTGTTGAATCCATGTGGTTGCAAATAATGGTTTGCAAGTTATGGCCATTGGTGGTTTGTTTTTAGGAAAAATGTTTTTGTGGATGATGTTTTGTTAGGATTAGTAGTGAAAACCATGTTTACCTATGTGCAATTTGCACTAGCAAATGTATTTCAAACTACATGCACATTTTGATCAAACCACAATCAAATGTACTAACAATGACAAAGGACCTAGGACTACGTGTCTTTTGTGGTCGTTTTATTTTTTTTCTAAAATGTAAATTTTTGCAACATGTTATTAAAAATATTATTTATAATTGCCCCAATACATCACATTTTTTTGTAAATCTTTGTTGAATACCCTTTTTTTAATAATGTGTAAATTTTACCAAATTATGCATTTGAACTTGAAAATGATCATAATTTCAAATCATACCAAAAAATGTTAATTATTATAAACTTTAGTAATTCCTTTTGTCATAAACTAAAATTTTGTTTTCTGTGTTATGTACATTGTACTTCATTTACATGTGGTAAAGGACTTTTGAAATTTTAAAATTTTGAAACATACTTTAAATTTTTTTAAATTTCAAATTCCACAACTTTATATTGTTAATAGTTTTTTGAATGTGGGTAGTATTTTACTATTAATTCAATTTTTTCCTATCAAATTTTTTTATCAAAAGAGTCCTTAGCTTAATCCTTTGCAAAATTAACTACTTTTAAAACAATTGTTGGTCAAATTTTAAAGTCATTTACTAAAACCAAAACCCAAAATTAAATCAAATCAAATACTAATTTGAATTTTTCAACATTCATATTAATCATATAGCACAACTTCCCATGATTAACATGGCATTGGAGTTGCACCACATAAATACATGTAACAAAGTTAATAGTTTTGACAATCATTCGACATGGTTTTTTGCTCATTTGAGTATGATTGTACCCATTTGACTTGTGAATGTCAAAAGAGGCACATGACATCTTCATTGTTGTGGGTGAAAACACATTATTCAGGGACCCATTTTAGGTACTTTGGGTTTAATATTATAATATGTATAAGCAAAAACATGGTAAAGTAAACACAAAAAATGAATGTTTATGACTTTATTTTGTATCATGCATATAAACCCAAATAAATAGCATAAGAATGGGTGGAAATATAATTGAAAACCCTCTGACACCTCTATTACTATTATAAGAATTTACTTTGAAAAAATCAAAAGGAAATAAATATTAAAAGTAGACTAAAGTATCCCCATTTGGTGGGTAGAAAATTTGTAAATGGGGATCGTACTTTGGTCTATTCTTTAAATGCATTGCTCCTATATTCTTGAGTTGTGGTTTTAATAGAAAATAGAAAATATGTTTGTTAAAATCTACTTATCACATTATAAGAAGTAAAGTATGTCCTTCATTACAAATTTCTTTTGAAACTACTCACATTTCAAACAAGTAGAAAAAACAATTGAAATTATTTAAAAGTTGAAAATCAATGGCCTTATATTTTTATTAAATTTACAAAACTTTGTTATTTATTTGATCTTTTTAATAAATTAGTAATTAAAATTCAACAATGCATGACTATATTTATGGTATACACATATATATCATAATGAGTTTCACGTTTCAAAATACATTAACACCGAGGATTCATTAATCATTAAAATAAGCAATTGTAATTGAATTGAAAACAAACCACTTTAGCTATGCTTGTCACCTTCCATGTGGATGTGATTGTTTGTCAAAACTTTGATTGAACACACTTTTTTGAATATTTTTTGAAAAAACTCCTTTTTTAAAATGAAAATTCTTTCATTGGTTCACAAACATGGTTTAAAATATGTTGAACCTCATAGTTCAATATATTTTCAACTTTCATAGAGGTTTAAATCATTTAAATTATTGTTAATATATTTTTATTTTTAATAAAATCTTACATGTATGATTTTTGAAAAAAAAAAAATTAACATCACATAAAATCATATTTAAAAATGTGCCTTCTTCAACAATTGATTTATTATGTAATGGCTATTATAATATTAAAAAACATTGTGATTTTATTTTTTTAATGATGACATTGTTGAAGTTCAAAAGTGCACCACCTAGAAAAAAAAGATGATGACACCCAAAAGGGTCCCCCATATTGTGCTTTCACCTTTGTGGTTTATTTTTGTCAAATAATTAGGAGGCGAAACATTTTACTAACAAACCATTTGGAGTGTTTAATACTTCTCGTGTATCTATGGCTTTAAGATTACAACTTCTTGATAAATTTTCTTTTACTCACAAAATCCTTGTTTATGTGAAGGATGAAGGGCCTAATTAATTTGCAAACATGTGCAAGTGCTTTGAATTTGATTGTTTCATATGGTAGTTTGGTTATGTTGGAGCCATTTGATAGGTTGTGTTTTTGGGGATGCCTTAGCAAATGTTTCCCTTTTCTACTACTAATAAGAAAGTGACCCACCGACTATTTTACACATCTATAATGATTGCCCAAGTTTACATTCTAGAATTCGTTACCTAGCCAAAGAAATGTAGGAGGGGAAACCAACTTTAGAGAAAACTTGCATAGATTTTTGTTTAAAACTTCGAAAATTGAACACAACTATCAAGACAAGGTATATCATTTTTATTCCATCTTTTGATCAATTTCATGGGTTGTATATTTTGACAAGGAGTTTGGAAATTTGACTAATGTGGCGTTAAAGTGATTTGTTACTAATTATAGGTTTGCAAATCATGTTGTATTATTCCAAGACACATTGACTTTTCAAATTGTCATTGCAATTTGTTGTAATTGGCAAACAATTTTAGTATAGATCCACATACCCTCTGCTTGGACTTGGGTGGTTTGTGAGGTTGTTTGCGAAAGTTTTGTCACCCATTGTGAGAGGCTGTGTTTTGAACTAAAGTTGAGGGCATTTCTTGTATGAAGCGCCAAGTTTTGGATGGTTTTATATCCTTCATTTCCTTTATGCATGGAATTGATAAGAAAAAAAGCTATAACATGTTGGTTTTGATGTTGGATCCCAAGTATAAAAACATGTGCTTGGTGACTATTTATTTGGGTCATTAAACCACTACCACCTTGGTTGTAAATTACAATGAGCAACTACTATTGGAGGCTTACAAGGTCTTGATGGCCAATAGGGTTGATTGTTTTGATGAGTCTACATCACTTGTGAACTCTCAAGATCAATTTCAATAGACTAACACAAATGCAAACACCTACAAGGACATTGCAAACCAAGACCTTGTTGGATTCCACCATTATCCTATTGAAACAAAAACTTACAAATTTGTGCTTTAATATGGTGGTGGATAGAAGAGCAAAGGTTCCCAACTATGGCTATACTTGCATGACAATTTTTTGGAATCTCGACTAGCCAAATTGACATTGAAAGAATTTTCTCTAATGCCAAAATCCTCACAACATTTTGTCAATTTGCACAAGGTAATTTTTGTGAACAAGAATTGGTCATTTGATCCTCATGTTGGTTGTCTAAAACCATTAGACTTGGTAACAATATGTGAAGCAAATCCAATTTGATGGAGGAGTTGGATGCCAAATTTATGGATGAAGTGGAATGAAAAGAATTTCAAAATGGAGAATTCTACCTTTCTACTACATGACAATCATTCATGTGTCCTTCTTTATACATAAATGAGGACTAGGTAAGTTTGAAAATGATGAAACAATTTTCATGTTAGGGTTTTTACATAGAAAGTTTTTTTATGTTTTTGGATTGGTTTTCATCGTGTTTCAATTTGAAGAATGGGGCACATGTTATCATGGGGAGAAACATTGACATTTGTGTTTATTCTAATTTTTGGAATTTGATGGGGATCTCATTGTAGTCCATTTGTAAAATGGCTTGTGTGTGTATTTTGGCTTGTAATTCTATTTTCCTTTGAGGGGATTGATTGAGGGTGTTGATTGGTCTTTGAAGAGTTATAGATTCAAGGGGATGGATGTCTTTGAAGGGAATTTTTTTTGGAGCACGTGGAGCATGTTACATGTAAGTAGCATGGAAAAGTTAGATGCAAGAAAACATATATAATAAAACAAAATAATCATTTTGATTCATATTAGGATTCACATTGAAATTAATTCTTTTAGTTAGGTTTTTAATTAAAATTTTTCAAAATAGATAATGAATTGGTTCCAAATATATTTGAAAAAATTATGATTGTTGCTGAATTCCTCTTTGTTAATAAAGTCTTGAAACTTTTTATGTTTATTGTCGGTCTTTTGTTCTAATGGATATAAATTTCATACAAGGCCAAATGTCAATAGGTTTTGTAAATGCAACTATAAATATTGTACCTTCCATTTTATGACTTGGGTAAATAATTAATGAATGTATTAGGTCAAGTTTTTCATAAAGGGTCAAAAACATGTTAATAGGAGCCAAAAATGATGTTGTGAATCCTTGAAAATTTCAAACTATAGTAGACATGTTTCTTTTTTGACATTTAAAAATTTGGTAATCATTCCAAGTTGTGTTAAATGACTAATATGAATGTTAAGGAATTCAAATTAAAAATTCATTTAAAATTAAATTTCAAAGTTTGGTTTTAATAAAGGACATTTGAACTTGAACAATAGTTGCATAAGAAGCCAATTTTTTTGCAAAGGACTAGGATAAAAGATTCTTTTAATAAAACAATTGATGGTAAAAATATTGAAATGATGTTAGCTTATTATCCACATTAAAAAAACACATAATTTAAAAGTCATGTAATTTGAAAATTTTAAGAAATTCAAAATATGTTTTAAGATCTCATAATTTCAAGAGTCCTTTAATATCACATGTAAATGAGATGTAATGTGCATGACATATAAAACAAATGTAGCTTATGAGACAAGAAACTAAAACCTAAAACAATTAGCATATTTTAGTATGATTTGAAATTATGTTCATTTGAAAAAATGAAACACCAAATTTAACAAAATTTGCACATTTTAAAATTTTCATATTTATTCAACAACGACAAAACACAGGAAATGTTGAGAAAACTATATGCATTTAAAAAAACAAGTTGCGAAAACTTTCATTCAAAAATTCCTTCATATAAAAAAGTGAAATTAAAAAAAGAGAGAATGACTTGCAATATTTTTATCAACCATGGTTACACATCAAAACTGGATACGAAATGAAAGAGCTTTTTCTGAACTAGGTTACACGCCAAAACTGGAATTGAAAGAGCTTTTTATCAACCATGGTTACACATCAAAACTGGTTATGCATTGAAAGAACTGGAACCAGCAGCTTTGGGTCCCATGTTTAGTGCTCATCTGACACTGGTGCTATCCATTCTCCCATAAAAAATGAGAAAGGAGCAGTGCAAAGCATGGTCTGACAATGCTGCTATAATGACTTATCTCAACCTTAGCACACAAGATCTGCTACCATGCTGTTGTTCTGAGCACACTAAAACTCCCACCAAGCTGTGGTTGATGGCCACAAGATGGGTCTGAACAATGCCCATAATCTGACATAACTGGCACTCAGGAGGGATTTTTACACTTCGTTACAAACCGTATATACACTTTTCACTGGACATCATAGTGTTCTGTGTGCCAGTTGCATGCATTTGACAGAGCAGTTGACCCCAAGAAGCTTAGAGTGAAGTCCAGAATCTCTCACAAGTGACATGCCAGGTACAGGTCATTGCCCGATAAGATGTCTGTGAGGAATTTGGGTGAGACCAGTTGGACGAGTTAAATTTTTTGAAGGGGCAGCAAAATGGGCACAATGGCTTGTACCTGGCAGGTTCCATAATGTAATGGTTTTCCTGATTTGCACATGTGCATTTTTACAACAAGCATGTGGATTTTGAACAATGGTTAGGTCAGGTACACCCAAGAAGACCTGTTCATTTGTGCCTTGCAATGGGACTAAAAAGAGACATAGAAAACGTCACATGAAAATCAACACTCATACATTATGGTTGGGGGTGGCAGATTATGTTATTTTCTTGATCACATTATATGACACAATTTTCCAGTGATGATGATACACCCACAATAGTGACCAAAATGTCAGTAAACATAATTAAAATTTATTTTTTTGTTGAATCTGCCACCCCAGATTCTATTCGTCAAGGAAAGGCCTTGCCCATTATGTTGGTTGTGTCTCCTAGCTTGCCCTGATTGGCTTAACTAACACGTTATCCAACATAATATGCAGGGCCAGGATCAACCATTCTATAGCACATAAAAGTTCCTTCACTTCTTCATTGCACACTTATATTCAAGATCACACAAACGTGACATTGAGGGGAGGCATACCAACACACCTGAAACAACGCTAACCTTGAATAACAACATCGGATGACAAACTTCCAAAGATCTAAAAGACACAAACAACATCTGCCATTTGGTGATGGTTGAAAGAATTACCCTCCACCAACCAACCAAGTCAAGAATCAACCAAACTTCAAAATAGCAAGGACACAAAAATAATGTCTTCGTTTTGGGTATCATTGGATTGAATCTGCCACTGTCAAACAACTTGCCAATCAAGCCGAGAATGAAAGAGAGGTAAAAAGACGGAAGAACAATGGTCATAACTTCAACCTACACATCTGCAATGAATATATATGCTCAACTAGAGGAAACTGGAGCGGGGTTGGTGATGGGGCGGGTGATCATTTGGCAGCCGATTCAATCACAAGTATAATAAAACAACAAAATATCATGGAGGGGATTTGGGAGTCTTGAAGCCCAAACAATATATGCCCATGAAATTCATGCAAGGGACTCCTATTCAATTTGATGATAGGTGTTGTGTCCCTTTCAT
Organism: Sphagnum contortum; assembly: GCA_963920785.1. NCBI lineage: Eukaryota > Viridiplantae > Streptophyta > Sphagnopsida > Sphagnales > Sphagnaceae > Sphagnum > Sphagnum contortum. The sequence goes on from OY987280.1 coordinate 13,068,067, forward strand.
AATTTCCCTGTGATTAGTGTTGGTCTGGTATATAGGCCTGCACCTGGTATCAACGTACAACACTGGTAGCAAGGACCTGGTTGTTGGCTCGTTATTGGAGTTTTGACTCGGTTATCAACCTGGTTATTACTAACCTATCAGTCAGTTATTCATTTTTTTATTACTAATTAATTGAGTGGTGTTGAAATTCCAATATCTAATAACTTAACCGAATGACCTGGTTATATACCATGCAGGTGGGGTTATCAATCTTACAACACCTGACATTTCCATGATAGAAAACCAAGAAACAGAGATTTCATTTTAGTTTTAAGAATCCTTATAACCAGTGTATATAATCAGCCAGTGCAATGACGGTTATCAACCGGGTATTTTAAAAACTCACCCACTCTTATGCATAACCAACAGTTATTACCAAACTTTTTTGATAACCAAATAATTGGCGCCCCATTTTTTTGATATAATTATTGATGAAGGTGCCGGTGCAGCAGCGTTACTGCAAATTGTGCAACTTGGGTGCGGTTGAAGATGAGGACCACTTTTTGTTGGTTTGCCCTGCCTATCAATGTGTTACTGCAAATTGTGCAACTTGGGTGCGGTTGAGGATGAGGACCACTTTTTGTTGGTTTGCCCTGCCTATCAATGTGTTACTGCAAATTGTGCAACTTGGGTGCGGTTGAGGATGAGGACCACTTTTTGTTGGTTTGCCCTGCCTATCAATGTGTTCGAGAGAGGTTTAGAGGTTCATTGCCACTAACTGCCATCACACCTTTGACTGAATTGCTGAGATGTCAGCAGCAAGGCATCCTTGCTAGATTCTTAGTGCAATGTCAGCCGGTTAGATCTGAATTGCTTCATCAGACTTAACGTCAATTGGGTTTCTCTGGCCCGGGCGCTGTTTGACCCACTTAATGACGCTAAATTGTAAGTTAAAAAAAAAAGAAAAAGAAAAAAAGATAACCTAACTGGCACTCATTTAAATAAATAAATAAATTAAAAAAAAAAAAAAAAAAACTACTCAGTGTTTAGGAAATAAAATCAATAACCAGCCAACACTGGACTCTACCAGTCTGGTACAAGCTAAAGAAAATACCAGCCTTACACCTACACGCCAGCCTGGTAGAAACCAGAGGTAATACCAGCCATGTACCACTTTTATACCAGTCTCAATACAAAAGGCATGCACCTGCTTCATACCAGGACCGTAATGGTATGAAAGTACCCAAGACCAGTAGTGGCCGGGTATGAAAACTCATAATATTAATCCCATACCACAACTATGCTGGTATGTTCAAAAGTTGATACCAGACCAACACTGGTGTTTACCCACCCACCCACCCACCCAGCTCATAGGTCCCTCTGCAATCAAGCTGATGGCAAAGGGAGGTCCAGAGGTCCTTTGAGAAATTTTGTAACATCTAAACAACTAGTTATGATGTCTCATCTATTTATTACTAATGTTTGATGTGTTAAATGTCTCATTGAAAGTATGCTAGAAATGATGAATGACTTTGTTCAAAAAATTCTAAAGCTTTGGAAGATATATGCTGGCCTTTGAACTTGCAAGCCAAGAGTACTCAGAGTTTGGGCACTATCTCAAATACCTAGCTGAGCACCTTCGGCACTCAGAACCAAGCACCAATCTCTTAAAAGTTTCACCATTTTCAGCACAGAGGACCCAGCCAGCCTTCTTGAAGCAAACTACATAACATGTATATATTACTTGGCGGCTTTGCACATCACTGCCATGTCTGAAAGACAACATCCTACTCTCACAGTTCAGTGCTTTCAAGAAGCTAGGGGCAAGCAAAGGAACAGCACCAGAAAGAACACGCAGCCCCTAAACAGTGTATGACTGTTGGATTGTGTTGATATCCAAGCCCTTCAGGCGCACAACAGACTCTACATGGCCCTTTAAAGTGTGCGCTTCTCTCAACCTGCAAACACCCTCAATTACATCAGCTGCTTCGCTCGCATGCCATAGCAAACATGAATGTGACCTATTGCTGCACATAAGCTGCTGAGGAAAAGACAGAAAGACATCCAAAGCAAGCAGCAATTATCCTCCATGCCCCTTCATCACATGCTTTTGGGAATGTTAGAATCTTTGTATCCTCTAGGGACATGAAGAAAAAAGCATGTTCATAAACTGTGGCTGAAGAATTGCAAGAAGTGTTAAGTGGACCTGGCAATGTCCGCACGTCTCTTAGCTTGATCAGCCATATCACCAAGAGTCTCCTTGGCGCCACTAGGGGCACCTGTCTCCTTCATTTCAGGAGTGTGGAGCCCATGCAAAGTTCGTTGTGCTGTGGCCCACTGTGCCTCTCGTGCTTCCTTGCCAAAATTCTTTTGCCGTGTAAAGGCAGTCTGCACCATTTTTTGACAAAATCTTGGAACTTCAGAATTCATGTCCAAATATAAGTTCCTCTCATCACTAGTAGGGAGGAGTGTTGACCTCCTGTCAAATTCTCTTAACTACACTGTTGGGCATAAAATGCTTGCCAAGAATTGCTATTTTCTGCACAATCACTTCTCAAGTGGCATGCCATGGCATCATTCTGATTATATGAATCTGAAACACCTAGTGTACCAATGCATTTTGAAAAGGAGTGTTTACCTTGCTATCCAGCAAATTGTCCCATGCCTTCCCACTCAGGATGTAACGAATTGCAAACTTGATCAGATCAAGAGGGAGGTAGAAAATAAGGCTGTACAGCCAAATGACTCCCGCCCATCCCCACCCAATGCCTTGGACCTGGGCAAATCCCCAATTTGCATATACTGCGAGGAATGTTGCTATCTGTGGTCCTATCCCCAGTGGCACTCATCAGATAACTCCATGCTACTTTCTGAAATAGGGATGTTAAGGTCACACAGACAAGTAGAACAAAAATCTCCTCCCAGCCCTGATAGAGAAATTTTCAGAAGGTCAACAGGTAGAAGAGAATGACCCACCAGTTGGGCAATAACAAAGGCACTCATGAGTAAGAGGCCAGGCCTCTCAACAAACGACCAACTGCGGGAGCGGGTCACAAAAATGAGGGCCTGGCTCACAATGCTGACTTGTAGATAAACAGCAGATGTCTCCTCCTTTATGTTGCCTCCTATAGGACGTACATGGAAGTGCGTCTGCATCCACCCACAGTGAACTGACCTCAGAATACTAACCACAAAAACTAAGGCCATGTCAACCAGAAAATTAGAAAATCTGACTGTAAGTAAAAGTAGTCTACATCAACAGCCCAGTGAATGCTATCTGTGATTTCAAAAAGGTGTATGAATAATTGGTATACATACCGAGAAGAAGTCAGTTTCATGTATGGCCCAGAAGAATATGACTGTCATCATGGCTAGGTAGGCACCAAGGACTATTCCAGTGGCAAAAATCTCTTTCAATTTCCAGCTATCTGGCAATGGAGAAGGTTTTACTCGATCTTTTGAAATGGTCATGATAGTACCTGTATCCAGAAAAGATTAATGGCTGATGAAGACCAGAACTCAACTAATATTCCACAATGGAGAGTTTCGACTAACAACATCTGGCCTAAACCAGAGATGATGACTAGCTCTATATGAGGCAGCACATATGTTAGACTGGAGTGAGTAGAACCATATTCTTGAGATTTTGGATCCTCAGTGTAGATAGAAACGCACCATCATTTAGGATTGCGATGATGAGCACCATGAAGGGAGAAAAGTCAAACTTCCAAATCAATGCCAGCAGCAAAAATCCTAGCTGAACCCCACAGTTGTATCAGCTCACATCAGCCCATACCAGGGAGCACACTGGATTACATGGCTACAGTTATCTTGCTGTGAAGCAACCCATGCTAAGACCAACAGAGATATATTGCACATTTACAATGTGTATAGGAACAAAGGAGATCAAACTGACCGCAGGCAAACAGAGCAAACATTATTGCCACGGGAATTCACATATATACTCAAAGAAGCTATTAGCAAGGGAAGTCCTTCTTCTGAGTTCTGATGTTGTGTACTTACCACAATACGGATAGTGATAGAAACTGCATAGATCTGCAGGCAAAATTGAACCCACCCATCATAGCTGCTTAATTCCAGATCTTCAGAATGCAGTTCAACAATTGTTGTAGTAGACACTAGGGCTACTTTGACACATATTTCATGTTAGCTGATGGGAATTTTCTTTTACCGTGTAATTCTTCATACGCTGGAAGATGGCACGACTTGTTAGCACAGCACTGATAATCACACTGAGACCTGGCTCAGTGAGCACAATGTCTGAAGCACTCCGAGCAGCATCTGTAGCATCTGCGACTGCAATACCTATGTCAGCCTTCTTCAATGCTGGGGCATCATTTACACCATCACCTGTCATTCCACAAATATGCTTCCTGTCTTGCAAACGCTTCACAATCTCGTACTTGTGCTCTGCACAGACAGTATGAGTGCCATGTATCAGCATCATCTTGAGATGTTATCAAAAGAGGTGTCTCCTGAAAATAGATGGGATTCTGCAATGAGAACCAGACTTGTGGTCCAGAAGTTTATTCAGCAACATGCTGAATGCCAGCACTCTGCATATCTACCATTGCATTACTCATTAGACCTACCTGATTATGGCTAGAGGAAAGACAGGCATGTCCCACTTTACAAGAAATAGATCAATTTGGTCTCACTCTGACCTGCTTGCTTGTACTGAACAACAGTAGCCTATTTCAGAAAAAGAAAGCCAATAAAAAATGGTGGAACAAATAAACATCACATGTGCAGAAATACAAGAAACCAACCCATGGACCTGAAGAACATGTAGGACCACTCCAGCTGGATCAAAAATGAAAGATGAACCTCAGAAAAGATAATGACCTGGAAAGACACCAGCAAAACCATCTGCCTTCTCAATGAGTTCATCAATAGGTAACGCAGCAAGACTTTCATCCTTGTGCTGTCCCAGCACAGAGGATGAGGGGTACATGTTAGTACCCATCCCAAGACGACGGCCTGTCTCCTTTCCAATTGCCAGTTGGTCACCTGTAAAATAGTTCCTTCACACCATGAGTTTACATGTTCACATAATCCAAAGTTATGCATACCCACACTGAGTTAGACGAATCAAAGCACCTACATACAATGTAGGCACACTAGCACAACAGAGAATGTTCACATCACAAGCTCTCCCATGTACCTGTAATCATTTTGACATTCACTCCAAGGTTAAGGGCACGGCGGATGGTCTCAGCACTGTCGTGGCGAGGTGGGTCAAAGAGAGGTAACAACCCACAGAATTCCCAAGGACCTCCTGCACTTTCTTTGGTTTGCTCTGGAACTTCCTGCAGGGTTTACAAATACACTAATTCAGATCCTAAAACACAATTGCGGTTTCCAGGGAGGACGGTTCTACTACTTGATGATCTCCTATTATGTGACAAGTTATCAATGTTTTGAATACAACAACCATAAGCTCTGGCCTTTGTGTAGCCCAAGAATTGAGAACCATGGTGTAGAGAGCTACAAAATGTACTACAAAAAACTACTTAACAGTCATTAGCCCAAAACAAGAATGGAGTATCAAGAGCACTTGCCTGCCGGGCAACAGCCAAGGACCGAAGTCCTCGCTCTGCAAATTTGTCAATTACAGAATGTACCCTCACAGCAATCTCTGCTTTGTTGACAGCTAAATCCAATATCTGCAAATCCAGAAGAATGGCCAACTGACAGTCTGTATCATGGCTTCGTAATGAGGGGTGAAGGACAGTTCAATGATTGGACTACAAACATCTACTTCACACCAACCTTTCCTGACAGGGTGATGTGAATGGACTATTATCATGTGATAGTCAACTACCTGGGTGCACAAGAAACAATAGCACATCAAAGCCCATACAGAAGGGTTTGTTCAATAAACAGCTAAATTTTTGTCTCTATGTTCTGTTTTCAGTGTAGAAACCAGCAAAAACCATTCAAAGAAATGCAAGATTGGAAGCTGCTGCACAGCAGGCAAGAGGTGTTGGATGTTCCATGGACATGGGAGACATAGCAGCACCTGCTCAGGAGCACCTTTACTTGCACGATACCACTTTCCATCAGCACCATCAATGTAAGTAAGAGCTGTCCGCTTGTCCACTGGGTTGAATGGCAGGAAATGAAGCTCTGTTATGTTTGCACGTGCCTGCAAATCATCACACATTCATAACCTTCATAGTATAATCTTTTGCAGAAACTACAATTTTTAAAAGTCAGATAGTTCCCATCTGCTCCACTGGGTGTTAAGCTCTTACCTCCTTGGGATCAGCCAGCATTCCAACAATGGCCATGTCAATGGCATCCTGATTTTCAAGCCTGGATGCTCTAGCTGCTAGCAAGCACACCAACTCCTTGTCAACCCCCTTTGCAAATACCTGCAATCCATTGTCACAGCTGAGTTCAGAAACTATTGTAAACACTGAGAACAGACTCAGCACACATACCATTTACATTGCTTCTGGAAAAGTTGATCAAGAAGAGAGCCAGTGCTGGCACTATAGTAATCTTGCAAAAGATGACCTTTGGATTGCAAGCATTTTGGATAGTGGATTAGTGCTTTCTGTATCCAATCTCAATCTGATATCTGATATCTGTATCTCAATCTCAATCAACACTTGGATTGGATTAATCGTTTAATTTACCTCAACAAGATTTTTATCAACTGTAAGCTTGTTCAAGGTAAGTGTCCCTGTCTTGTCACTGCAGAGCACATCCATTCCAGCCATCTCCTCAATGGCAGTCATGCGCTTCGTAATAGCACCCTGTGTTCAAGCAAATAGTTTCATGATCACTTGAACAATACCAGCCCTATAATCAGCAAGGGTTAGATGCCCTTGTCAATGTCTAGACATACCAACATGATGAAATAACAGGGGTACAAATGATGAAAAACAGGGAAGAAATGAAGAACCTGTTGTGAAAGTCGGTGGGAACCAATGGCCATGGTGACAGACAGAACTGTGGGCATGGCAATAGGGATGCCACCAATGAGCAATACCAATAGATTGTTGATTCCCTGACGGTATGGGCGATGCTGGATGGGGTACATGACAATAATTTCGATAACGATGCCTATTGCAATGGAAATGATGCAGAAATTACCAATTGCTGTAAGTACCTGCAAAATCCCAAAAAATTCTTGTTTGTCACATTTGATGTGTCTAAGATAGAAGAAGAGGAAGACAGGGGGAGCATGCAAATGGAGACAAGAAGAATATCAGAAGAAGTGGCACGTAGATTGGGAGAACCTTTTGGAAATGGCCCACATTGTTTGTGGAATCAACCAAGTGAGCAGCCTTTCCAAAAAAGGTGTGCACACCAGTGGCAATGACAACAGCATCTATCTCCCCTTGCTTACATGTAGATCCAGAAAACACCTCATCTCCTGGCTTCTTTGTGGCTGGCATTGACTCCCCAGTCAATGCAGACTGGCCAACCAAAGACCATCAGCAAACCGGATTATGTGAGAAAAACTGACAACCTGCATCTTTCCTCTGGAATTTGGGATTCCAAAAGGTTGCATGAAACTGCAACAAAACAAAGTTGCTTGGTGGGCTGTTCAGTCTAGTCCAGATTTAAAGAAAACTCCAGCAGGCTATCAGTTTCTCATCATGTTAGTATCACAGGTTCAGTTCAAGGACGCTTCTACAGTGTACAAGCAGAAACCTTCAATTCTGAGCAAGTCTACATTGATTACAAATATTTGTGTAGCACCTGGTCAATTTTTAAAGGATCTCCATTGAGAAGGCGAGCATCAGCAGGGACGATGTCACCCAGCTTTATGCTGATGATATCTCCAGGCACCAGTATCACAGCATCCTGCTCAGACCAGGTCCCATCACGCAGCACCTGACAGCACAAAGAAAGTTAAGGGTAGAATTAGACTCACTGTGTGGTGTGAGAACAAAGACAGGTAGACTCTGATGGAATATTTGTAAGTTCATAAGAGGTTTTTAAATAGCATACCCAACAACTGCACTCTGTCACTTCCAGGCATCAGAATCTTCCAGCTACTTGAAGCCATGATTCATCACAGAAGCAAAAGAGCTTGTCACCATAGCTTATGGAGAGGTCTTGCCATGCTGGAGAAAGGATAAATTTGCTTGAGCAACAGCATTGAGAGATCGAATCACTAGGTGTTGAGGACAGACCTTGGTCTTTGGTGCAAGATGAGCCATGAGGGCAGCTGCAGCATTGCCAGCATTGTTCTCCTCTATAAAACTTATCGTGGAGTTCACAAGCAGCAAAACTATAATACCCAGGAAATCTTCCCAATCTGGTGGCATGCCCTGCAGATGTGTTTCACAGTCAGAGCTGAAATGCAGAGGACAAGGGAAAACACAAATCAAAAATGAACAAAGCAAAAACAATATAGCAAAGCAGAGATCAACAAAGCAAATTACAGATTTAAGCATACTTGTCCATTGGCCAACACAATAGCCATCAATGCAGCAGCCTCCATGACCCATGACAATGGGTTCCACATAAACCCCAGAAACTTAAGGAACTTATTTTCCTGCACAACAATGACATAGGTTAACAATAGCCAAGAAGTCAACACAGAAGCCTGATCCAGAAAATCATCATCCCAAGACCTGTGCTTTCCCAAACAATCAGAAACAATGAGTTAGGATTTAAGATAATGAATCCACTATTTTGGGGGAAAAAAAGACCAAGGCTGTACACTGTACCTCCATTGTTACAGGAAGAAAAAACCATATTTCTTAGACAAAGAATTCAAGCTTTCTGTCATTCTAGATCAAACTATTGAAAAATTAATTTCTCAATGTGGTGAAATTACAAAGGAAATGCGGCTCTGGGATCAGCCTGGAGCTTTTGGATGATCCCTGTAGGCTGCTGCCATCTATCTGTATGTATGTTGCTGTCTCTAAAACAGGACAAAGAAAGGAGAAAGGAATTTATGGTTGGAGAATTTGTACCGATTTCTCCTCAAGCTTGTTTGAGCCAAAGATCGCAAGGCGATTGTTTCCCTCATCTGTGGTAAGACCCTCCTTCGTACACCTCAGCTGTGCAAACACCTCCTCGATAGGGATATTTTCCTGCTTCCCATTCACAAGCGAAGGTTGATATCAAACTGCAATATACACGTGCCTTCTCCTCTCCCTTTCTGTCTAAATCACTTCTTGCAACCTCTCTTTCTAAACTCATAGTGTGTTGTGTTGGCTCTCTGAGCTTAAAGACGGCCAGCATTTCTTCTACTTGCTTTGCTTATATCGTTCTGTCTCTTTCTCTCTTTATGTTTCTGTTTTCGTTGCTGACAGTGCCTACTGGTTTTCGAGATTCAGCGGATTCGTACTCTCCCTGCACAAAGACTTGCAGTCATCAATTCAGCAATTCTTTCTTTTCTACTCTGCTTTGTATCCTTCAGTTCTGCTTTTCTCAGCCTCCATTGAAGCTTGCATCTTCAGGAACGACGCGGCAAGAGGCGACACCCTCGAATATTTCTCATGTGCAAACCTCTCGTTATAACTCATGGAAACACTCACGCCAAGACTCCCCTCTCTCAACGTCTTCTCCCTCTTTCTCTCCCTTCTCTCTCGTCATGAGTCCATCTCATGGCCAAAACAAGCGGGCTGACAGAATCTACAGTTGCAGTGCGTGAAAGACACAGTTGAAGATCATACGCCTATTCTTGCTGAAATCCAACTTTCCTCAACCTCAGGTAGACTACGGATATTCTCCCAAGTAATTTCTACGGTCACGAAGACGGAGGTTCACATACGACTGAACGACATAAGTATGAGACAGCAACCGTGCACGCTCTTTCCTCTACTAATCTTCATTGCATGCATACAGAAACAGGACGTAAACGAGAAAATCCAGCAGCAGCAGCAACAAGCAACAAACGTTGGAGGCTGTAAAGAAGCTAAGCAACTTGGAATCGTCTTAGTCATTGCAGCAACATGAAAAAGAAACAACGAAAACACGTTATTGCTAAATCCACGGTCTCGTTGCTGAGATCTTCCAAGTATCAAACGAGGCTGTAAAGAAAGTAAGCAACTAGTAATCATCTTGCTCATTGCAGCAACATGAAAAAAAGAAACAATGACAACATGTTATTACCAAATCCACGGTCTCGTTGTTAAGATCTTGCAAGCTGGGAAGCTCGGCCTTGTTGGATGCATCGACGTTGTTGTTGTTGGCCGCGGCCGCCCCCACCGCCATTGCAGCCAGCCAGAGAAGCGCTCTGAATCAACAAGCGACGCTACTCTCCCTTGCTGCAACTACACCACAACACTCATCATCACTCGCTCACTCACTCACTTCATGTGCAAGCTTTATTGAAGAAACAGCAGCCGGAATAATAAGGCAACAACATCGGTACCTATATGTAGTGCTCCGTGTGTGCTTGTTCCTTCTGTGGCTGCTTTTTATTCCGCCCAGCCCTCTCGATCAACCTCGGGAACTTCGATCACGCCACTGGCGGCATTGCATCAAACGGATCACTTTCTCCTTGGGTAACATTTGCTTTCTTGCCTTGGTGTTTCATCCTACGGCTATTTCTTCCCCCGGGCTCCAATTCAACCCGCGATTTCCGTAATCTCTTGGCGCAAATCGTGAACAACGAAGTCTGTTTTTTTGTGTGTTTGTCTGTCTCGACCGCCTCGGGCGCTGGCTCGCTGGCTCATCCAAGTTGCCAGGGGCAAAAGGCAGAGTTGAGAATCGGAGCTGCAACGGGAGTCTCCACCACCGCCGGCGCTGGCGAATGGGATGATGATAGTAGCCTAACAAAACAGCAGTAAAGCAACTCCTCAGGCCGCCATGTTCCGGATATACATATTCCGGGTATATTGTTCCCTGGTTAGCTTTAAGTGTAGGGTTAACGCCACAAGCCCTGAACGTTCCCAAAATAATAAGCCCCAAGGCCGGAGTCCGAGGGCCTATTATTTCAGGAACGCCCCTAGCCCCAAGGGCTTTGCCCAGCTTAAAGCCCCACTACTGTTGAAGCTAGCAAGCGCTCACTAGGCCCCTTCACTAGGCCGTGGGTGACCCAGCACCCATGTTGGTACCCATGTTAAAAATCGCCAAAATCCATTTAAATTTAAATTTGTATTTCTAAATATTACAAATATCTCATGCAATAGACCAAATCAAGTCTCTGAGTTAAAATCTAACATTTTTGGGGGATTTATAAGGCCACTTGGAGGCCTCACTAGGGGACAGGTGAAGGCACTAACCAACATGGGTGCTGGTTTAACCTGTGAGAGCATGCAGGTTATCTTGGACACATTATAAGACATAATCTTTCTGGTGATGATCATACACTTAAACTAGTGACCAAAATGTGTCTATCGAATATGAATTTTTTTGGGCATGGGTTATAACCATAACAACCCTAAAAAAAAATTTAAGTCATGGATAATGCCATCAAATTTAATGGAATTTAATGCTAATGCCGCAAAAGGCAAATTGTTTTGCTCTCTATCTAATGTTAACCAGTTTTGTTCAAGTTGTGCGAAGATGCAATATTTGTTGGATTTTCAGTATAGGCATCACACATCCATCCATCCATCCATCCATCCATCCAAAGGTGCATGCATCCATATGTGTGTAATGTGGATGATCCCTATGGGACTCCCCAGCTGCCTTGTTCCAGCGATTCTGGTTCTTTGAGTAATTGTTTTCAAAAAATAAAATTTTTAGGGATTTTTTTTTTTTGTGAAGTTATTTATTTATTTATTTATTTATTTATTTATTTGGAATGTTCAGGATTTTTGTTCTTTGACACGAAATCTTCAAAATTAATTAATTAATGTGTCAAGCCCATCTATCTATGAAGCAAGGTAGTTTGTTTTGTTTTGTTTTGTTTTGTTTTGTTTGTACTTATGAGATCCACCAAACCGAGATGTTTTAGATCACATTCTTGGTCTCTTTGGAAAGCTCTTGAGGAGGAGGAGGCGTACATTGCCTTGGTTTCATAGCGTTTGGACTTGCGCAGTGCAAAAGTTCTTGAATATTGAATGATTTTCTTCACTTAAATTTTAATTAAAATCATAGCTAAAAATTTCCGAGGAATTGGAATGTGCCTTTTTTGGTGATGTTGGAAAGATCTTGATGAGCAGGATTTAATGGAATTTATTTGGTACAATTTCGATTCAGAATGTGGGAGACATTGATTTTAAAGTGATTTTTCTGCCCCAGAAAATTCAAATAAATTCCAAAAAACCAGGTTTTGGGAGGAAAAATCAATTGAGGACATGGTAACACTTGGGCCAACAGCACAGGCCACACTAATGTATTATGATATAGCTACTTTGCTAATAATTCCAATTAACACTAATTAATCATGTTTAAGACACATTCATCATGGAGGCCTTTTTTTTTGGGGGTAAGGGATTCAAAGGTTTTTAGGAATTCTGATAAAGGAGAAAACTTTATATTACCAAAAAAAGAAAAAGAAAATTTGAAAAACCTAGCAAAAAAAGAAAATAGCTTTTTAAAAAGTTGGTTTAAAAAGGGCAGCTAAAAAACAACTACCAAGCAAAAATAAAGGGAGAATATCAATGAAAAGGGCCAATTTCTGGGATCTTCACTTAGAACTGGAAAGATGAAGCCCCACTAGAATAAAAATAGCTTGCAACTGATGTGAAAAAAATGATGGTGCAAAATTGGGGATTTAGAAACTAGCAAAATTCTTGTTGATCATTTTAGGGTTTTTGTAAAACCCTTTGTGTTTGTTTTGTAATCTAAGTAGCCTTCCTTTAATGGGTTGTGTGTTATCTTCACATACTTCTTCCAAGTAATATAAATTTCAAAACACACTTTCAATAACCATCCATAAGCAACCAAAGAGCTCCTCCATCCATAGTCCTCACAATTTAATGACAAGGGGCCTTGTCATTAGATAGCCTAGGCCAAAAATGGTGATGAACACAATTATGAATATTGGCACCACACATTTTATCCCAATTCCCTTTGCCCAAAGGAAAAGATTGCTCTTATTATGTTTGGAGTGTTGAAAGTGTGTCTATGTTTTGTGATGCTACTCAAAGAAGTCCATAAATTTTTTAATATTCAAACTTTGGGTATCCCCAAAAACTAATTCATATGAATCACACATACACCCATAAAGTATTGACTCTAATTGCAATAACTATGAGAGTTACAACATCTAGTGTGGATAGACAAGTCTTGGTTGGATATGTTTTCCTTGTCCTCTTACATATATTTGATAAAGTTGGGGGGGGGGGAAAAAGGACTTGTTGGGTGTTACCCCTTTTCTCAAAAACAAAGAAAAAGAAAAAGTGCTTCCATACCATCTACAAGAGTCTTTTGTGATAACAACACTTGGATTTTTTTGTATTTGTGAGAGTTTAAGAAGGCACTAAGATTATGAAGTGCAAGAGGTTGTCAATAGGCCTATTGACAACTACAAAATGTGAGTGCAATTCACTCGTCCCTATTCACTAGACCAATGAATTCACTATTTTGTCATTAATGCCTATTCACTACAACTAGTGAATTCACTCAAAATCTAATGTAATCACTTGGCATACAAGGACACCTTTTGTTGTAGTGAATTATAAGTGAGCCAATTGTTTGAGTGTTGACTTAAAGGGAGTTGAAGAAAACTAGAGATGAAAGTTTGAAAAGTTCGAACATTGCAACAAGAGCGTTGGCGAAAGTAGTGTTGAGAAAAATGGAGGAGCTTTAATTGCATTTTCTTATGAAGCTCTAGATTAGAACATAAGATTGCCAAATTTTGGAGGTAAAGATATAGTTTTTCAACCTTTAATAACATCATGGTCTTAGTAGAAAGTTTGGTAAAAGGCGATGAAATGTTTTACAATTGTTACAATGGACAACTCAACTTTTTAAAATATTATTCTTGGGTATATGGTTGATTTTTGGTTTCTAAAACAAGTTATTTCATTCAAATATCCACATGAAATGAACTTATTTGCATGAAATGAAATGAAAACCATGTGAAAATATGTCATCTTACTTGTACATGCATCATCCATGTTTTAAATGCACAACGTTTGTGTGCAAAACATACAAACCCATGAAAAAACAATTGTCCATTACCAATTGTGAGATGGGAAGTTTATGATGAAATAAGTCCCTCAATAAGCATTCAAAATACTCATATGTATGTACAAAAAGATAAATGCAAGTTTGTATACAAGTCCAACTTGCACAAGATGTTCACATCATAAAATGAGCCCACATACTCAATATTCAAGTAAGTGAACAATCCATAGTGGTCAAAGACCATGGTGGTCCAAGACCACTATGTTGGTCATGCAATACATTTTCTTGCATTCATTGAACCATAATGGGCATCATTGTTTCAAAGTTTATAGATATGGAAGAAAATCCCATCAATTAATTTTATACCACCCTAAAACTTAGGGAAGTGGATATTAAGGGAAACCATTTCTTAGCAATAAACTAACTAATTTTATCACCTATGGTTTCACAAATGCAATATGTAATGAAAATTATGTCATCGCAAATTCCAATTTTGCTCCAATTCCACAAGAATGCATCATACATGAACTATGTTGTCATGTCATGTTTCATGTATGAAATGAATTAAGTTGTTGTTGTTGGGTCAATTTAGTCAATCATCCTATCATAATGTGAGTTTCCCCAATGGATCTTGCATGGGCCTAAATGATGAGGACCACTAATGTAACAAGATCATCAAACTTTAACAAATTAAAGTTTGTTAAAATCTTGAACGAACCTAGAATTGCTCACATTGTGTTGAGGATGTCACAAACACTCACAATTCAATCGACCAATTATTTAGCATTTGGCTCCAACTCATTGCATTGAATAGCTCCAATGTATTAATGCCTACAACCCTAGTCACATAAACAATTTGATGTTGCATGTGCATCTTTTACATTTGTTCATCACTATTTCATAAAGAACTATCATAATCATTACTACAAAAAACCATGAAGCATTTTTTTTTAAACCCTAAAAATACCCTACAAAAAACCTAGATGAAACTCCAAAAACAAATTGAAAAAAAACCTTAAAAAACCCTAGGAAAAAACTCCCCAAAACACCTTTTTAAAACTTTAAAATAAACCCAAAAAAAAGGGCAAAACAAAATGGCAAACCTTAACAATGAAAAAGTGAAAGCAAATGTAAAACATTAGAAAAGAAAACAAGAAATGAGAAACCCACTTGAAAAAAAAAAAAAAAAAACCAAATAATAATAAATAAACCTACCTACCTACCTACCTACCTACCTACCAACGAATTAAAAAATATGAAAACAAATGAAAACCAAAGGAACTCCCATAAATGAAATTTTTTAAATATGAATAACTTTATCAAAAAAATGAAAGATAGACAAACCTCATTGAGAAAAAAAAAATGGACCTCCCACAAATTGAAAAAATGAAAATGAAATAAAAAATGAAAGGATTCACTTATATAATTTCATTTTTAAAAACCTTCTTTCCTTCATTTTTTTCATTCCGTGCTTCAATCCCCACCATGAGATAATAATAAATTCAACTTTGCCTTGGGCAAGTTTTTATTTTTAAAATGTTTCAGTCTTCAAATGTTACCAATAAAAAAAATTCATTTTTTTCGCATGACACTTGATAGTAATATCACATGAATAAAATGGAAAAAAGAGGTGGGGTAGTTTGGGAAAATGAAATGCATGCCCCTTCTGTGGAGGGGAAATAAATAAATAAATAAAATTCCTCTTGATAATGTATGCCAATGCTTTACATTATTTTTATTTATTTTTCTTTGGTTGAAACTCGTAATTAATTTCCTTTTTTTTCTTCCCCTTGGCCTACTCCGCACCATATGATAATACATTAATTCCAATATTCACCGGTACAAACTAAGGCTGGCTATTATTTTATTTTTTTCATAGTTAGCTTGAGTAGGTTTTTGTTTTTTGATTTAAATTGAAACACACATGGTATCAGTATCCAAAAAATTAATTTAGGATCATTAATTATCGATTTTCATGATCAAAGTCATGATGATCAATTGAAACAACCTTTTGCCAACTAATTTACATTAGTTTACATTGATTTTTTCCATTTCCATGTCATTAATGACACATCTAGAATTTTTATTTCTTTAAATATCTAAGTAAAAAACTATTTTAAAATATAAAATGTTTCTTCTTCCAATATGATATGGATTTATGAAAAAATGTTCTTGATTACCCATTCAAAAATCTTAGGTATAGTTTTAATTTTTAACTCATTATTTATTTTATTCCTATGTTTTTTTTATATGATCTTATTAATTTCAAGTTCGTAATACACACCCCATTAGTTAATGGACCATAGCATAGTCCATATAAAATGGCAGTCAGAGGTGCAATTCGCGAATTTTGAGTTCAAAAGTCCATGGCTTTTACAATTTTGTAAAATGATTTTGTGCAACCATGTAGATATTCAAGTTAAGATCTTTAAACCAAGTTTATTTTAATGAAATTCTAAACCTATAAGGTGACATGGGCATTGCAATAACAACCACAAGGCATAATTGGCTAGCGTGACACCCAAATTGGTCCACCCAACCATGCATCAACCCAAGGGTTAATATCAATGTGTCTCATGGGCTCACGAAATGATATGGGTGATGATCAATAATCCTTTTAAAACAACATGCATTGAAATCTTCATATGTTTCAAATGTTCTTGCGACCTCTTCATAACTAGTCAATGCATCAATGGCATACCACTTCACATTTCCTCTCTCGTGCATAAAACAAAATGAAAAGGGGGTTTAGTGTGGTTGATCATGAGAAGATTCCGTGATTGCTATTGAAATTAATTATAAATAACCCAATTGAAGAAAAATATATTATATTGATACAAGGAAAGCCCACGAGATTTTTAGTTGAAAGAATGGCAACTTCTATCAATGTTTTACCAAATTCAATGTTGGAGGTTGGAGATTTGACCTACCCCATCTCGTTATCTCTTGAATTGAACATTGGATATTTGAACTACCATGTCTTTGGTAAATGAAGGATACAAGATTAAGAACCATCTTCACAATGAACTTCAAACATGTCAATTCAATATCTATTTTGAAGTGAAAGGATTGAACCCATAACAAAAATGGACTTGAGCACAAAGTATACTATTTGTTGTCCATGTTAATGCAAATGGACTAACCCCTTTGGCCTTTTCAAATTACAAATGTCATTGAAATATAAACTAAAGTGCATACTATTTTATTTAATATCCTAAAAGATGTCATGTTATGTGTATAGTAGCTAAACCAAATATACAATACATGAATGTGAAGTTTCAAAGCTAATCCAATTAAATCAATTTAAATTGATGATTCATTTAATATTGGAGTTTAATTGGATTATGTAAACCATAGTTTGAATAAGATGATTAACTTTATAACCCATTGCCTTACATCAATTTTCTTTTTTTGTAAACTAGTTTTGTTTGGTTACAAGTTCTTTTCGTGAAGGAATTTAGTGTTGTATTGTATTAGCATTTTCATGTTTGGGTTGTTGAAATGTGTAGGTTTTCAAACCCATACAAAAGAAGATATGAAATTGATAACGCATTGTGTGAAAGAGATTACTTGAAATATTGAGAAGAATTAATATATACACAAGTCACTCAAGTAAGTAAGCATAGGCCTAAGTTAGTGGTTCAAATAGAAATGCACAACATGTATTTCGAACAAGTATAACAAAAAAATTGATACTCATTTATCAATTAAGAAAATGTGCTACCAAATTTAAATTGTCACCTCAACAACATGCATGTATAGCCATAACAAATATTCAAATTTGATGTGACTAGATTCAGACGTTCACCAAGATGTCCTACTTTGACATTGAAAAATGTCAAGACTATAGAAAATGAATATGAAATTTCATGTATATGTTATGAAATAAAAGATGATAACCACAATGAGTCCATGGAATTAAAACCATGGACATTGTCAAAATAATGCCTAAAATGATCACCCAAATTCTTCAAAGCACACTTCTTGATATATATATATATATATATATATATATATATATATATAAGGGGTGACATAAGGGTTTTTTTTGTGGCAAATTTTGGGCATTTGGCAACCAAAAAAAAGGGTTGGCAAATCCAACAAAGGGATTCTTGAGAATTGTTTTTTGAAAATTCATCATATCTTGAAAAAAGATTTTTAGAAATTGCCAATTTTAGACAATGTGTTCCATTAAGTCATCAGAACTAGGGAGGATTCCAAAAAGGGTCTACTAGTCCACAAAGACAATCGCCATTTATTGCTAATTAATGTTAAGGAGCCTTGCCAATACATCTACTTGAGGAATTTGAAAAAAAAAAACCCTAGGTGACAAAGTAATCGCTACAACTTGATATGGTTTTCCAACAATATTATAGTACATGGGTGACTTTGGCACAAATTAATTTTTTGGAATTTTTTGAAATTTTATTAACCCTTTAGATTGAAAATTTCAGAAATGAGGTCAAAAGCATAAAAACCATGTTTGAAGGTAGCCAAATTTGAACCCTAGTCTAATCCATTCAAACATACTAATTGTGAACCATCTAACCATAAGGATAACCCAAAAAAAACTATTGATTAATAATGTGCTTTTAATAATCATATTCCTTAGATGCTTAATTTTTAGAATTAAAAATTCATATGCTAAAATTAAAATGTTAAAATATATATTAATTGTTGGGCACACAAGTTCCAAAGCCACCTAGGTACTAGCATTGATACTTGAATGTGCTAACAAAGCATATTACACAGATGTCAAATTTATGATGAACAACATATTCTTTTATAAAAATTTGATTAAAATCATCAAGTTTATCTCATACATGTGACACTAACCATGACTCTATCAAACATAGTATTTAACATGAAAATGTGTCACAATTGATGTATCAACTTTTTACATTGAAAATTTCAACAAAATAGATGTGTACTAAACTAAGATATAAAGATCATCATGTATTCAATGGTTTCATCCAATAAGTATTCTACTCTCTTTTATTAAATCCATACTTAACACACATTTGAAACAAAAAATTTACACTCTTGAAAGTTCCATACTTGTTTGCACTTATAAAATCATATTTTTCTAATGTATGCAAAATGCAATTCATTTTTAAAATTTGAGACCCCCTAACTATTTCCAAGTGCACCAAATGAATTGAAATTATAATATAATTTATTAATATAAAATTTACGTTTCAACAATGGAACAATATGCATTTTTTGCAAAATACGTTATAAATAATGTTGATACAACATGTCAAGCTTGTAAAAGCATGTCCATGTCGTATTTATTCATATGGTTTAGAAACTTGATGTCAAAATTCACAAACTCTCTAGCTTCATTTTCATGCATTTCATTTTTTGCATTATTGGACAACTACTTTTCTAACATACTTTAATCAAATACCTTTGTTGAAGACAACAATCATGCTGACATGAACAAACACTATAAATCAACAAGTTACATTAAGCAAGTCACACATTGAATCCAAACAAGATTATTTAAGCTTGAGAATAATAGCATAAAATGTAATGTGCTGTGCAAAACATCATACCATACAAAACAAACCACTAAACATGTTAGGAATGTAATAACATTGTGCACAGAAAATGAATTGAATGAAGAACAAATCAGGATACATGTTGGAAATGTAACCACACATGCACATGTTTGACAAAACCAGTTTGTGACATTGCAACAACGTATCAATTTGAAGAAGCATGAATTCGTGGGTCAAGTTTCAACTATCAAGATGAACATAAATCATGAATGACACAAGCTTGAACATATGAGAATTTGTTGTAATTGAATGTCACTTATTGCTCTGGTGTGAAGAGATAATTGATGGGTATACATAAAATTATATTTTCAATGTATGTTTGCATTTGTATTCTTATGTACCTAAGCCATTAATAAGCTTGTTCACAATTAAAAACCCCCAATTCAATATATTTCAGAAAGATGTTTACAATATATCCATTAAAAAATATGGTGAATTTCATGACATGTGCAAGTCTTAATATATACATATGATTGGATCCAGTGATAACAAAAATGACAAAGAACAAAGAGAAAGGCCTAATATTACACCTCGACAATATAGATCATACATGCTACAAGTAAAACCCAAATAAAACAGCTCCATCCCGTCCATAAACCGACATGCTTTTTGAAGTACACTACATATATGCTCAAGTCAAGACTCATGGCTCATCACCGATGTGGGATTTTCAATATCAATTTTCCTTGTACAGATCATGTTGGTCTTTCCCTCTTGGAAATAGTTTGTGTAAAATTACAAATTAATTTTCCTCCAGCAACATCCAGTTTTATTAAATGTTTTTAAATTGAACTGAGCTGACATTGTGTGTTGAAGAGCATTTGCTTGATCACATGCCGAGCTCACTACAGTGTCGAAGAGCAGTCACTTGGTATGCTGAGCTGACTAACATGTTGAAGAGCAGTCGCTTCAGATGCTTCTCATCCAATTCATTGGGAAGAAAAAAGATTTTGATTGTAGAACCTCTATTATCACCTGTACAAGACCAAATCAAGATCCATGCATTTTATTATGTACCAGAATTTGAAGAGCAAACAAAAACAGAAATAACATTGGTCTTATACTGATTCAGCGATGAAGTTAAACTAAAAAGAATGGAGGGGATCTGAAAATAGTGACAATTCAACAGCTTGACATGTTTATTATGAGAATAACTAAGCAACAGAGATAGAACCCAAATTCCGTAGATCAATTTGCTGATGAATAGTGAAGACAGACAACAGAGTAAGAGCAGGAGATATATCTCACCAGAAATTGGGTGCAGGTAGAGAACGACCAGTTAAGAGACCAAAACAAAGAGCAGCACAGATTGCTACATGAAGTCGCACACAATAATACTTGGCCATAAATATCAGGCTCTTGTTCTGCTCAAAAGTAAACAAACAACAATTAGCCTTCTTTTCTTCATACCTACCTTTCAGTTTTTGAGTGATATATATATTAGTGGCAAGCAACACTGAATATATTCTACAGCAACCAAATATGACAACCACACAATCCCACAATTTGTATGCAGACTATCAGTATGTAGCATTTAACCACTCTCCAGAATCATTACAATACTCTTGTTGATTCTGGCTGGCACCAGTGTTTCTCAATCTAGCAAACAATGAGAAACCATCTAACAGACATTTTCAAAAGAAATGAGAACTTCACAGAACAAGAGAACTAAAAGCAGTAATTGCTGCAACCACCTAGGCTACAGAATCAACAAACAATGAGGAAAAAAAATCCTCCTGTCAGGAGGGAGCAAAATTGAACCTTGTGATTTTCGCTGATGAATCTCATGACAAGTATCCCAATTGGCAGTGTCAATACAGAAAAGAGCTGCATTACAAATCAGAAACAAACAGAGCTTTACTGCCAATCGTATGCGTCCAAAAGAGATCGATGAAGTTGCAGAGAAATCTCCACAACAACAATTAAAGGTAACACGACAATGAGTGCAGTCATAACCTCATGAGAGTCGCTCACAAAGTGACAGACCATCACCTTCATCACGAACGGCAGTGACGAGCTGCCATGACTACCCACTGAGTTCATCAGCTCCCAACAGTGGGTGTAGATAAGCATATAATAATCTTCCCAAAAACTTGGGAAAACCATTATACACAATCTGCGTCCTGAGTTTCTGTTGCCTTTCCGGAAGCAATGGGAAGACTCAGACGTGATGTTGGCTAGCACTCAAGAGACATTGCTAATCAAAAAAGTCAACAGTATCCTCATTCAAGCTGCAACAAGCTTCTGAAGGAAAGAACTTTTATTTCATTTTAGCATGTCCCTGTATATGAAAGCATCTATGCCTAAAAGACATAGAGGCCTATATATAGGGTAGTGGTTGGGGCCTCCTGCACCCTGAACATATCCTTTAAGCACACCACTGGTGACTACTTGGATGCAGAACATCCGCTAAAGCCACTAGAAAAAAGATCAATGAAGTTGCAGAGAAATCTCCACAACAACAATTAAAGGTAACACGACAATGCGTCCAAAAGCCAAGACATAGCTAGATGAGCAGGAAACAGAGATTTTAACATATGGGGGGCCCGTAGAGTGAGTGAATGTAAAAATATCAGATATGTCACTTAGCTTGAATTTAGAGCAAGTTCTGGAGGAAAACCGTACTTCAATCCCAGTGTAAGACAGCTGGAAAGGAATGCCAGATTTCTAGAACTGCCAAAAGTGTAGAAAATGGAAGGAAAAAAACATACTGTGCAAGAGAGGGGCAAAACTTTGCAAAGACTGAGGCCAACAATTAAGGAATACAGTGTGACCACTGCTGCCTGTACAACCTTCGCCCCTTTCTCTGTTCCCAGTCTCACCTGCAGTAGCCAATGCAACCTTGAAGCATTACTTGCCTGAGCTCCTCAACAGAGTATTCCAATGTCTCTTCCTAAGTTCAAGGCAGTCTTATTCAGTATTGCACTATGGGTCCTTCCTCAAGGCTGTTTCAACCACAGCAAGATAATACTAAAAAAAAATTCACCAATAATATAGATGGCCTTACAAGTGCCATGATTGAATCAATCCAGCTTCTTCAAGTACTGCAAAATCAGGCTTTCAGCTGAAAGAGCTCCTGACATGAAACATTTTGGAGTCCTGACAAAGGGAGAGTAAATTACCAGAGGTGATATTTTACCCACTGCAAGATCACTTTCAATCTGTTCAGATGTCATGATTAACAAAATTAGCTTCAGACACAAACTTGCACTTATCCAGCATGAGAGTGCGCAATACTACCTGATAACAAATCAAACTAGCTACCTATAGAATCCAAATGGAATATCTCTCATAAGAGTCAAGAAATCTCCATTTTCACCATTATGAAAAGGCAAAACAAGGTTAACAATTCTTCATTAAGTCACAGAAATTTCCAGAGAAGGATAGACAAAACCTATAGGATCCAAATGGAACCCTAAACCCTAAACCTGACTAAGGAAACTCGGATACAAAGACTCTTAGAATGTTCCACAGAGGCTAAAGTGCATCCTGTAAGGACCATACAACATCACTAAAAGGAAAAGAGGGCAGAACCCAAATCTCAAGACTCCATAGCTCCTCTAGGATTACAACGAGATTTTTTAACCTGATGGAAGTGGCTGCAGAAGAGAATGAGGGACGTTGTGATGCCCACAATAGTACTGGCTCCTATTATTGTCTGTGTCACTGGCAACGCCCCAAATTTACTGCTCCGCATTCAATCAACCCAGGAATTAGGCCATTTCAAACTAAGGTGCCTTACGCCATTCTATCCTTCTATAACAAAACTCCTGGTAATATTTTCTACTGATGAAAATCAAACTACAATGAAGCTGTTATATGTTGACATCCCTGTGAATTCATGGAACAAAAAACAAAGAGATTGTATAAAAAGATATACCTACCTGGCTTGGGCAAGGTAGAAGGCTGTTGTGGCCAAAGGTCCAAAAGCGACAAAACAAAGTGGCTCTCCTAGACCTTTGTAACTGAGACGGAAAGGAGGACACTGCCACCATGCACATAAATCAACCACCCTAGTGAGGGAGCACTCACAGTGCAAATATCAAAATGCTACAAAAATGCCTCGTGACTCATTCTGCATCCTTGATAGAAAGCTTTGGAGAAGGAGCATGGGTAGAGTAGACTGACTTTGATTAAAAAGCTTAAGTTAAGCAAATATTGACCTAAAAGAGTTTGTTTGCCCACGAGTTGTTTAGTCAGTATTAGAAAAGGTGAACTGGGCCACAAAAATGTTCTTGAAAGATCAACAGGTTTTCAGCTTCCCTCAGAACTAAATATTGTAACTTTTCAACTAAAACATAAGTTGAGAGAGAGAGAGCGAGAGCCAGCAGCCCATCAGATCATGTCCCCACCTGATAGACATAGCCACATGCAATTGCAGCAGTTAGAAGGGCAGTCACACGAATATCTCCAACTTCTTGAGCCACCCGCACAAGCCCACAGAAGCCAGCAAGAAGAAACAAATAGGCAACTCGCAATACACCCTCTCGACTGCATGTGATGACAAAATTCCAAACACAGGTTTGAAACTTAGGAATTAGGATATATATAATGTGACCAAACACATGGTCAGTCCTCAATTGAATGGAAAATCTTAGAAGCTTATAATATCATAGAGTTAATCATAGAGCTAAGAGAATCAACATCATTACTGATAGAACCCAACAATGTAGTGACTACATTGACTTGGATCTGATCCAGATTCCAAAACTCATCTGTACCTTCCTGTCATATTCACAACTGATTCCCTTTTGTCTTTGTCAACTCCTGTCTCTGCGTCATAAACATCATTACTGCACAACACAAAGTAAGACTGTTTTTCAGTAGGAGAGAAAAAAAGACATCTAAAACAGGAGTAAATGATGTTGGTGACCCATAGTAGAACTTTGTTTGCCACCCACACAGTATATCTATGGGTCACAGTAGATAGCTCCTGACATGCACTGAAGAGAAGAGAAAAAAAATTCAAAGTTTTTATCAAAAGATTCAACTGACCTAAGATTAAGCCAAGCAACCACAAGTACAGAAGACCCAAGAAGAAGCCAGTAACGACCCCAATGGAAATTTCCTGATTGGAGACTTGCCACTGCTCCTCCCACCTTCAAAATTATGCAACACCCAACACAACAACAACATCAGGGACATTGATCTCTCAACACAGATCCAGAAAAAATTTAGCCTGTCTTATAAATTCAATAACAGGGTGCAAACCTAAATACTTGTGGTGCAGCATTTGGCCAAACAAAACAGGAAGGAATTCAAAGAAAAAACCATTCCTTCAAAAACCCAAAAAGAAAAATTTCTGAATTCACTCACTGTGAGGGGAACAAGGGCAGCACTATAGATGGGGAGCTTAACAGCTCTCCAAATCAAAGTTGCTTGGCTTAATTCCTCAGGTGTTTCTAAGGGTGTTGGTGTCACTGACATATCAACAAGCTCTGGAGATGATGTTGTCGCCAGGTCCACCACATCTGACATTTGTGCTAATTCCTCCTTTGGTGTTGTTGTCACCAGGTCCACATCTGACACTTTTGCTGCCACTTTCAGACATGGTCTTAAAGAAGTCCTAGACTCAGTTGCATCTTTGAGATGATGCTTCTGCCCTCCTCCTACACCCTGCCACATTTCACCTTTGTATTTAATTGGGACTTTGGCACTGAAAACAACTCCAAAGTACTCAGAACTGTCACACATTTCAAACATTTGAACCTATCTCCACAAACAATCAAAACAGGAAATTCTTTTTTTTTCTTTTTTAATTTAAAAAGAAAAACACCACAGAATTCCATATGGTAGTCGTGTATGTACGCTGCAGCTTCCTGATCCATTGCCAGAAACCTAACATTACAATGCAACCCTCACCTTCACTGCTACTTGCATCAAAACTATACATTGCTTCACAAGGGTGATACTGCTGCAATTCTCCGCACCAGAACTTCGAAGGCCAATTAGGTACCCATTTGTCCTCCATCTCTCAAATTTTTTCGGAACCAAAAAGAAGAAGAAGAAGAAAAAAAAAGAGGGAAAATCAGCTACTGACTGAAAGATACCCCACCCGCCCACCACCCAAACAACCACCACCTCTTCTAGTGGCGAAAAAACAGCCCGCCTCATACATACCTTGCAAAGGAGATAATGCGACTGCTTCCAAGCGGCTACGCCTGACGCACCAAGATTGTTCCGGTGTAACCAGAGAGAGGATTGACGGGAAGTCATCAGATCGGTGGCAACAGATGCCATTGCTCCAAATCCACAGCCACTAGTACTACAACACACTGAGGTCCTCATACTGGCCACCATTTAATTCTCTCCGGAGGCCAAAAACTCCTCCTCTATTTTTGCTACAACCGTTGCCACCGACTGCTCGCTCCTCCGTCTCTCCCTCGCGACTCACTCGCTCGCTCACTCGCAGCAGAGAGGATTGGGTACGGCGCGCGCGCGGAGGTCAACGACTGCAGACCGATGATCTGCGGCAGCAGCAGGAGAAGGAGGCAGCATTTGGTTTCACACTGCAATTGTGGCAACGAGAAAAATGGCCAAAAACGGAAGGGAATCTCATCTAATCCGCTCAAAATCCAAACATAATCTGCCATTTGGACAAAGTACACTCCTCTTTTTCCAACTCACCCTCTTTTTTGGGCTGTTATTTAGACTAACTTCTTTTTCCTCTCAACAAAAATAAATGCTACCCATTCAATAGCACTTCAAGTAGGGAAGGGTTTTTTTTTTAATTTTTTAATTTTATTTTTTATTTTTTTTGGGTCTGTTTTAGTTTAATTTTATAAAGCATTTTTCCACATTAAGAAATGTCCTCAGAGAGATGCATATGACAAGAGAATCAGCCAATGGAGGTGAATTAGTCACAATAATAAGTGTTGTTGTTTGTTTCACCTTGCCCCTCCTAAATATAACTACAACCCATGCTCATACTACCCCCCACCTTCACTTTCTTTCTATTTTTTGAGATTCCTTTTCTTCTCTTTGTCATTTTTTTTTTTTTTTTTTTTTTTTTTTTTTTTTTTTTTTTTTTTTTTTTTTTGGGGGGGGTCATCTAACCCTTTTTTTTCTTTTTGTCTTTCTTTCTTTCTTTTCTTTTTGTGTTGCTTAATGTTTTGTTTGTCTTTTCTTTCAAGTTCCAATGTAAATAGATGAAGACAAAGAAGAATGATATAAGAGAGGGTAGGGTGGTGGGGGAGAAACAAAGAGATGGAGAAATAGGGTAGACAAGGATGATGCTAACATTGAGTTAATTTGTCAATTTTTGATACTTTAGTTAACACCAATGTTTGGTTCTCAATTTTACATTTTTCAAAGATTTAATGTTAGTTAGCAATAGATGTTAACACCATTTTTTTAATTAATGACACATTTTTTTGTCATTTATCATTTAGCGTTAATTAACATTTTAGGTGTGAATTGGTGTTCACTACTAACATTCTTAACTCTAACAAAACATTATAATTAACACATGTGGTCACAACTTGAGTTTCATAAATTGTTTTGATGTTTTTAAATAGAAAATTTGTAAGTATTACATTCAAATCTATTGTCTAACTATTTACCTTACCATTCAAATGCATTATTTATTATGCACTTGGCAACTTTTATTTTCAAGTATTTGCCTAGGGCATTTTATACACATTAATAGATCTTCCTAAAATTTATTTATTTATTTATTTATATTTAATTGCCTTGTTCTATTCCCCAACCTCGGCTTTACCCTATAGTGCACAAAGTTTGGATGAGGGATTTGAACTCCTTATGAACTTGGATGTTTTGAATTTTTTTGGAATAAGAGACTACCTTTTGTCGCCATCACTAAAATATGGGTGAAAACATAGTTAAAAACATTACCATTGTACATGAATGGATTCAACATAAAATTAAATTATTTTTTTCCTTTTGCCAAATTTTTGAAAAATGGTTTAGTATGCAAACCTTCAAGTACTAAATCTAAGATAGTGTTGACACACTAGACTATTACACAACTTTGAAAAGAAATTGTTTGTTATTTTATATACCCATTACCTACCGAAAATTTCAGAATTAAAAAACCAAGTGCTGAACTTAAAATTTAAAATTTAGTTAATTATAGGGCAATTTGTTGTTGAAATTGTTTAGGTAACATAGTATTTAGATATCACGATTTCAATTTGTATAAATTGTACATGTAAAGTCATATTCAACATCAATGTTATCAAATTTTTAATTATTCATGTTCTAATAAGCTTTAATGGGATTCATATATTTTTAAATGAATGATTTTATTTTTTTAAATGAACTCATTATGGACTTTTGAAATGATAACACTAAGTTTATCATGACAAAACTAAAATGAAAGATGTGCACTCAAAAAGTATATCATAATAATGTCAAAATAAAATTTGAAAAATAAACTATCATCAAATGAAGAATTTAAGAATAAAACACATTGAAACTTTCCCAATACAAGAATTATATTTTTAATTTTTTAATGGCATGATGTTCATCATTTTTTATGAAATTTATAACCCATTTCACATTGAAATATTCAAACTTTCACATTTCCAATGATAATTAAAGGGTGTGTATTAATACTTTTGATCAAAAGAATAAGGGATAATTATATATATATAGTTTGATCACTACTATAATGTAAGAATTTTAGCTAGTGTGAAATGTAGAACTTCAAATTATCAAAAATGAGTCACCTAACCATGATTTTATATTTAAGCACCCTCGATTAAATCCATTTTCACATTACACTATATTTCAAACTTTAAACATGCATTTTATGGTATGGCCTTTGGATTAATTCAAGGGATTTGAAAATATATGAGTTAGGGTCTCAATTCTTGTGTAAAGTGGCCCTAAGCCTTCTCCATTGTCCAAATTTAATTATTTTTATATATTTTTAATGTAGAACCAACTATTTATTCCTTGGCCTAACACCTACCATATTTGCATTGAATGGTGAACATGATTAGCATTGCAAAGCTTTTAATAGGAAAAGAAAATATCATCACAACCATCTTCACCATATGTTATGAAAAATCTCATGAACCTATCTAAATTATGACAATGCTTGCTCTTACACTAGTTGTGTTCAAAGCAACTTAAAATTAAACTTTTAATTAGCCAAAGAATATGCTATTGTAATCTACAGACAAAATGACCTAAAAATTGGACATTTACCAAATAATGTATTATTGTAGGCAAAATGTGATGAAATGTTATTGTTTTGAAATATTAGTATTGGGTGGGCAACTAAAACTTAAGGACGATTTCCAAGCTAGTTTGAAAATTGGAACCAGATTGGAATTTTGAAAAAAATAAATCTAGTTCTTAACTAGGTACGGGCTCAATAAAATTTAATTAAACCCTCCACATTAATTAAAGAGGTGAAAACAATTAATCATTAAATTTTCATAGTGGTTGAGATAAAAGCGTACATGTTTTATTTTTATCTTAAATTATGGCTGATTTTATTTTTAATATCTAGAGCAAAGTTTTTTCTCACTTTTTTAAGGTTGGTGGTCTAGCAATCATCCAAAAGAGGACATAGCCAAATTTGGCTACTTGTCAAAAAGGACAATAAAGAAAATTTCAAGTTTTTTTCAAATATAAAAGTTTGGGTTTCACATTGTTGTTTTTAATGCTTTGGATCTTGGAGCATCTAGTGTAGTTTTAAATGTAGAAATTATCAGTTTTACATTTAAAACTTTGTAATAACCTTTTTTTTCTTGGAATAATTTTTTATAAATTTCACAATGAATTTTTTGATGTTTTTCATATTGGAACCAAAATTGGAACTACCCCTAATTTTTTAAACGAAAATTAGAATCAAACCTCATTGTGGTAAAAACAAAAAATAGGAATTAATCCCTTGAAAATTTTAAGACCTAAAACTAAAGGTTCCTCCTTGAACCTGGGAACTACCTAACATTAATCAGGACTTTCAAGGTGCACCTATGGCTCATTAATTTGTGAATTTACCCAGATAACAACTTAATGGTTATATTTTTTAATTATTATCTATTATTACAATGATTTTGTTGTTGTTAACTATATGTAATATGGTCACATGACTTCACAAATAAATATTATAAAAAATTTATTATGAATAACATATCAAGAATTATAGGTGTTTGATTTTTTTTATGGTCTTTCAACTTTATTATTGTTACATTACTAAATTTATGTGTTGTGACATGTATGTGCACAAATCAATGGTTACATATTTATGGAAATCAATTGTTCGTCTTAAGTTGTCAATTATTCGTTTACTCTTTCCATTTTGTTGAACTATTGTTGTTAATTGTATGCACTATTGTGCCATGTTCTTGCGTAAATTAATAATTCAACATTCTTGATTGTGAATAACATGGCTATCAATATTATTGTGTATATTTTTCAAGTGTTCAACGATTAAGTTTAGGTTGATTCAGTGATTTGGCATTTAATTATGCATCAAGAACCTAATATTGATATGAATAACAATGAGCATGAAATGGGATTCTTAATAATGAGTTTTTTAAATCCACGAACTTATTGATCATTGCGAAGAAAAGATCAAACATGATGAGGTCAAGAAGGTAGAGGATCATGCTCCTCTTATGGATATCCTATATTACTAGCCCAACCCATTACATATTTTGAAAACTTTAAGACAAATAATTTTGGTATCCTTGTTTTTGAAAAAAAATCATGTCAAATTGTTATTATTACCACTCAATCTTAATTTAGTTGTGAACTTATATTTACAAACCTCAATTGTAATTCATGTGGGACAAAATCAACAAAACAATATATCCTTTACTAGTAACATTAACCCATTTGATAATAACATCAACCCTTTCATTAACATCAACACTGACCCTTTTGTTGGCAACATGATCAACTCTATTGTTACATGCAACATTGGCCCCATCATTAACAACACCTCCTTTGATAGCTAAAACATGTGTATGTTATGCATTAATCCTTTCATCAATAGTTATTGATCCATCACCTCATGTTTATAGATATTTCATTCCGTGATCGCATAGAACCTTGAGGCCAAGCATGTTACATAGTTGCCACAATTTTGAACAACTCAATTTGCACTCAAGAACTTTGATCATGATAATGCCATTCACCATATATAGTATAAATCATAATTCATGTTGTGCATTAAATCAACATAAACTTGGGCCAACAAACTAGGTTATGAATTTCAATCTTCATTATTTTAGGAAACATTCATTGTATAGGTATCAAATTGAAAACAAATGAATTTAACAACTAAATAAGCCCAATAAAAAAATTAAATAATGAAGTAAAGAATGTTTTCCCTTTCTCAAATAATGAAATTTTATGAAAAGAAGGATATATATATAAATCATTATGGTGAATGATCTATGCTTGTGTGTGTTACTTTCATCAAAGATCCCCACCCTAATGAAGTTATACATTTTGGCACACCAAGGTTAGTTTTAACAACCTTTCAAAAAACTTGAAGATCTTTGATAATTAAACAAAGGATTTAACATTCAATAATGATTCACTTGCTTACAACTTTGGCTTATAACCATGATCACTATATTGAAAAATTGCATCAAGCTTTATTGGTTAATACCTTTTAGTCATCACTATAACTACGATAAGTACAATTTTAACAAGGTGGGATGAAATTATTGTAGCCACATTTTATACAATTTAAAGCAATTGTTGTTAATTTTCTTCAACACAACTTGTGAGCAAAATATATCATTATCTAACAATGGACCACCTTCCAATCCAATATCACATATACATTTCCCCAATTCTAATATCAAGAAAAATGAGTTAGTCCATATCAATGGATTGACCTCCTATCTAGAATCAAATTTGCACATTGTATCCATTCTTATGTAGATTTTGAATTTTGTAACATGTTTAGAATCTTTTATGCTTAAAACCTTACAAAATATAACCTCCATCTACTTTTGCTCGCATGTCAAATAGAGAGGAAGGCCTTGTTGTTAAGGCATTATGCCTTGGACCTTGAACATAGTGTAAGGCAATGACAACATGGCCTTCTTAACATAACAACCAAAGAGCTCATCAATTCTATCATTATGATTGATTCAAATCAATTTAGTCAAAAATTCATGCTAACAAAACAACTCACTAGAAATATATTACATGGAATGTGTATAACACCTCCTTGTGCTAACCTATATTAGGGACTTGCACTTAAGAGAAGTCCCCCATATAAGAAAGACAATTTCCACTAAAATGATTGCACATACATCTTATTTTGTGTTATTACTCAAAATACCATAAGTTATTACTTCTCTAACATCATATTGACCATATATCTACACTGAAAATATTAATCTTCAAAAATCCTAGCACCATATTCCTAAAAAACTTTAACTTTAAAGAAATGAGAAGACAATTATTGTAATACTTTTGCCAATTCGACATCAATTAAATTACTTATAAAAATTTCAAATTAAAAAAAAAATTTAATATTTTACATCAAAAGTTTAAAAAACCTTAATTGCCATTTCAGACGTTCACTAAATCCAACCATACTCATTGAAGGTTTAAGAAAACCTAGTTGGGTGTTATGAGTGAAGTTGGACATCATGGCAATGGCAACTACAATGACATTACAATTTCTTTAGATGGTATTGTAGCACATGAGGCATCTTCTTGTGCTAGAGGTGGTGGTGGCGGTGACATTTGGAAGAATTTTTCGCAATAACAACAATTGAAGCAAGAAGTCTTGTGGGGTCAGCCTAAATTTGAGAGATCTACATTTCATGAAACACTCTATTTATAAATCCTCCATCTTCATTCTTTTGCTGATCAGTTTGTAAGAATCTCCTATTGGGTTGTGTTTATGGAAGAATGTTCAGTACTTGTAGAAGCTAAATTATTTCATTTGCTTTTACTTCACAATGAACAACAACACTTGAGTAAGTTCTGAATTTTTGTTTATTCTTGTAGTAATTCCTACCCCATTTGTTAAATCCCTCTTGTTTTCATTGTCCCAGAATGTCACAATACATCACAAAAAGATAAAAATAAATAAATAAAACGATTCCTTAGGGGATTTCCTAAACCAACCACTTTTGAGGAATGGTTGGTTAGATAGAGAACCATTTTAAAAAACTATACTTCACTTAAGTGGCTTGTTATTTATTTATTCCCAATGAGAATTTAAGTGTTTTTTTCTTTTCCTCCATCACCCACACAGCTTCAACCCAACTTTAATTGTTTACAACGTTGTCACAATCTAAGGCATTTAAGTTACATACACAATCTTTACAACTCCCTATTGTAGCAACTTTCTTACAACATACTAAAATTCAACAAACCCATAAAAACGTCTATTTTGCAACCTATTGACCAAACAACACCATAGAAATCTCACACACACGCATGAACCTTTACTTCTTTACAAAATATGATCAACAAAGCAAGACTTTCACCACCCAACCACGAGCGTGGAGGTGCTCTACTCTATAGTGCTTATTCTTAACCTTTCTAGTCAAGCCAAAAATAACTTCCCTCTTCTAACCTACACTTCTTTTCTTCTCCACACTCTTCCCATGCATGTTCTGTTGTGGGTGAGCTTCTAAATGTTTGCCATATCTTAGGTAAATTTACAAATGCCACCTCTTATTTCAAAATTTCATCAATGGTTCTTCTTTACATTCATCCATTGTCCTTACCATCATTTAGTCCTTAACACCATGGGGGGAATGTAAATGTGGCATGGAGAAGATTAAGTACATGTCTCTTGGGTTTCTATTTGGACATAATTTAAAGTTGTTTATGTATCTATTGTCTCCCAATTTCCAATTGAGACTGAATGCCATGTGTCTTACTTACTTCTATCTTTACAACGTCATTTCTTGCACAATCATTTTCATTGTTGTGTGTTGTTTTCTAATGATGTTATTTAGGATATGAAATTTTTGGAAAATTACAGTCATCCATAAGGAAGGAGTAGGCTAATGGTTTACATCCTCAATGTTAATGGTTGCTATCAAATACTTGGGGTTTTTAGCATGTTGCAATTTTTTACCAAAAACATAAATCTTGGTTATTTCCATACAAAAGTAAGCATCAATATTAGTGTCATAACCCTAACCTTGAGCTCGTGACCAAGGCAAGGGTTTATGTTGTGGGCGAAGAGGGAAGCCCGATAATCACATCTCATGCTTTCAGGAGTGCAAAAGAGTGTGAGGGAATGAACCTTCACACTCCCAAGTGGACTCCCATTTTGGGAGTTAGAATCCCAATGGACTTTTGAATTTTTAGAGGGTGATTGTAAGGGAACCCATTGGATTGAAGAGTTATTTATATCATTGGAAAGATATTGAAACGTAAATGTCTAAAATGGGCTCGCATGACCAATTTGAACATCTAAAACACAAGTTATGGCCAAAAGAAAGCCAACAGTCAAATTAGCACTTTGACTCCCGACCATTAAAAGTTAGGAATTGACCTGATTTTCTTGTGTGCAGTTGGCATGAAATATATCATTCAAAAGCTCTCGACAAAGGTTACAACGTTGCTTCAGATCTCATCTTGATCAAAGGTCTACATAGAAAATTATGGGGCCCCAAAGTCGCAAAAGTCCCAACTTTGGGAATTTCGAGACAAAATGTCATTTGGATGTGGGCCTCGTGGAGAGGAATAGAGTATACTATAAGGGGGAAGGTGATGGCTTCTTTCAAGTTTGGGCCGTGGTGAGTCTTGTGAGTCCGAGTTTGCCCATGGCTCGTCTTAACACCAAAAGTGCTCAAACTATGCACTAATTAACTTGTTGTGTGGTTTATGCAGATCTATGTGAGTAATTAAATGCTTTTCATTCTTCGTAGTCCCATCCCAGAGCTCCAACAAGCCCCTCTACCCCCAAAGTGTTACAAGTAAAGGATCATGCCCTGACTCCTTGTTTTTCCGTTGTTTTCCACTTCAACATTTAAATCCATCAAGGAGCTTGGGAGTGCGTTAATTGGACTTAAATAACAAGTAACAAGCTTCAAAAGTTTATGCCAAATTTTTAACTCCTTGATCAACTTTATCATCAATAATTGTAGGAGTTGGACATGGGTTATTACATCATGTAGAATCGACGTTTGTTATCTACTAACAACAACAACAACAACAACAACAATCTACATCTCATTGTCATCATCAAGCTGGAGGCATGCCAAATTATGAAACAATTACACCTCTTGACACCCATTTTTGGAGTACCGACTCCAAGATGGCCACCTTTATATTTGCATGCATTACATGGATTTGAAGGACCATAACAACTTTTGTTATAAAAAAAACAAAGAAAAAAACTCACATTGTTTTTTGTACACAAAAAATACAACATTGTAATTTTTGGTACTAATTGATATTGTTGCATCCTAATTATGTCTATCTCTAAGGTGCAAAAAAACCTCTTCTTCTAGGTAGCTCAAACTTACGAGCTTGAATCTACCAAACACATTTCTTCACACAATGATGTGGATGATGTCAATCCTTCATTGCAAGCTCTCATACCTAATATTAACCGGGGGGGTGGAAAATTTCTTTGGCATCCATAAGTGGCAGAGGATCAATGAAGCCATGTTTGCCATCTTTATTAGCTACATGCCTAAGAAGGCTAGGTGAAAGAGGTGGATGAGGGCTTTCATTGCTACCACCACATTGGGGTTACAACTAGTGGAAATGTTCCAACCATTTTCGGTGCAACTCCTAGATTATCATTGTGATTAGGATTTGGTCCAAGCCAAGGTTTTCCTCCTCCTAGTTCACAACATGTGTAGTTGTTTGTTTCATGGATCACATTTTTAAAAAAATTAAATAAATATGATGCAATGTTCTAAGATTAATGCATGGGGGGTGGGAGGAGTGTCTAGGATTTTGAATCCTCTCGAATATGATGTTCCACAAGCTCCCAAACCTTTTTATAATGAAAGAAAACTTTTACCGATGGTTTCATTTGCAACTGGGAGCTTGTTTGTTCATCTGTTTTCCTTTGGTGGGATTATGCCAAGATTACATGGCACGCATCCAAGAAACATTGGTGTGACAAACATGGGGATGGGCTTATGTTATAGCCATGTTGCATGCTGCAAGGTGGTCCCCTTGTTGATGCTTTTGAAATTTCTTGGGCTAGCCAACTAGATGTTTCTACACTATGCACTCAATATTTCTCTCTTGCACAACTTTTTCCAAGAACTCCACTTCATGTTCTAAAACATTTTGGTGTTCATTTCTTGTGATGGGCTTGAATAGCCCTATTAATGTAAACCAAACTACCATAATCTTGAACATAGAAAACTCTTGAGCTAAAGTATGTTAAACAAAAAATAAACTAGCAATCTTTATCATTCGTATGTTCTTTAATAGATAGGTAACAAAATTATTCTACGAATGATCTCTTTCCATTCTTTGTTTAGCATTTTCATTCACACCCAACTAGAATAAGAACAAAGTGCCTTCAATCCAAACTTTCTACTGTAAATTCCTTCACCAAGAAAAAGGACTAAAAGTGCTCTTAAGTAAAAGAGTTCTTGAACAACCAATCTTCAATCCTAAAGATATGCCATCAACTCTAAATCAACAAATTTGTAACACAAAATTGAAATATATAAAAAAAAGGACCCCAAAAATTGATTAAATTCAAGTAATTTACAATATTGTCAAAATGCAAAAAAAATATTCAATTTGTTTGTCGAAATAAAAATAATGAAAACAAAAATGTTGAAATAAAAATTGAGAATTTAATTAAATTTTCGACAAAGGTCTGTCAAATTGGCCAAGGTACTATTCTTTGGGCCTATCCTAGCATGGAACATGTGAAGAACCCTAATTATATGTCAAAACCCACCCTTGAAATACATTACAATTTTTTTAAAACATATTTATGTACAAGGGACCTCCTCTCAAAGCATTACATATTGTGAAATTGCAAACACATCTAGGTCTGAGGTATAATGCCTTAATAACAAGACCTTACTTGACATAACATTTGAAGAGGTCTTTTCTTCATCTACAATGAGGTCCCCTACCAACATAATACCCCACCAAAGGAACCTACATTGACACCAACATATTACAACACCAAGGGGATCTTAGATGAAGCCACCTTGTGCAAACCTTGAGTAGGAAATTCCACCTTGCAAGGTCCCCAAAATGGGAACTGGGCAAAAATTTCCAAAAGTTGTTGCATACTATGCATGGGACTCATAGGGCCCATTCCACCTAAGAATGCGTCAAGGCCACTAGGGTGAGACATTGTTCCATGTGGTAAGGGGCTCTACTAGGGCCCAGGCTGCGCTTGCCGGTTACGTAGTCCATAACCATAAGGGTACCACCCTGGCTCTCACTGGCCCAATGATTCGGTAACCCATTGGAATTTGGATGAAAATTTCACACTGAATGGATGAGAAGAGGGCATCTGGATTCTAGACAAGGAGGACTATGTGGAAAACAGAGATGAAAATTGTGGTGCCAAGATGTAGTTGCACTTCTCGTTGAAGATGAGCCTTTCATAATCATTTTATTCATCCATAATCCAAAGCGTCAACAATCTCATGTCGACAATTCATGGGGGAGGGAGACAGAAACATATTTTCTATTTCATCCTATCAAAGCAGAGTTAAGTGGATGGGAAGATCCCTAACGACCAATGAGGAGTCCCGCTGAGCCACTCCCTTATCCTTTCTCGCACTTTCTTCATCCGCCTTGCTGACGAAGACGAAAGCGCGCTTCATTCTTACGTACCACTGCTGACGCTTCCAGTCTAGTGTGTGGGGAGGGGGAGATCGTCACTCGATGCTCAAAGCTCGAAAGAATTTATGAGTTTTTGTTTCAAATCGCTCCTTCCTTGCCAATTTTTTTCATGAGAATTTTTTTAGGGATTTTACTGGCTTAGATTGGTTTGATCCAGTCGATTCAAGCTCGAATACAACGTGCAGTTATAATTGGTTTTTTCTTTTTTGTGTTTTTTTTCGGTGGTGGGAGGTGGGAGGTGGGAGGATTATCGCAAGATGAGGTCTTTGGAGACTATTCGGCACTTTTGCAGTTCTGGAGGTACCTTGAGGTTCGTTCAACCGCCTTCTCTTTCCTAGTATGTTTTTTTTGTCGTGAGCTGATAGGGATGTCATTGAAACAATAAGATTTCTTTTGAAGACTTAAGTTGAGGTTTTCTTGTGCTTGTCTTCCTTTTCTTTGGGCGGCTTGAAAGTTCTAAATCTATCCCCATGAAGCCTAGATTTGTGAATGCAGGCGTAGATCTTCTTCTCTTACAGAAGATTCTAAGTTTCTAATCTTCTCCTACTAGTAGCTATCCTGCATATGCTGAATGACTTGTGGGAAGTTACAAGAAGTTGATTGTCCCTGCTGAGATCCCCACTCAGAATAAGTAGTTGGATTCTTAAGAATCCTCTGGAGTATATGACGTCATCGAGCTCTTTGAATCACTCGAGAACTGACAAATCTCCTCCCCTGTGTTTGTGGTCTTTTGATTCTCAACTCTTCGTACCAAGATCAACCTATCTGATCTTGAAGATTTAGAACGAAAGTCAGAGGGACTAAGTTTCTTACAGGGTTGTGTAAATCCCTTTGTCTCAGGGTTTCCAATTTCCTGGGCTTCCTGTTTTTGTGGTCCTCTTCATTCTTGGGTTAAGTTTTTGTTGAGCTAGCCATCATCATGGTTGAATTTTCCCATAATTGCCCACCTTATGACAGAAAGGGGGATGTGGTGATGTCATGTTAGGTGGTCAATGGCATACACATTGCTTGAGCGTATTCATGCATATGACTGCCGCTATCGTTGGAATCACTCCTCAGTTTTGGTTGTGGTCTTGTTTCTCTTTCCTTTAGGGGTTGTGTTTCCTACATTTTAGGCTTGCTGATCAGGTGCTATTATGTTGTTGGATTTTTATCTCTTTGTAACCTTATTATCGGGGCAGCTCTCTCTCTTTTTCAGGTTTACTTACATGACAACTATTGAGGAATTCTCATTACTTAGGAAGATACATTCCTGTCTGAATCTTTCTGCTGCTTCTGTATGTGTGATAACTCAGGATATTGATTCTGTATAACGGTTTGCCTCGAATCATGAACTCATTGTCATGTACTTATAGATACCCACCATCGGGCTTCTCTTTAGGGTTGTGCTTCTTTTTTTCATACTTGCTGATTGGTTGCTGTTATGTTTGTAGCTCTGAAATATCCATAAGCTTATTATTAGGCATCTCTCAATTCTTTAGGTGGTAAGTATTATGAAATTCTCATTAGTTATGATGATATTTTATTGTCTGAGTCTTCTGTTGTTTGCCAAAATGCAACAGAAACTCAGGACACAGATTTTTGCATAATGGTTTGTCTGAACTCTTGAGCTGATAAGTGCATACTTATCTACGTCCACTGTTGAAAGCTGATAAAGTCAGTGGGCTGTAGATGCAGCTCATCACAGCTAGTCATGAATGAAGGTGATGGTCTGACATTTTGTGAGTGGCTCTCACAAGGTTATGACTGCACCTGTTGTCATGTTGCATTCCAAATGTTGTTGTGATGGAGATTTCTTTGTAGTTATAGATATGCATACTTGTCCTTTCAGTTAGTTTGAGGTAATTAGAAGGTAGTCAAAACAATCTGCCTTCTAGATCAAAGATAGGTATATACTACAACATATAGCAAGGCCAGTGCAGTCTGGATTCCAAAGTGACTGTTTTCTGATCACTGCTCTTCCCATATCTACACTATGTAGTTCTCCACCAATGTCTCATGTGTGCGTGTTGTGATGAACAGGAGAAGGGAAGCAGGATGCTCATTAGGTGAACTTCATCACAAGAAATCAAGCCAACACAATGCTTTGCACCAAAATAACTGGTTGTATTGCAGTTGAAAGATGAACAGAATGACATGCCAATAATACCTCCATAAGGTACCTTCCTATCTGCTCTTCCCAAATTCTTTGTACAGTTACCTGTTTAAGCCAAACCCAGAGAGTGAATCTCTGTGTAATGTATGTGTAAACTAAACTTGGTCATTGGTCTTGCATGCCCATACTTTAATGTAAGTGGACTGAAGTTCTACTGTCCAATCCACTGTATGTACAGTGAGCTGCTTGACTGGGTGCAGTCATTCAGATGTTCTAACGGTTCAGAGCTTTGAAGTTGTGTTAAAGCTGAACCAATAAATTTCGACAAGTTTTTGATAAATATTTGCTAAACATCAAGGGAGGATAGGAAGCATTGAAGCACTACCCCTGTCCATACTCCTTTTCACACTCACCTTGAATCTGAAGAATCTTGAATGTATAATGCACCAGTGTGCTTCATGAATTTTCTTCCTGTCCATACTGCTGCTCATATTCCTCTTGAGTTTGAAGGAGTTTGAATGTCTCTGGCAATGGTATCAGAGTACCATGACGAGTGCAGCATTCACAGGCTCTTGGACATACTTTCCCAGGCAATAGTTCTTGGGGCCACTTCTTCTCGATCTCATCCATTGCATGATGAATTGCTTCTTTTGCTTTTTCTGTTGCACTCTGATATCCAACACAGCCCAGCATCTATGATCAGTGACATATCCTACTGTCTAGAAACAGTTTCTCATGCATGTTCTACCACTAGCATCCTGGAATCCTCTATGCTTCCAGCCAATAGGAGTGGGCAAGGTTATCCAAAATGGATGTCAAGGTCTCTTTGGAAAGGGACCCAAACACCCACTGCCAGGAGCTGAGGAAGTCAGTGGGGATTTGATTGTAGTTGGTCACTATCATACACATTGCTCTTGAAGGTCTCTGAATATGAGGGACTCTGGCTGTTGTTCAAACTATTTCCTCAATTTTGTTCTTGTTCTCTCTGTTCCTGAGAATTGGGTTTCCTATTTTTCATGTTTGCTTACATGTTGTCAGATCTGAAATCTCTTCAACCTCTCATCAGTTCATCTCTCAATTCTGTTCTGGTTAATTTAGATTGTAAGAATGAGAGAAGTTCTCAGTAGTTGTGTAGGGGAAACCAATGCCATTTTTGGATAGACTGCCCATCCATCAAATTCATTTCAAAATTGTCTTTCTAGGTGACTGATCATCAGTTTGGAAAGGTCACAGATGTGTGGTCATACCTTAGCTGCTTCAACAAGTGGCCCCCAGCATTCAACACGATTGTATTCCTCAACATTAGAGTGGAAGTACACCCATACGAGGGCATTGTCTAAGTCTGTCACAAACAATAGATATTAGAATCCTTTTACTTTGCCATCACTTCACTTTGAAGTTATTTGAGTGACTACAGTTGAGGACTGGGCAAGTAACCACCTTTATTCTTTAATGGCTTAAAGATTGGAGTTTGAAAAATATGCTGAATTCAATACAATTCACACATCAAACTAGCGAGAATTGAGGTGAAAATTGTGTTCACAAAGTAGAATTGCATGTTTTGATGATGGGCAATAAATACATGGCTATGCATATTACCTGGGTATTCTTTTAGAAGTGCCTCATCACCATGCCTGAATGCTTCCAGTACCTGCAAGAGAATTGACCAAGTTATTAAAAAACGTTTTTTTTTTGGATGACCTATAAATGGAAACAGATTGGAACATTTAGCAGAGATCAGAGATAATGTGTAGCAGGGAAAAACTTTGTACCACAGGAAGCTCTTTGCGGAATATGTAAAAGCGGAGGTTGGCAATGATGTTGTGCAGGAAGTTGCCTCCACTTATGTGACAGTGAACATGGAGGGACATCTTTCCTTGGACCCTCTTCCATTCTGCCAGTACTTCATCTCTTTGCAACTTGCTGTACCATCCCTTGAGCTGCAACATTTCCAGACGGCACTTTCAATATTCAAAAGTTACATCTGGAAAGCGACTATCATCTGAAAACAAAGAGGATTTTGTCACTGTAAAAGAGATAGATGAAGGTAATAGCTGCTAAATGAAGCAGGCTCTCTGACTGAATTTGAGTGTGGGGCAACAAATTTATGAAAGCTGATGGTTGAGATTTTCAAACCTGTGCTTTGTTGATCTCCCGCGAAACAGCAAGTGTAATTTTGGATGTTATATCACTGTGGGTCAGTGTATAGATTCGGGGAAGGCGGTCAGGATGCTCCTTGTTGGATCCAAGAAAAAGCACACTCAGTTTGGAAGCTTCAAATATAGCTGGCCCAAACAGTCGTGCTGTCTGCAGCAGATCAAGGAGTTGAACATCAAGTGAAAAAAAACTCAACAAAGCAAACAGAGAATTTCCTTTAAACAAACAAGACTTTGGGTGAGTAATACAAAACCTATTCTGTTTGAGGAACTTGGAAGGTGGGAGACTGCATGCTAGAAACAATTGACAATTGTCTCAAGCAAGAAGTTACATGCTGAAGGTTTCTATTGCCTCTGTGAGGTGCAGAATTTTAGTCATTTCAAAGGCCTTGGCTTTCCCACAGCAAAGGGAGTTTCTTCAGTACATGTCTCTGACTTGCCATCTCAGAAAGGCAATTTCGATAAACAAGACTGGCTTACCACGATAGGCAGCGGCGATGATGATGATGATCCAGTCACAAGATTTGAAGCTTTCCGCAACCTCCTTGTTTTGCTAGAGAGGCTGTCTCGGCTTGTCTGATCCCAGAATTCGGATACCAGTGTGTTATTTCTTTGTTTTGCACACACCGACGCCTGACTGCACAGTTCTGCAACCTCTGCCCTCAAGTGAGAAGCCGAAGCCAAGGAGACTGTAACAGGGGAGCTGCTGCAAGTCTTGTTCGCCTCCTTTTGTCTGAGAGCAATTAGAGCTTTTCCACTTCCTGTCAGAGGTTGCGACAGGCTGCCGCGGCAAGCACTCGAAGATGCCATTTATTATGAACTTTTTCTGTCCGCGTCTGTGTCCTCAGTTGGACACAGTC
Organism: Sphagnum contortum; assembly: GCA_963920785.1. Classification (NCBI taxonomy): domain Eukaryota; kingdom Viridiplantae; phylum Streptophyta; class Sphagnopsida; order Sphagnales; family Sphagnaceae; genus Sphagnum; species Sphagnum contortum. The sequence continues at coordinate 13,110,494 of OY987280.1, forward strand.
CAGTGCCGGATTTGTACCTGTTGTCCTCGTGTCTCTGTAAATCGCTTCTTCCTTATTTCTGTTTTTTTTTTCCTCAGACTATTTTCACACCGTTTTTACCCTATAAAACTCAAGCTGATGAACCAAGATCTCGTCCTCCGCCACTAAAAGAAGCTAGCAGTTCCAAATTCCTGCGGTCCTGAACATTCATTGTCAACTGAAGCACAGAAGAATTTGTTTTCTCCCTCGTAATCACATCACAGTATGGAAGAAAGTCTGTGTCTGTGTGTGTCTCTCTCTCCGAGTGTTTCCCAGTCTCTTTCTCTCGATCTTCCTTGCTTTTTGGCTTGTAAGAAATACAGTGGCGTCTTGTAATGAAAGGGTTGAAAGCAAGGAAACGGTACAAGGAAGCTCAAGAGTAAGGAAGCAGCAACAGAAAAGGAACTCTCTTTGTGCAGATGAAAGTGGCGGTGAAAAACAAAACGAAAGTATTATAGAGTGATGCAGACAACAACAGCGAAAAAAGAAGGAAAAGTGATGAGAAAGAAACAAAGAAACTGAAAGAGAGAGAGAGAGAGATGACACGACACGACACAACACGAGAGGTGGCAAGTGCAGTTGCGTGCTTCAGGAGTCAACCCACATGGCTCATTCCTAACTGCCCACTCTTCTACTTTCTCCGACACTTTCTCCCACGCCGATACCCAACCCTAATTTCATGCCCAATTCCATGCCTAATTTTGTGCTCTCTTATTTCATACCCAATAATAGTAACAACTACTCCCTACTAACTAGCACACCACTCGACTTCATTTTTCATTTTTTATTTTAACTTCCAATTTTTACATAGACACACGTGAAGCACTACCTCTTCAGTTTCAGTCATACTTGGTAGGCGGCAGACTTGGCAACACCAAAGTTGTCTAAAGACTGGCTTTTAGGAGATGGATGGATGGGATGGTATGGGATACGGCAGGATGGAATATTTTACGAATTGAACTTTTTTTTCTTTGTGTTTGTGGAAAGTGGGTTTTCTCTAAAACCAGTCTTTTAGTTTTAAGTCTTTGGTGGATGATTGATGATTGTCATTTGAAGAGTACATCTACGGAATTGAATGACTAATTGTTAACCCTTCTAAAGTGTTTGATGACTAATTTGTTAATCCTTCAAAAGTCTGAACTCTTGATGTTTAGACCAAAATTTTGACGGAGACCCAATCCTTTGAAATTTTGACAGAGACTGAATCCCTAATATTGCACAACAACAACAACCCTTCCCTTGCATGTGTATTGTATTTTGAACATGTTTCTTTCCATCTTCACAGAGTTGTTTTTGTTAAGATATAGGGTTGGTTGTTTTTGTTAAGACGTGGTTGGTTGGTTAGTCAGTCCTATAACATGCAAGTGCAAGTTAGCTTTTTTTTTATTCACAGCTGTTAACACATGGTTGGTTTTGTTAACACATGGTAGGTTACAACCCATCCACCGCATTTACAAAATAGCTGGAGGTGACTTTGTAACTTAACCATGAGAGTGGTCTAAAGTCTAGAGCATTCTTTGCACTTTCTCCTTTAGCTGCAAAATTGGACACCTGGTGTGACAATTTGTGAGGAAACAACTCGGGATAGAGTGAGTGAGTGAGTACCTATGCTGCCATAGAAGCGGCCATTAATCAAGGCATGCCTTTATAATATTATTCTTTAACCTTTTTCGTTTTTTCAGGTGACTCTTCTTTGGTTTTTGGCAATGTAACAAACTAAGTTTTTCTTTTCTCTTTCCAAAAAATTTAAGTAAACTACATCACTATGATTTGTATGACCTAATTAGTTGTGTGAGGGGGTGCCCAAAGTTTTTTAAAATTTCCTTTTGTGATGGGCATCTTTGATCAACCAATCACAAAAAAAAAAAAAACTAATCAAGATTTGGATAGTCACATAGGCAACAACAAATCCAAAAAATTCCAACACCACTCCACCCCCAAAGAAAAAAGTTGGACCCCTTGGGTGCATGTTGGCTCACCTCATTTGGTTGCCAAAAATTTCTATGCCTACCTCTATTTTTTCTTACCATTTATGACCTAGGTTAATGGCAAGGGCACAAATTGTGGGTCTCAATATAAGGTCAAAAAAGGGTAAGTATAAATATATGCTTTGAGAACCTGGGTAGCACATACAATCATCATATTATGTTAGATGAGCTTTTGGCCTTTTTCTTTTTCTTCAATGATGATGAAACCTTGGCAAACTTCATTAAAACAAAGCACCTAGCAAATGGGGAAAAGGAGGAACAAAGAGAGAGGACCCCAAGTGAGAGCCATAAGAACAAACCCAAATTGGGTCACAATGGAAGCATAGGAACAAATCATGTTCCAAAGCCCCGCACCAATCGCAAGAAGCATATCATAAAGAGACACCTTTATTTCCTTCTATTTGATGGAACGGGTGTGGCATTGGATGTTCCATGAATGTAACAAGTGGCAACTCTTGATTGGCTGAGATCAGAAAAATAGCCACTTGGGTATATTGCATGGGGGTCTGTCAATGACGTGTTGCTGTTGTGGAAAGTGTTTTGCTGACATGGCAATAAAATAGAAGTTGATGGCATACATATATATTTTATTTATTTATTTATTTATTTTTCTGGAGGATTTTTTGAGTTTTCTCTGGCACACCACAGCACTTCTTCCCTCACCACCTTTCACCATTTTCTAGTATGTACAGTACCTTACACACTTCCGTTCCACCATGTGGTGAAGGTGCTTTGTCAACCGACCCTTGAAAGTTTGTAGTCTAAGGGCCACTTTAAATGAGGGTTCAAGGTCCAGTGTCCAATGAAATAGAGCAATCCTATTGGATACAAAGTTGTAAATTGAATGCACGGCCTTTAGGTGAGGGTCCAAGACCAAAAAGTGGCAAATTGAGGCTAAACTTACATGGCACCATTTCAGAGGGAAAATTAATTGGCTTGAACCAAAAAAATAAACTATATTGACTTGGAAGGAAGGACCTAAGAAAAGAGAGCTTGTGATTTGAAGGACCAAGATGCAACAAGCTAGGGTCCAACAAAAGGTCCAACTCAAGGATTCAATTTGTTTCAAATAAGTCCAATTTGGTTTTATTTTGAGTTCTAGTTTCCTACTAACCATGGTGAGACATTAAATACCCCCATCACCATCAAGCTATATCTTGTGCCTATTTCAAGTCGCAATGCCCCACCACTGGGCCTTCCATGTCACACATGCGGGCCCTTCACATTGTCGTTGGTAGAGCATCTCAAGCATCGTTGAAGGCCCTCAAATGCTATCGCTATTGACGAATTTTTTCATGTTCTATCAATAAGTCAAATCAACAAAGATTTTTTCCTTGTTAACTACAAGTCTAGACTGTTATGTTGCTTGCCTAAATAGTAAATCTTCAAATGACCAAGGAATTTGAACAATGTGTCAAAAATGGCAAAGTTGGAGGTCAAATTTGAAACCCATTTAACATTAACAAATTCGGGATTAGGTTCTTGAGGCACCCACAACCAAGCATTTAAAAGCGGAGTAAACCCACTAGGTACCTTAAAATCCAACTTCATCTTTTCTAATTGAGACTTTTATTTTGCTTCGAAAACCATACACAAAACTTATCTTTTATCCCCAACATTTTATTTCCATAAACCAGTTCGCATTACAGTTGCAAACCAAAATTTCTTGCAAGCTTACAAACAAATGCATCAAAATTGCATTTGGTGGTGAAATACCAAGGCAATAGTTTGTGTTTTTTACATGTATTTAGTTGTAGAATGTTCCATCCTAGGAAGTCAAAATAACAACCTTCCCTTTCACTTATGTTCACCTCCATTGTTTAGGGTTTGTTGACGTTGCTTTGCAAATCAAAATACAATGCTTCTTCAATGTTCTTTCCAATATCCTTGCCTACAAATTCCATTCAAGTTTCCAACCTAGGATTTCAATTTTGTTTATTTTTATTTTATAAAATTGAAAACATTTGTGTTTTCATTGTTGTTATATTAGAATAACCCACATTTGAAGGTTCATCTTTTGACCTTGTTATGAGGGAGGAATAAATTGTAACAAAACTTACTATTCTTCAAATTCCACTATGTTTGTTCATTTAAAGGACTTATGGTTTACTTACCTTACTTTCTTGTTGAAAATGTAACAAAATTCTAACAATATGGATTTTAGTGTCTATTGTAATTTTGTACTAGAATGGTGATTTTGCTTCTTCATTAAAACTTCCAAATCATTGTCTTGCAACAAATATTTTTTCTAGGGTTTATGATTTCTTTTATGCAATGTCAAACAAAAATTATTATAATGTGGTTGTGGATGATGTAGGAATCCTGGAGATCTTATAAAGTGAACCTTTCATTGCTTCAAAGGAAAAGGATTTAATTGAAACATTGAAAAGATCGTGAAATCACCTCCTCCCGAACCATTCTAGAAAGACCATATCACATGGTTGCCTCCTGTTACATTTAGGCACAGTCTTCATAAGCAAATTGAAATTGTGATCATTCCATGAGTTCAGCTTGAACATTTTGTGCAAGGGGAATAGAACAATCCAAAATTCCCTTGCAAATTTATAAGGACAAAGGAGCAAAAGCTTTGCAATCCCCCAAACACATTGACACACCTAAGAGCTAACTCTACATTGCTTGTTTTTAGGTGAAGAATTAAAAAGTAAAACATTGATCCATGGTAATTTTTGTTTTGCACTTTTATTTTGGCTTAAGTTTTCAATGTGGTGTTTTCATTATGCAATTTTGGCATTATTAACCAAATGCCAATATTAGCAATGTTGGTTGTCACATCGTAATATACTCCTTTCAATTTCCCTTTTCTTTTTGAGTTATATGTCTTTTGCAAAGATTTGGTGTTGTACCTTGATTCTATAATCTTGTGAAAGTTTATTACTAAGCACCTTTTCATGATATATAAATTGAATGAAGGTTTTAATTGTCTGATTCAATTGTGACCATTCACATCTCAATTTTAAAATAATTAAATATTATGTGGATGAATTTCATATTCAAGGCTTGATGTGAATCTGGAATTCACAACCTATGTCATTATGTGACAGGTTCTTTTGTAATTTTGGACCCAAACATTATACAAATGTATTTCGAGAGGACATGCATAAACTATTATTGCCTACACAACAAAAGCAAAAACATCACCAAATGAATGGAACAACGAACAAGAAAAAATGAAAAAAAGGTTTGGTGGAATTCTCGGAATCTAACCATCAAACACAACAAAGGACTTATATTTCAAAGACAATGTCTAGTATGTCCATTAAGCATGGTTGTCAAAGAGCTTTAATTACAAAGTAACCATATTTGGACCAAAACTTTTGTTAATTGATATACCTAAATGTAGAACATGAAAACAAGGAAGGTCAAGTATGCCATGGGAAAGATGTTATTGGATATCAACATGCTCTAGATTCCTAACCATCAGGTGGTATGAAGGCACACCTAATGGGGTTATTAAAGCAAGGCCTATCCCCAATTCAAGTAATGACTCACCACAAAATGCATGTTAGAAAGATGGCATTGAAAAATGAACTTGTGACTTGAAACACCTTTGTTTTCATGTCTAATGTGAGAAACTTGGCAAAAAGTGAATTTGGCGCGCTCCTTAGTCCCTTGTTGAACCCACTTGAGGGTCCAACTATGCGGAAATGCGGAAGGAGTTGGGACTTGGAGGCGTTCTTGACTTTCAGCACTTAAGGGGGTGAAAGGGGTGTGCTAGAAATCTTGGGATTAAATTAGGAAGAGGGACAATTATTTACTTACACGATCCTGCATCCAAAACCAACCACAAGAGGGTTAATTCACTTCAGAAAAACATTCTTGGTGTTGGGACAAGCCACGGGCAACTTGGACTCACTTGACTCACCACGGCCTGGACTCGGAGGAAGCCACCACCTTCCCCCATATAGTATTCTCTGTAGCTCTCCACCGAGGCTACATCTGAATGGCACTTTTTCTGGCATTCCCAAAGTGGAGTTCCGAAACTGTCCCAGTTTCCACTCCCGAGACTTTGGGCAACCATAACTTCTTGCTCAGACCTCCGATTGGGATGAGGTCTAAAGCAATCTTGTATCTCTCTTCGAGAGCTTTCCATCGCCATGTTGCACACTATCTACAGACGTCGGGATCAGGTCGATTCCTGTCTTTTAGTGGTCGGGAATCAAATTGTCAATTTGACTCCCGACCCTTCTTTTGCCCATAACTTGGGCTGCAGATGTCCAAATGGTTCATGCGAGGCCATTTTGGACATCTACACTTCAAGACCTTTTCCAATGGCATAAAGAACATCGCAATGCAAGATGTTTTGACCCCTGTAATCGAGCTCTGAGTTTTCGGGAGTCTTGGGGGACTCCAACTTCCCACTTTTGGGAATGTAAGCTTCATCCTCACACTTATCCCAAAATGGGGTTGCAACAAAATTGATGAACTATGGCAAAAACATCGCAAGGACCCCATCAATGTCAATATGTGGGTTCTAGAAAATTTTAATTTGGTTTTTTGAATTTTCAACATGCCCCTATGGACATCAATTCATGAACCAGGATGACATTATGTTCACATTTGGGAATTCAAATTCCGTGGAAATTGGAAATTATGCAAAAAATTGGGCATGGCAATTACATATCTTTTGATGCAACATTTGGCACTAATCAAAGCAGGGTACATCACTTTTGTTATTGTATGAAATGCCCCATGATCCATAACATTGTAATTAATGTTGGCTCCATGTTCTTTGTAGTACCATTTATACACCTTAATGGTGTTTGATGAATGGCAAAATGGGATACCGGTTGCATTAATGTCATTGGAAAAAGTTGAGAAAGTGACCTTGACCTAGTTCTTCGAGCACTATCAAAACATATGCTAAGCAATTGGATGCCTAATGTTATCCTTGTTGACAATGCTCAAGCTAAATCAATGTATTGAAATTTGATTTCCCAAAATCTACCTACTATAATTCCATGTTTATTAATTGTGTATTATAGTGCATACTTTGTTGCAAAAGAAAATAGTGTAGTAGATTATACTTTGTTGCATAACATATTTTGCCACAAATTATGTTTATTTTGCATAGCATTAGTTTTCATCAAAGCAAGGTATATTTCATGCCATATTGACATTCATAGACATTTTATTAGGTTATTCCAAAACCTAATTTCTATAGTTGATGTTTTCCCATGCAACAATGATTGGCCAAGGGCCAAAGATTTTTTATGTTTGTGGCATGTGCACAAAGCACAGGTAGAAAATGTTGTAAAAAAAATTGCAAGTGCGGAAAATTAAACAAAAATATTATCTACTTTGGGGAAGATCATGTATTTATGAACTTGTCCATTGGATGATGATCTTGTTTTGTGGGCACAACTACAACTAGACATTATGCTAACCAATTACCTCGATGCATTTTGATGCATCGCATACCTTAAAGACCATTGGACACACAAGGTGACAATGTGGTTTGTTGGCAATCACAACACTCCACATGCAGGGCAAGACACCAATGCGGTTGTGGAATCATTCCATAGCAACATGAAATGAATTTATTTTTCTTCCAAAAAACAATTTATTGGACATATAATGGATTGGTTGATTTTCTATCTTGTTGGAGATGTTTTTACTCACTACTAGTATGGTGTGTAGTGCAAGTTTTTCAAGTATGTGAGAAACAAAAAAAAAGAAAGCATTGTTGCCTCACTTATGCTAAAGACTTGAGACATTCCTGATTCCAATGTCTTATTATGTCATGATGGGGAGGACATTGCATTTGTCACATCCATCAACCACACACCCAAAGTATGGACAATTCATGCTCCATCATATGAGTGGTCACAATGCAATTACCCACTTGCAGAAAAAGGAATTACATGTAAACATGTCATGAAAGTATTCAAAGTGCTACACCTTAACATTCCAGACGTTGCCATTGTTAAGGATATGGGCACATTCCATGAAGCAAACAAGGGTCCTCCATCAATTGGACAAATGGTTTCTAATGGCCTTCCTAATTAGAAAATGACATTGAAAATAAAAATGAAGACATTAGTAGCTTGGAGATGACAACTTCTATTGCCTAACTCAAAACAATTGACCTAATGGACCTCATTGACCAAGTATTTCACGACTTAAAAACCACATTCATTGAAATTCTAGCATTGCAACTACATTTACTCTTAGGGCTAAAGGTGTTGAAAGGCAAACAACAAGACATGATAGCTAAAGGGATTATTGGTCTTGAACACCCTAACATAAATCCTTTGTTTCAATTTGCTCTTAGTGATAACACTTTTAAAAGGCATAGAGGAATCCTAAAACCCATGTTCAAAAATAGAATCATTTAAAGGAAAAAACAACTAAGCACATGTGCATTTAAATGTAGCCAAGGGAATCCAAGACATCAAATGTGGGTATGGACATGTATTTGCAAGTGCATAATGCTTTGTGTATTTTTGTTTAATCTATATTTTTGGTCACTGTTTATGTATTGTTTTGTAGGACTCCATACGATTGCCATAGTCTTTTTAATGATACGCCTATTACAAAACATTTTTTTTGACAATTATAATTAAATTGTAATGATTGTTGCAAGACACCATTATAGACATGCTAATCTTTCAACCCTTGTATTCATAGTTAGTGAATGAGCAACCGATATTCTACATTTTGTTGCAACACTTGCTAGGGTACATTCCAGTATTGCATGAAAAACAAAAATGAGTAAGTGTGAAGACTTCCTTTTACGTATTAACATCAAGTTTTATAATTTGCAATGCAAAAAATGAACTAGTGCCTAAACAATTGTTAGCATTTCCAAATCAACCCAAATTACCAACATGGGAAACACCCCTTAGAATCCACTTTCCCCTATACTATAACCCTAAACTATTGTCACACAAGTTTTTGCAGATGTAGAAATATAAATACATGTTAAAATGTAGCACAATACATATTGCATTATGTCCACCTACAAAAATGCATGGTCTCAATATCTATTAAAATGTGTTAAACATTTATAAACCCATCAAATTTCATCACCTTCAACACTAAACCAAAAGGATATCCAACAAATGGATGTTATTAATACCAACACATAAAACATTATACCATAGTCAACCTAAAAAAAATAGGGGCGTGCTAAAATTGAATTATTCTACCACTATAATTTACTAAGTATGATTGTGTTGTTGTTGCTACAAACCCATCTTAGACTCCATGTTTTTTATGTTAATTAGTTGGTGTAACACACTAACTTCTTAGTTCTACCATTTTTGTGTGATGTTAAAACACAAACAAATTGTGTTAATGTTGATCCTCCACTGTTTACTTACATCTCCTAGGTCAACAACCCAACTTGTGTTTGCAAAATTTGACAAACACAACATTTCTAATATTGCATTCACTAGAATCAACCACATTGCAATCATATCATCCTTTGAGAACCAAGTTGGTGACACTTGCAACCAACAAAAGATTACAAGATTCAGGATGTAAATAGTCTTGTACTCAATTATACCAAAAACTTAGAGGGTTAGGTAAGGGTAACTACACCATAATGTCAAATGCATTGTTTCAATACATGTAGTTGTAATATTTGGTCATGAATTTCATGACATAAAACCAACACTCCCAATCAAACAGTTGTTGTGGTCCATCAAGCCACACCCAACTGTTCATTGATACTGCTCACTTCCATTCAAATGTCCCTAACAATTTACCTTGTGTAATAGCCCACATTTTTGCAAAAAATTAGAGCACATTGGCAAATTGGAAGATGTTAGCACTTTAAAGATGGTCGTAGTGCATAAAATGGGAAACATTCATTACAATTACACTCTAGTGGTTAACATATTGTAAAAGGACTAAAACCTCTTGGACTAATAGTAGAAAACCCTTTTTTAACCAAAAAATTTCAATTAAGTGATATTTGCAACTATGTTTCAATTGGGATTTTTAAAAATTTAAAATAAAATTATAATAATTACCAATTAAGTTAAATTTTCTACTATATTGGTATACAGTTGAAAACATTTTTCAATTGGGTGGTCATTTGCTGAATATTCTCAGCATCAACAATGTCTCCAAGTTGAAGGCTCCACTATGTTGGTAAACTATGTGATTCATGTTTCAACTAAAGGGCCATTTTCAAAATATTATTGGCATTTAAAGTTCTTTAGTTGGTACATAGTTAAGACATTGACTAGTATTCAACTATTTTTTTTGACACCATCAACATACATATATGGATGATAAAATGTACTAGAGGATGGATGAAATGTAGTATTGTTTGCAACTTTGTTGCGATTATTTCTTTCAACTAGGTTAAACAACTAGTAAGCAACTTTAATTTTAATATGTATTTAAAATTATGATAACATTAACTTACATGTAAATTTTATTTGTATAAATGATTGGTTTTTTGTGTGCATATAAACATTAAAATTTAATTTCAAAATAAAGTTGAAGGAAAATCTAAAATATATCTTAGTAATAATGTATATAAATGTTCAATACACATGTAATTTACTATTTTATGTAGATAATTACAACATATATCAAATAATGATACATAATTATTAATATTGTGTAATTCTAATGTTTATTCATTTCTATACACATTTTATCTTAATTTTTAAAAAATTACGATAAAAACTCATTAAACATGAATGTACTGTATGTTTGAATGCATTCAATTGAATTTCCAATAACAATACCCATTAATATTTCAATAATCTTGTTCACATTTTAGGTCTCAAAACTATGGAATCAACGTTATTAAATCAAACTTGGTGAGGGCTTTCCAATAATACCAATCTTCAATGCCCCCATATTCCAATATATTTTTCAATATTGGTTTTTTTTTTAATTCAATGAGAAAATGGCTCAATAATCAATAAAATCCACACCATAACTCCAAACATTCTTATAAAAATTTCCTACTCAATTTCCCTTCTAAACCCAAATTTTTGTAATTTGTTTGAATTTTCAACAACAAAATTCATTCAAAATTCAATATCTTCCACGCCTTAAATATGAAAATTATTAAATAAACTTCATTAAATTTGACTTAGTAACTATTTTCCAACAACACCAAATACACCTTTGGATTCAAATAAAAAATTTGATTTATAATTTTATTAATGTTATTAAGAAAATGGTTCAAAAGTTATTAACCTTTGCATAATAGCTCCAAAAATTCTCAACCCAAGTTAGTGTACTCCTTCTCATTGTTAGGTTTTCAAAGATATCAATAGCATTGCATGAAGCAATTTGGTTTGGGAAGTTTCAACATGATAAAACAAAACAAAACGAAACAAATTATCTACCTTCATAAATAGATTAAATTACATGTTTTTAAAAAATATATATCAAATGAATGGTTATGTATGATGCAAAAAAAATTTGTGCATATAAATAATAAAATTTAAGGAAATTCTAAAATGTAAGTTTGTAATAATGTGCCATGTTCAATACACCTAATTATTATTTATACATAGATTGAATTTTAATTTACAACACATCAAATAGTGATAAATAATTAATACATTTGTGGAACTTTAATGTTCATATTCATTTTACACATATGATGTTTTAATATGTTTTCTAATTAATATAAAAATAAATAAATTATTAAGGTACATGTTTTTATTTTATTATTATTATTATTATTATTTGTATATATGGATGGTTCATTGGTTATGTATGATGTTTTTTTTTGTGCATATAAATATTAAAATTTAATTTTAAAATAAAAAAATATTTTTTGAAATATAAGTCAACTTAATAATTTGTATGTTATGTACATGCATAATTTATTATTTCTATGTATATTCAATTTTAATTTTAGTTTACAACATATCAAGTAATGATACTTAATTTAATATTTTTTTGGAATATGTTCAATACATTTGCAAGTTATTATTCCATGTAGATTAATTTTAGTTTACAACATATCATGTAATGATACATAATTAATATTTTTTAGAATTTTTATTTTTATTCTAGTGTTGGCTATTAGTTCCAATAAGTTTTTCATTTTTTTCATTTGATTATCAATATTTATTTTTGAATTTATTTATTTATGATTAAATTATAAAAATGAATGGTATAATTAACAAATATATTTAATAAATTATTATTTAATTTCAGAGATTATTTTCATTCAACTGCACTTTGAGATATGTTATATATATATATATATATATATATATATATAATATCTATTATATTGGACAAGTTTCTTCATTCTCTTAACTTGGGTTCAATTCACCATGAAAACTCCCCTTGCACATGGAGCTTTTTTTGAGTATCATTCTTATCGAGTCTTTCCTTCTTTTAAATCCAATTAGTTTATTATTACTCCTAACCTTAATTTAGGTAATTTAATAGATGGGGTTCTTGATTTTACTTCTTGTGATAACCTTTGAGTTGAACTAAAACAGCCTCCATCTATCTCAAATATGTCTTGCCTTTATGAAGGGTTAACACATACTAGAGGGAGATGATTAGCAACACCATTGAATGGGTAGCCTATAAATATCCCTTAAATTTATTCACCTAATCGACATGTTTGATTATCATCAATTCATTAAAGACTAGATGTATTGATATCAAGGTCATTTCAAGATGTGTTTCAAATACTACTAGTTCATTATTGACAACTTGAAATGGTGCACATGAAATAAGGTAGTACATTATCACATAAAAATTGACAGGAAACTTGAGTACTACATTCAAATGTCCCTCCATTGTACCTAATTGAATTTTCTTTCATAAAGTTTATCTTTTGAATATTTCATACAATGTTGTAAATTGCAATTAATGCATCTTGCAATTATAGGAACCATGACTTGGGAAGTGCCTTTGTTTCAATTTCAACCAATTGGTCCTTTGGTCTCACACACATTAGTTCAATTCTCCCCTTTTTGACATGAGGTTAGATGAAATGACACTCACATTCAAAATTCATTGTTTGAAGACTATGTACAAGATTCTTGACCGAAGCAATGAAATTTTGATTGTTGTAGTATATGATGAAAGGTTTTGTCAAAATTATTCCAATATCTTCAAAGAAATTTTGCAAATATAAGTTCCCTTTAGTGTTTCACCACATGCACAATACTCAACTTCCAAACTAGATTGTACAATCTCAATCCATATTTTGTTTTTCCATGAGGTAGATCCATTTCAATGTTGAATAATATTTAAATGTAGAATTCACCTTGAAAGTTGCTATTGGTAAATGATAACATAATCAATTCCTCCCCCTATTGATAGTGGCAAGGTTTGCAATGTATTTTAGATATCAAAAAATGTGCATGGTAGCTTCAAGATGAACCTCTTGGGAGGCATAAGTAATGAGTCACAATTTCAACATCAAAAACAAAAAATGTAGCAAATATGAAACATAAAAATGCCCAAAGTGCCGTTAAAAAATATCATGGCCAAGTTCATGTCCAATGAACCAAGTAGTGACATTTTAAATTTAGTGCCCAATTCATGTTCTACCAAGTAATTTTCTTGGTATGACTTTTAATAATCAATAGTTCATTTACATGGATGATTAAGAAAAGAATGAAATCACGTTTGAGCAAAATGTAAAGACTTGGGTTCGTGCATGCCACCCTTAGTATCATGTCGTTAAGGTAGGTGTTGAACCATGATCACTTCCAAGGATCTAACAATTGTTGCAGGCCATAAAAAGTTTTGTGCAATTGACAAACTTAGTGTTCAATGCTAGGCTTGACAAAACTAGCTAGAGGTTGACAAATGTATACCTCTTCTTCAATGTTGCCATTTAGAAACACAAATTTCACATCCATATGCAAGATGGACTAACCATGTTGAATAGCCATTGAAACCGCATTATGCATTCTCAACCATTTCACCATAGGAAAAAAGGTTTCAACAAAGTCAATCTCTTCACGTCATTCATCCTCACATATGATCGAGTGAACTTTGAGACAAAAAAGATGGCCACCAACGTAAGTTTTAAATTTGTATACCAAGGTAATGGGTAGAGCCTAAACACCTTCATGCCATGGGGTCACCAAAAAACTAAGTGTGATTTGTAAAAAATGGAATCCATTGGCTCCTTCATTGCAAAAACCCATGCAAGATCTGTTGTAGCTTGAGCATGGGTATGGGGCTCCCCCATGGACTACACATAAGCAACGACCTCATCAGAAAATTCAACCATGGTGACATAATCTTGGAAATATGTGTTGAGAACTAAGATGCAAGAAGAATGACATAGGACTGGTGCTGGTGAATTAGGGGATGAGTGCAAATTATAGTGATACACAAAGTGACACTCATAACGCATCATCCAAAGTCCATGTAAACTGCAATAAATTGTCAACAAATGTGACAAAATACTGTGACCTGATTGAGGATTGTGGCTGAATCATTTCACAAAGATCAACATGGATAAGCATAAGAAGTTGTTTAACTCTTCAAGCTGCAGACTTCATGTCAACATTGCTTCCTTACATGACAACTGTTGCAAACTTCTAGAAACCTTGAAATGAATGGAACTCCAATGATGACTCCTTTTGAACCCATGGACGTTGGGCTATGTTGGTTGAGATTACCCAATCATTGACACCACAAACAATTAACCTTAATAGATTGTACCACACAAATGGGAAATGTAGGATTGTTAATAATATACCGATACAAACCAGTGCACTGATCTCCTATTCTTTTTTCTATAACTTGATCAGGTCCATTCTACACTAAGCATTGGTCTTTATCAAAGACGAAAAATAAACCCTTTGTCAACCATGCATCCAATGGACATGAAATTGCTCATGAGTCCAAGTATGAAGTAGACATTGTTCATCTTTATTTCGTTAGTGGCAAAGAGGCTAACAATCCTTATCCCCTCTATAGGTAAATTTTGGCCTTAAATGGCTTCTATGGTGTTAGATCCACTTGCCTGATCTAAGGCGTTAAACAACTCACAATTGCCAATAACATGCTTGGTAGCACCACTATCAACTATCCAACTGTCTGCTTGCTTTTAAGTCTAGAGTGTCTACTGCAACATCAAACAAATTGGGCTCTTTGGTGTAGGCAACTACAACTACGATAAATAAAAATTGCTTAGGTTTTTGTGCTTTAAACAACAATGTTCATTCAAGATGGACTAGGATCTGTTTTCACCCTTGTTTCTGTTTAGGGTTTAGGGTTTAGGATTTTCACCCTTGTTTGTGTTTACCATGACTGTGTCTCTTGTTTGCAGTAGTACCTAAGCAGTTCAGGTTGCAAATATTGCATGCTTCAATGTTTTTGTTTTTGGTGAATTTTCTCATCCTGGCAACCCCAAAAAAGCCAGTGCAACAGATACAAAGGCTTTTTGTGGGAAAAGAAGAAAAAGGCCCAAAGTTGCCACATTATGAAGAAGAAAAATTGAAATTGCCATATTTAGACAATAGGTTCTAGAATGTAGCCAAAATAGCTTGAATGAGGATTTGATTGACTCTTTGTTTATCAGCAGTCTCTTGAGTGTTAACCAGCATAGTGGTGGATTCAATTACTTACAGAAATGCAACAGAAACTTGAAACATGAGGGGTTTGTATCATGATGCCTGAAATTTTCTCAATTCAATTAAAAGAATTGAGGAAGTTCATATTTCAAAGAACTGCTCACAACATATCTGGAAATATGCATCTCTCAGTGCATATAGCTGAACTGGACCTGAATGGTTGTCTATTTCACTGACTTTATCAAGCATCTAAAGATTGTCAATCTTAATTTTATTCTTAACTCATCCTAGTCATATTTCAGAGGTTTTGCCCATTTTGTTCGAGGAACAAGGAAACCCTCAGAGCTAGGAAACATGTGTTGGGTTTTTGCATTTCACTCTGAGAACTTCTATCTTGAAAATGTTCACCACTGATACCATGTTCGCAAACTTGGGGTGAGGCAATCGGTTCATAACAAGTAACAATTTTTGTTTTTTAACCCATGAACAAATACCTACTTCAATGCTTTGAGGAGTGCATCGTCGCCCAAGAACTTGTGTTAAAAATTCTCTGGCAACTTTCCATTTTGGTTGATCACTGAGTCTGCTCTTATGTCCACAGTATGGCACTGTGTTGACCGGAGGCACCAGAAGAGACTTTGCTTTCTGGCAATGCTACCTGTGGTACTAGCTCCTCCAAAACTGCACCAAATTTTGTCTTGCACATCAAACCCAGATCCAAGGTTGAAATCTCCTACATATCATAGAATGCATTAGTCAAGCATTTAGGTGACTGTAAAGCTGATCTATTGTCCTTCATGTTAGCTTTGGAGAAAGGATGTGGAGTTTGGTGTTTCAACCAGAACCATCAATCAAAACATTCAGCATTTACAGATTGTGGTTTTGTTGGAAACCTTAGGAAGGTTGAGAACTTAGCCTTCTTGAGGGAACTTAGCCTCCAGTCTGTGATCACACTCAATCCCATTTGGAGACCTGCAGTTGAACATCAAGTTCAGTTCTTTGTTATGGAACAGCTACCTCTCCAACACTAGAAATATAATGATGAGAATCCATGACTAGAGAGAGAGAGAGAGAAAGGAAAATTCAACAAGCCTTACCATGCTGGTGTCACATTCTAATGCAGATGCTGGTTTTAAGTATCTAATCTGCAAGGAATGTATTTAAGAGCTCTGAAAGTATTTGTATAGAATGGCTTATTGACATAGACAATGTTACTCAGGACTTGAGATCTTTGAGGTCATTTGCGCATGTCCTTGACAAATTTGACCCTGGGATCCAGTTTCCCAGTCCTTTGCATTCTTTGGTTTCAGAAGAAAACCGATGGCTTGCGATAACTACTGCATCTTTCAACTCTGCCTCAACCCACCCATTTCAATGTTGTTCAAATTGGACATAGCAAAACAAGACTCAAAAGCATTAAAGTGAAAAATCAATTCTATGGTCACTCACGCACTCAGAGCAACAAGTCCTGTTAAAATAGCATAAAAGAATTCATGTTAGCATGGATATTCTTGTCATCAAACCCCATGTTCACAATCTTCATGTGCCTGTTTAAGAAGGTTCCCTGAGTCTTTAACAACAATTTGACATGTTTTTTCACACAGATGTACAAGTCAACCCACACATTGCTAAAAGTTTCAGGAAACCATCCATAGCCCTGCATTTGCTTCACCATGCTAGCTAGCTCTCTTTCTTGTGAGTAAAAAACTAGGGAAGAGGAATTCCTTGCATCAACCATATCACAGTCTTGACAACCCACATTTTTTTTCCTCCTGGGAGCACAGACCCAATTGATTGAGCTGGATGAGTGAGTATTGGCAATTTTGGGAACTTTGAGATAGAAAAGTCAAAAGTTCTGGACAACAATCCTGACAGCATTTGCCATCAATAAATGACAAATCTAAATCTCTTTTGAAGCAAAGCTCTTAAGAGGGAGCAGCAGCAAACTCTCTGTAAACAAGAAGAATGAAAAGGGGTAGGCAACAAAGGAGGTTGTCATGCAAAGGAGGAGGACTAACCTCATTGCCCACAATTTCTGGAATCTGCCAACATCTCTGATGTAACTTGTGAAGCAAAAGCTTTCAAGAGGGACAGATTCAGCGACTCTGTGCACAACGACAACGACAACTAAAATGGAAGACTAGGAGACTTAGGATTGGTTGCTGGTGGCCCCAAAATTGTGGTCTGGAGTTCTTCTTCTTCTTCTTCTCCTTCTTCTGCTGGCTTCAGAGCTTTGAGTGTAGACAAAACACACATTGCAGAAGCTTATTTCAAGCTTCATGCTGAAGAAGACGATAGCTGTGGTGCAAGCTTTTCAGCAGAAGGTACAAACAACATCTAGAAAATGGGAGCACGCATAAAAGGAGCAAATAGAATTGTCTGTTGCGGGAAGAAAGATGATGTTGTCAAAGGGAATGCTTGCTTTAGACCTAACAATGAAATTACCTGCTGCTGCGCTTGCAGAGATCTCCACTGTAAGAAGCAACAACCTGGATATCATTGGCACTGAGAGTGGTGCAGGAGCCCTAAGATTGTTGGTACATCTGCAAATGTCTATCAAGCTCGACGTATCATAATCAAAGTCATCATCGCCGCAGACAATCTCTCCACCAGTTGAAGATAGCAACAACGAAAGCAGCAGCAGCATCGATTCACAGGAACCTTCAGATGATGCATTCCCCATTATTCCTCATCATGTGGTGGAAGAGGGTAATCTAGCTACAGGTTCTGATCACAACCTGACGGAAGATGCTGCTGCTGCTGCTGCTGAGGAGATGCTAGAAATGGAAAGAAGAACCCAAAGAATCCAGATTACGAGAACACAAAGAGGGTTTTCCTACATTGACAACAGAATATGTGATCTTCTTCACAGGGTGGAACAAGCCTTCTTACCAGTATATCATCTTTTCAAGCAGTCCTCACAAGCTCCCTTACGTTCCTCGAAGGACTATGTAAGCGGATCACTCTCTAACTGTGCTTATCACACTCACATTGAACCATACATTGCAACATGATATTTTTTTTTTCTCGTAGAAGATTAGGGTCCTTGGGCATCTACTGTGTACTCCCGGTGTTCACAAATGCCCTTCTGGGTCTCTCTCTTCGTGGGAAGATGCATGTGTGTATCCATCGCTGCTTTTGATGAGAATTTATGCAATCTCATTATTGGTGAAAAACAAGTTTGGGTAAGATTTTTATCCTTCATTCTAGGCAGTTTGAATGTTGTGAACCATTCCATCCACAAGTCTGGATCTACATGACTATTGAGATGCAGTGTGAATCAACCATGCAATTGTTTCTGGTTGAGCAAACTGCCAGCAGACTGGATGTACTGCTAAGCAAATTTCAAGATTGTTACTCAGGGAATGATGCACATCAAATGCACCCTGCAATTTTTCCATTGAGTATTTCCAAATGCTGTTCTGAGGATGGGTTATGCAGAAAGTAGGGATTGAGACACTGCTGGGTGCAGCAGGGATGGCTTTTTGTTTCATTTTCCCTGAAGAAATGAAGAAATGCAGAAGATGATACTGCATGCATGCATGTTTCATTTTCATGCAGCACTGCTGACTTGGAGAGTGAAGATGGGCTTATGTTTACTGACAAAGAGGTGAAAATTTTCTTCCTCACTTTTTGTTGAGTTACTAATGGAATCAGGAGGACCACCACCTTGTTGCAGTGAGGTCCCCTCCATTCATTCCTGTGCACCACTATCACGAACCTATGTTTGTTCACAAGAAAGGTAAAGGATAATGATGTGAATGTTTTGAGTTTCCAGTTTTTAGTCTCAAGATCTGTCTGTTGTAGGGGTTGATGCACAGAGGGTATACAGAGAGGCTGAGGAGATGGCAAAAGATTTCAGGGATGCATATCCTGCACAAGAAATCTCCTCTGTAGCATGGGGTTTCCATCAAGACCTTTCAGATTTCGTTGAAGAAGAAAGGCCAATTGCAAATAGGATTCACTAGATTCTGGTAGAAAGTGAGAAGTATTGTATACCACTTTGGCACAGGAATAAGTAAACATGTCCATTCTTTTGCCAATGGTACATGCCACTTCTTCAAACTCCTTTGTCATTTCGAGTTGCAAACATTCTTGACTGTTGAAGCAGCCATCTGTGGTCAACAGCACTTGACAGTGTTGTATTTCATTTCAAAATCAAATCAAATCCTTGTTGTCATGGCACTGTGAGCTTCGCACCAACTGCATCAGCTCCTGATGGTGGTGGTGGTGTGAATTGGATTAGAATAAACTAATCCACTTAAAATTTCAAGCAACTCAGATACCAAGCTTTTGGAGATTAGTATGACATTTATCCACGAGGCAAAAAGAAAGACCGATCAAGATTCTTATTCTTTAAACGTAGAGATTCAAGAAGCATTTATAGAGTGTATTCAATCCTTCCACAATTTTTTATGCAAGTCTTCTTCATTGCCATTTAGTTCATCTTCAGTGAAACTTTTCTGAAGAATCCAGCCCCTTCAACTTGTCACAATAGCATCCCTTGCAAGGCTTTTCCAATTGATAGGGGCATCAGACTAGGTTGTCCTCTTCCACCTTACGAGATTGGGACATGAACTTGTGCGTTATTTTTTGTGCTTAAAAAAATTTGTAAGAAATTTTATTCCTAGACAAAAGTGCATCTTTCATGAATCAATGATCTAACCACAATCAACCAAATTATCTCTTCTTCCTTTTGGTCTTTTAAGTTATAGTCTAATCCCCTAAAATGATAACACAAATCAAAGCCTTGCTTGGGAGCTATCTATGGTCTAGTTTGAAGCCAATAATCGATCCAAGTTGACTTGCAATGTTTACATTCTTCCTTAAATCCAAGGGGCCCTAGGAGTTATCAACCACAAAGCCCAATGAATTGGCCACCTAGTAATGTGGACAATATCATGTGGTAACCCTACACTTCTAATTGGAGGACATTCCTCTGTCTAAGACTGAATTGATATGTCTTAGGATGTAAACACATTGGGACCAATCAATCAAATAGGTAACACATTTCAATGATTTTTTGGCTCTAGGATTTGGGAGAATGTTTTGAAAGAATAGAAAGTAAGAATGCTAATGATAAAAATTATACACTTTTGCACTTGAGAAGATTTGGAGTCATGTGATATTTTTGTGGAACATCAATGGCAACAAACTTCAAGTTATTGTTGGTGAAATGCATGACAATTCTAAGACACTTGACAACATCAATAATGTCATCCCTTCCATTTGGATATACTCATGGTCTATGGACTTTCATGAAGAGAAATGGATGACCATCATATCATTGAACAATGGCATGGCATTGAGATTCAAGATAATTTGATATACATAGTCATAGCTTCGGAGAAGCGTGAATAAACTCGCTCACAAAGGCTCTTTCATGTAAATGCAATGAACTAAGCTTGTCCTAAACATTAATCTTCCAACTTTAATATTCTCTGAGTAGAGGGTGGCCACAAAGTCCATTTGTCAATGGGGTTTGCGCACTCAAAATATTTGAGAACACATTTTCTTTCGCTAATATGAATAGTGAACGAAAACCTTTTACCCTTTTGGCTACATTGTTAGGAAGTTCATCTGCTACTACTAGAGGGTTTCCCCGTTGTGGGTCAACATGCTTCTAAGTGCCTTCTTTCATGAGAAGTGGGGCATTCCTTCATCTTTGCTTTCCAAGTCTAATAGTTTGTTTTGTCCAACTTAAAAAGCTTCAAGAAACAAATCAGTCACCATGGACACAATTCATCACTCCTCATGACTCACAAAATAACAACATTTTGTCACACATATGTATTACATGATTTCTGACTTATACAAAGTGAAGCAACATATATTATCCAATACAAATACCTTAATGTATCATTGACTATTGAAGGTGAAATAGAACAAAGGCCATTGTTGGTCAATATGAGAAGTATTGCTAGCATTTTGGTGGCTTCTTATGCAACTATCTAAACTACTTTATGCCAATAACCTTCCTCCATAGGAACATGATTCACCTAAACACAAGGAATTATTATTTCAAATAAGAAAACATATTTGAGTTCTTTGAAGTGAGTGAGTGCAAGTTACACTAGACCAAAAGGAATGTAACATCAAATTCATGATGTGGGTGACATTACCCTATTTATATATTTTATCATACATGTTAAAATTTGTCAACATGGACCTATAGTCAGGGTATCAAATTGAATATGTATGCTATGTAAATGTTTTTCATGGATAAGTCATAAAATTATAAAAGATATGAACTTTTGAAGTTGAAAATCAAGGATCATAATTCTTGGAACAATTTTGTATATTGACATCAAAATGGTGTAATGATTTATATTGTGCTTGTTAAAGGGACTTGAATTTAGTTTATAGACAATATGTCAATAAATCAAGTTAAAAAGATCTTAAGTTATGTTTCAATTGCAATAAAATTTTGTATGGAGTGTTTTAGTAATGTAAAAGAAGATTTTTTCAGAAGTCCATAAAACATTGCAAAAGGAATAAATTATGTTTTGATTGTGCAACCATGTACAAAAACAAAACCTTTATGTTGTAATTAATATGGAAAAATCAATCAAAGCCTTATGAAAAATAGCTTGGTTGTTGTTTTGTCACCCCAAAAACTAGGTAAAGTGGAGTTTTGAAAGGATGTATTTTCTTGCCCAATTTTGGTTCACTATAGTTTGCATTGAACCAAGATTGAATTGTGTATATATCAATATTGTTTTATGAATTTTAATGATGTTGTATCACCTATGGTTTGGGGGAAAAAAAATTAAAATAGTTTTCAAATGTGGAATTTTGCTTACAACCCTAGCCTTGGGCTCATGACCAAGGTTAAGGTGTGAAAATGAGAACAAATTGGGAGACCTCTCATCACTATGATGTAACCCTCACCCCCAATCACATAATATCATAGCCATGACTAATAGTCAACATATGTTTGTTGAAATATATATTTTTGAAAAAATGGGGTACACCAACCCCAATTTGAATATTTCATAATTTCAACAACATTTCATAAGTACAATAAGTTATTTATTTACTAATGATGTTATGGAGATACCTCAATTATGGTTTGGATTATCCCTTATATGTGGAAGGTCTTGAGTTCAATTCCTTTAAATTTTGACAATGTAGATTTTTTTTCCAATAAGACAACTTGAGAATTAATTAATGTCAAACATTAATTGTACCTACCTCATACTATAAGGAGGAAAATGTTAAACTTTCAATTTGAATCATGGTGTGTTTTGTGACGTGTGTTGTTCATGGTTCATTTTTGGCTACAATTTGCACTAAGCATCATCTTCCTTAATTTGTGTAAATTGATTTCATTTTGAACTTTTGCTTGTGAATTTGTTTTAGTGCCATCTTAAACCTCTTGTCCTTCATTTTTCTTGAAAATTGATGAATGTGTGAGGGGTTTTCATTTCATTATAAAACCAATAACCAACAAAGATTTTTTCGCTAATACAAAAATGGGGTGTAATTCACTAGCCCAAATCATTATAAGACTTTAAAAATGAAATAGGTTCATTTCATCATAATCATTTCACCTTGACAATAAAGGTCAATATGTAATCATCATATTTCATTATTAATTGAATTAATTCACTAAATAAATAGATTTCTTTTAATGTTATTGTTTTAAATATTTTACGTTAATGTATTTTAGGTTATTTTATCGTAGGCTATTACATGATATTGTGTCCCCTTTTTTTTTAACTATTAAAAACTATGTTATTTTGTGTTATTCAAATTTATTTAAGGCCATTTTATTTTATCCTATTTTGTTATTTTATTTAAAGATATTTACACTATTTTGGGTTATTTCACTTTAGCCTAAAATAACATATAAGGTGAAATCATCTATAATATTTTAAGGTGGAATAGAAAATAAATAAAAATAAAGGTGGAATATCATAAAATATTTTCAATACTTAAATTAAAATAGGGTGAAATAATTTAAAATAACTTAAGGTGGAATAATTTTAAAATTACAAGAATCACCTCAGGTAGAACAAACCGAAGGTGAAATAAATTTAAATAATTTAAGGTGGAATAATTTTAAGTAACCAAAAATGACTTTAAGTAAAATAACTTAAAATAATTTAGGGTGGAATAATTTTAAATAACCTAATATGGAATATTTAAAAATATATAAAAAAACCTAAGGTATAATAGTTTTAAATCACTTAAAATGGAATAGCCTAAAATAATTGAAAATAACATAAGGTGGAATAATGTTGAATAACAATGAATACCATGAATAATATAAGGTGGAATAGTAAGAAATAACCAAAAACAATCTAAGGTGGAATAGTTTAGAATAACTTAAAGTATAATAACTTAAAATAATTTAAGATAAAATAGTCTAAAATAATTTAAAGTAAACTGCCTACAATAGCCAAAAGTAACCTAGGGTAAAATAATTAAAAATAATGTAGGGTGGAATAACCTAAAATAACCTAAAATAATCTAAGGTAGAATAACCTATCATTATGAAAAAAAAAAAATGTTCCCAAATAGTTTTGCAACTTAGTTTTTGAATTGTAATGATTGCATATATCTCATCATATTTCTATACTATGAGTGATACCAAACAAGTTGCATAAGTTACAATAGTTGTAAGGGATACATATATATGGTGCAATTCATTGCAATTCAATTCCAACTTTGTTGAAACAATTCATTTTCAAATATTATGCAATTCCACTACAACTATAGCCATAATGTCAACATGACATTACTATTTTTCATCCATCCATTAAAATTTAACACATGGCATTATGAAAAAATTTGGATTAATTTTTTTTTTTGGAGTTTAATTTTCATCATCTATTATGATTACATCGATATGTGATTATGACACATGGCATACTAATTTTTTTGCCACATGGCATATTAATTTAGTTTAAATTATATATATATCCATTTTAATAGTTAGGTAGGTCAAATTTTAGCCATAGGTTGGTAGGTCTTAAGATTTACATACCTATTTAATAATTCCTACTTACTAATGTAAATGGGCAAATAGGTAGGAAAATACAATACAAGGTGAATTACAAAATAATCATCTAAATATTTTATTTTATTTTATGTTTTTTCTAGGGTTAAGTTTTTTTTAGTTCATCCCAAAATGGCATGTTTGTTTTAATGTGAAAACATAAGAGAAAATACCTTTTTTATATAGTTTGCGACATGGGATTCAAAGATAAAACATATAGGTTAAAATTTTTGGTTGGTTTTTTATTACAAATTGAGTTGTTACAACAAAAGGTTTTTCCCACATGCTTTGTGTGTTTTTTTTCATTATGTAAGTCATACAATTAAATTAGTAAATATATGATACATATATATGTGCATTAAGTTCCATATTTAATTATCTGAAATAATTATTTACATTAATTAATTTAGTCCATATAATTAGTTATTTGATTTCAGATAATTTATTATCTAAATTCATGTAATCAATCATTTATTATTCGAAAATTTGAAAAATGTTATTAGTTATTTGGATTAATTAGCAAACTTATTATTTGATTCAAACTAATTTATAATTCATATTAATAGTAAATTATTAAATTTAAATGATTAGTTCATAATAGTTAAGTAAATTTAATATTATTTCATATTTAATAATTGACAAATAATTCATTACTAAACATTAAAAATTAAATATGAATTTGTATTAAAAACATCAAAGTATAAATAACATATCCATATGTACACATGAATTAGAATTTAATATAATATTATATATATATATATAGTGAATTTAGATAATTAATGATTTAGTAATTATTTATAAAATAATTATTATCTTAATTGATTGATTTAATTTGTTATTAGCTATCCCCAACTGAAATAAGTATTTATTTCATTATTATTTGATGATAAATTATCCATAATATTCAATTTAATTAGCATGTGAGTTAATTAGTGAATTTAAAACTAGTTATATGATTTACACTTATTTTTATTAATAGTAAATTATTTAGTATAATTAAAAAATTAAGCACAATTAGTATTTAATAATCAAATTATTGAAACAATAATTATTTAACATATTACATATGAATTTGAGTCTTCATTAAATTATAAATTGTTCCATAATAATTAAAACATAGTTGAAAACTAGTTACAAATGTATTTCATAATGGGTGATAGAAATGTAGACACATGGTAGATCACATGTATGTACATCGTACACTAGTTGCAACATAGTTATTGCACCAGTGGCACATTTATAACAATTTTTAAATAGTTCTCACATGCAATTATAATGTAATTCATAAAAAATCAAATATGGTTGACTATGGATTTATATACATTGCATACAAATTACCATATAAAAGATTCATTTTCAACTCACTTACATCTATAATACAACTAACTAATTCCTAACGTGATAATTTATTTATTAATTCCTCATATTTCCAAGGGGATAATTACATAATAATTGTAATACTCAAGGGATAGTTGCACAATAATTGTATATGATTTTTTTTTGAGTTTTAATGTAATGCAATGTGGTTTCGACAAATGTAATTTTTCATAATGTATATATAGTAGCCTAATAATAGCCTAGGATTAGCCTTAAAAATTTAACCTATGGTAACATGGATTAACCTAAAACTAGCTTATGAATTTAACCTATGGCATGTTACACATAGCTTAAAATAGCCTACACTAACCTAAAGTAACCTATGAATAACTTAAGATTAATTTATAAATTTAGCTTATGGTAACCTACACATAACTTTAAAATAACTAGGATTAACCTACAAACCTATGGTAATTAATAATAGTTTAGGTAGCCTACACTAATTTAGGAACTTATGGTAGCTTACAAACAGCCTTGGCAATTTACATTAACCTAATAATAACTTAAGGTGGCCTATTAATATCCTAGGCTACATAAGTATGTAACATAAGGTGATAAGGTAACATAGGTGAAAAAAATACATAGGATAGATACTTAAATAAGTTAAGACAATAATGTGCATAATAATGTGGTGATAAATAATTTCATTTATTTAAATAATGGTTTAATGGTTGAGGTCTTGCTCCTAACATAGAAGGGAAGGGAGATGAAAGGTTTAAACCTTCACATTTGCACCTTAAATTGATGAACTATCTTTGTAGATGGCCTACTTTATGTTCTTAAGTTGATTTAGGTAACCTAATCTAGGTTCCTAGATGATTAGCCTCCTAAGTGCTTAGCCTAAAATTCTAGAAGACAAACTTAATTTAGGTTCCTCTGTGTTTAGCCTTGCTTTTTAAATGTTTAGCCTAACTAAAAAATAACTTAGTGAATTTAAATATGAATGAGTTCACTTGTTCATAGCCATTGATCCATCTTCATTAGGACATTTGGTCATTTTGAGAATGAAAATTTTATTAAAATTAATAAAATAAAATAAAATATAAAATGAATTTGAACACATTTCCTTGTAATGATACCATTTGACAAGTATTACCTAGGGAATGAAATAGGTAACAACAAGGTATGGAAACCACATTCCACATTTGTGAAATTGTATAAGAAAGACATTTTCTTATGTTTTGAAGCAAAAATCCAAAATTAACGGAAAGAGCAATAAGAGATCTAAGATTTGAAATAAAAGTTGCAAATAAACATGAAAAGAAAAGAATATTTTCAAATTGTATTGCTTTAAAATGAAACAATAAGCCAAAAAATGCCTTAAAATGAACAAGGAATTAAGAATCATAACTTTAGGACATGATTATTCTTTTTTTGATGACAATTGGGAAAGATATTTAATGTAGTTTAAAGGATTTTGTTGATGGGTTGTTCAACTTTGTATTTTCTATAATGAATCAATGATCATCCTTTTGGAAAACAATTCCAGGCACCATAAATCTCATTGGCCACATTTTTTTTCTTCACACCTTGGCATGAACAAGCTCATGAGAACTATTATAACATTTGAAGTGCTAAGCTTGTTGAAGAGAATTCCTCAAAATAATTCAAGTTTCCCATTCTAACAATTTAACATTAATCACATAGGTTTTTTGTCACATCTATGCACAAGCCTATTTTAGAAAGCTTGTATATTTATGTATATTTATGCTTATTCCACATACCATGTATATTTTGTATTTATTATGCTTATTTCACATCACTTGAATATTTGGTGTATATTTTGCATATTTTCAATGAGCCCATGTATATATTTTATATATTTTACCTATTCCACAAACCTTATATGACACCCCCCCAAAACTCCTTGGTAGATTCCACTACGAGTCTAAATATGAAGACAACGGAAGGATAATGAATTGGGGTAATGACACAACCCCAAACTCCTGAGGTATCAGAAAACTAAAAGAAGGTGTTTGAAAAATGAAACACCTATAAAAGTGTGCATTACATATTTTGAAATGCCCACCTTTGTTATGGAAAAAAATTATACAATAAAACACCTTCCAATTATGCTACAAAAATTATGCCTAATGATTTATTTATGTCTATATTTTTTACACTAAAGCTCATTGTTAACAAGATTTTTCATATGCCCATTAGTTCCTTACTTCCCAACTTTTTCAACTACAAATTTTGAAACAACAACATGTACATTTGAAAAAACTAAAAGTCTATTTACAATCCTCCAAGATGCACTTACTTTGCTAAGAAATCAGAGTTGGCCAATAATCACATCATTTCCCCAAGTAAAAGAAAAACAAATATGATTTCCAAGTTTGAAAATTATAGAAAAGTTGATGCAAATTTCGTTTCTTAAATTCTAAATAGGTACAAATTATATAATGCTAATAAGTATTCCAACTTGTAGCGAAAATACAAAATTGTATTAAAAAATCAACGTTTGTACATTAGAGATTTCAAAAAATAAATATGGAAAGTAAATATCTGATGTTCATCATTTTCTACCATCCTTCATTTATACTCTAAGTTTAAACTTTGAAATGCTTCATGCAAATCACTTAAACAATAACTAATTAGTAAAACACCTTGTTCTAATCAACTAATAAAAACTAACTAATAAAACTACAAGAAAAAATCATAATTGTTGATAAAACTCCTTGTTTTAATCAATTAATAAAAACTACCAATAAAACTATTATAAACAATTAGACTTCTCAAAATTTGCTACTTGTCCTATCAACTACAAGTTTTGCTAACTATAAATTCTCTCAAAAAATTTCTTCCCATAATAAAAGGACAACCAAGAAAATGTAAACCCATTGTTTTTAAAGTGTATGCACTCTAAGGCAGCTCATTTTCGGCAAATGCTTCACTCCCTAAAAGTTCATATATTAGTGTGAAAATGGTAATCTATTTGATCTCATTAACTTAATGGGGAATTACATAGTTATTAATGAAGTAAAAAGTCCATATGAAAATAAACCATTTTAAACAATTTTTTAATGTACATGTTTTTAAAAAAAATTGAAATCCACCCAAAAAATGATTATGATGTGGACTTATGAAAATATGGCTCATTTTAAGCCATTCAAAAGTCCATAACGTTTTTTTGGTTAATTTTTTTTGAGCAATTTTTTTGCACATATTTTTTTTTGGTATTAACATATCATAGGTTGAGTCCTTATAATATATCCCAAATTAAATTCATACACAAGCTTTGCTAACTATAGGTTTTGAAGACTACATGTTCTACCAACTATAGGTTCTATAGACTATCGATTCATAGATAATTCTAATTAACACCCGCATTACACTAGGAATTAGGGCCAATTTGATGTTCAACCCAAATCTAGCATTCCTATTGGTGCAAAAGTTGAAACCAGCACCAAGGGCTTTACACTAGGAGTCAAGGCTGAAATAGGAAAAAAAAATTCAATCTGCCCCAAGTACTAATGAATGCTAAACTTTTTATGGCCTTGTATTGGCCCCAAGGCAGGAAAAAAAAGACAAGGACTACCATCAAATTTGGGAGCCCAATTTGCAACCCTTGGGACC